>JAJSOF020000013.1:167332797-167925297 GCA_025594305.2 Periplaneta americana | reverse complement strand
TATCTAATGTTGTCTCATAGTGACAACAATTATTTATTTAATCGTCTCAACAACAGAAACCTGTTTCAGAATACCAGTGAAAGAGAATATTAAAGAAAAGGAAAAATTTAATTGTAAAAGCAATTAATTTATATCTCTAATTACAGTGGCGTAACAACGGAGGAGGGCTGAAGAAGCTCAAGATTCCCAAATCAAAAGAGAAAAAAAGAGGGGGAAAGGAAGGGAGAAAGATGAAAGCTTTTTAATGTCTTGGCGTGTCTATATCTATTATTGTGGAAAGTGTGTGATCTTTGAAACATTTATTTTTAAACAGGACTGTCTGTGATTGGGCTTTTTACAGTACACTTTTTTAAGCTCGAACTTTCGATATCGGTAGGGTTGGAAGTTCTGTAACTTTTATTCGGAGTTTGTCTAGTAGTTGCAACCATTCCAAGCATCCATATTTCATGAAAGAATGGCCTACAGCCAGGGGCGGCCCGTCCTTATGTGCTACAGTGCTACAGCACAATGATAATTTTTGGCTCAAATAATGTATTTGTAATACCGCCACAGTATCTGATCTGTCATTTGACAATTTCCCGTGGTTATGTTCATGACGCGTTATAAAGTGTTTAGTCTTTGCTCTCCGCCCTTTGGTGCCTCAGGGGGTTCGTTGTGCTACTCAAAGGTTCACATGAAAAATGTAGACAGTTATGCGCATGTGCGAAGCTGAAATCACTGCTCTGATTGGCTATTTTTACGCGGGAAAGTGCTGTAGTCAGCTTCAGCACAACACAGCTTGGAGATTGCAAAAGTAAAGCGTAACGAAAGAAAGCTTGTTTGTGGAAGAATTCGGAACTATGTACAATGTATTTGGTAATTCAAGTGTCCGACTGCTGCTGCCATCTACCAGTTAAAGTTGCTGTCAACAGCTATATTATATTGAACAAAAGAGTGTTCCAGATACAAGTTGGATTTCTATACGGAAGACCTGACTTCCGAACAACAATTTACAGGATCCATTCTGTGAAGTATCGAAGTTGTTATATATTTTGGTTACAACACCAATGACCACTGCTGAGCCAGAAATATGTTTTTCTTGCTTGAAACGCATAAAAACGTTTTTAAGGAACACTATGTCCCAGGATCGTCTCTCTGCTCTTGCAATACTGTCAATAGAAAAGTGTATGATGTCCAAGATGGAGGGTTTAACACCAAATGACAAGTTCTGCAGTACGAAAGAGCGTCGTATGGACTTCATATTTCATCACTAGGCGAGACTCCAAATTAAGATAAATACATAAGTGCAGGCCGATATAGAGATTATAGCACACTCATTATTTTGACCACCAGCCGCTACTCCCTACAGCTATACAGCGTCAAAGTTGCTTTATGCCACTTCGTTCTTCTTTTGTTTCTATAAATTTAATCTACATTGAGTACTTTACTAAAATAGGCTTACGTTAAGGAAATGTTTGTAAGCCTTAGGAGAGCTTTAGTTTACAGCCACTGTTACTGCAAAAATGTAAGGTATCTATGAGCAAAGCAGGTTATCTGTATCCGAAAGTGTGCAAACCAATAGCTGCAGAAAAGGTTTAACTTTCACTAGCATCTGACTTGGTCTTCGGCTCGATATTCATTACCAGACGGAACTCTCAAAATATAGCTTTCTGCAAGTGGAAGTAATTTCCGGCGGGCTCCTTCGATTCTATCTTAGTTTCTCGTCCATTAAATTGCCTCAAATTCGTTTCTTAAGGTCCACAGTTTTCGTAACTAAACAATAATTGAAAGATCTTATCTCTTGAAGATGGACTCCAAACCTGCGAGTCTCCACATCTGAAGTGGACATAAAAGCTGTGCCTTCTTCACGTACACTCACGTGCACATAGAAATCAGATGCCGAATCGAATGTATACATGAATTGTGTGATTTCATACTCACACAATTTGTATCCGGCCATAGTAAATTTCTTTCGTATTTCAGGAGATTTCATATTAATGTAGAGAACGGAAATGAATGCGTTTGTGGAAGTGAAACAGTAGAACATTTGTTATTTGATTGCCCACTTTATGGGTAGAAGAAACAGCATTGAAATACACCTAAATAAATATAATATGAGCTACAATAAGTCATTGTACAACATTTTCAGTATGTATGTATTGTATGTATTTATTTACACTGCAAGTGGGCAAGCACCCGGTGGCAGTGGTATATACAATATTAACAATACACAATAAAATGATAACCAATACACAATAAAATTTACAATACACAATACAATTTTATAACACATATACAATTTTCACACAATACAATTTAACACAACAATAATAAAACATAAAATAAAATACCTAATTTTACAATACAACCTACATAATTATCCATAGATCCTACATAAGTTTCAATAGTCTTTCACTTTACTCTCATCTCATTCCCTGTAGTGGCACTATGACGCATTTCACTGACACTTTAGCACACATTTCACTGACACTCTGTAACACATTTCACTGACACTATAGAACACATTTCATTGACGCTATAAATTATCACTGATCGGAACTGTTCACTGCACTGTAAAACCATAACTTCACTCACTCACCTCGCTTCACTGATACAACAGTTCAAATAAGTCAAATAATTACATCCTTATACATACTTATAAACAGAATTACATTTAAACTAAACATTTCTAGTCTAAGGCCCTCTTACACGCTATTTTTAAATAATTTACAATTCAAACCAAGGAAGTAAACTCGTCAGCCTAGATAAATACATGTCACCTTAAAAAATTAAATGTTGAATGTCACCTTAATTTTAATTTTCACTTTATATACAACTTTTTAAATTGTTCTTGAATCTCCTTAAGGAAGGACAGCCCTCAAAGACCGCTGCAGGTAGGTCATTCCAATCATTTATAGTTCTATTTAAAAATGAGAATTTACCTACATCCGTTTTCTGTTTCCTACATTTGATTTTAAAATCATGATCGTTCCTACCATAGTACGTTGGCTTTTCTAACCGAGCCGTTATGTCTACCCATGCTTTCTGACCTAGATGTGCTCTATACAATGATGTTATTCTAGTTTTCCTACGTCTGTTTTCCAAAGTTTCCCATTTAAGTTCTTTTATCGTATCGTTTCCATCTTCTCTTTTACCTTTAACAAATTTCGCTGCCCTATACTGGGCAATTGTAGAAATTGTTGTCGCAAAATATTCATTAATTTCATTAACCACATGACTAGAAAATTGTAAGTGTAAATATTGTTCTTGTATTGTGTGTATTATTTAAAAATTTTAACCCTAAAGTAATATGAATTGTCCATCTATGCTATGCTATAAAAGGGTGTGTGTAAATTACAAATTTACTTGTGTATGAAATATTTGTTTGTATGATTATATCTGTCACTCGATTATGACACTCGGGAGGAAATAAACGCAGAATAAATATGGGAAATGCGTGTTATTATTCGGTTGAGAAGCTCTTATCATCCCAGTCTGCTGTCCAAAAATCTGAAAGTTAGAATTTATAAAAACAGTTATATTACCGGTTCTTCTGTATGGTTGTGAAACTTGGACTCTCACTCCGAGAGAGGAACATAGGCTAAGGGTGTTTGAGAATAAGGTGCTTAGGAAAATATTTGAGGCTAAGCGGGATGAAGTTACAGGAGAATGGAGAAAGTTACACAACACAGAACTGCACGCATTGTATTCTTCACCTGACATAATTAGGAACATTAAATCCAGACGTTTGAGATGGGAAGGGCATGTAGCACGTATGGACGAATCCAGAAATGCATATAGAGTGTTAGTTGGGAGACCGGAGGGAAAAAGACCTTTAGGGAGGCCGAGACGTAGATGGGAGGATAATATTAAAATGGATTTGAGGGAGGTGGGGTATGATGATAGAGACTGGATTAATCTTGCACAGGATAGGGACCGCTGGCGGGCTTATGTGAGGGCGGCAATGAACCTTCGGGTTCCTTAAAAGCCATTTGTAAGTAAGTAAGTATGATTATGTCTGTATATTCCGCATTGCTCTAGTATGTATCATAATATTTGTTGACTTATGGACGCTATATGTATTATTTCATGCCAAATTCTATGTTATTGTTATTCAAGTATGTTTCGTATTTACAGATATCTTTTTTTTAATGTATTTCGTATAATTAAGCGCTTTCTTTTATGATTGATGTAGACTTCTCATGTGTTTGTGTTACAAGTTGTAACTGTCGTAAAATTAAGTTTACATTTCTCTTATTTATTAACATCGACAGACAAAAAAAATGTTAAAAATGTATTTATATTGTATTATCTCAAGTAAATAGAAAACTTTAACCCTAATATACTCCTGTAAAATAGGGTTTTTATGTGGAAAATAAAAAAAAGTCGAGTGTGTATGTTTTACGAATATTATCTAGATTCTTAAATATTATTGAAGACCTTAAAGATGTTTGGCGTTCTATGAGAATATGTTTTTTTTTTTTTTTTTTCTGTGATCGAATGTGAGGAGCAGAACGAAAACACAATTTCATGGAAAGATTTATTGGTAGAGATACAGCAATTGTTGAGTTATTTTTCACATTAAAACATTGCCTTGAGGAGCCTACAAGTTTAAGGAACACTGGCTATAGGATGACGTCAGTTATTTATTTTACTGATGTACCTTCAGGTTCGTATGCAAAATGAAGGACGTCTCGTGAAATGAGCTCTGTTTATTCGAAGTTTAATGGCTGCGTGTTTTGTATTGTTTACTGCATTATAATAGACTGTTTCGACACATCACGCCTATTTTCTGTTTTCCGTATGGATACTTAATATTTTAGGAGAAAAATTCGCTCCGGCGCCGGGGTTCGAACCTGAGTCCTTGGTTCTACGTACCAAGCGCTCTGACCACTGAGCTACGCCGAATTCAATCCACAGCAACGGATCGAACTTTCCTCCTTCGATGTATCCCTTTGTGGCCTGACTCCAAGTTAGGCAAATATAAGTTGACGTGCATCCAATGTCAACTGTCAATATTACAAATAAATTCTGTGGGACAAATTAATATATCTATAATATTCTCTCAGCTAGCAGTGTATAATAACTGCGGATTCCCGGCCAACAAGTCACTCATCTGAGTGCGCTCCTAGTAAGTTATCCTAGTGTGGTTTTCTGTTAACGATACCCGGCCCCGGAATAATTTTTCCCTCAAAATTATTCAAATCAACTTTACAGGGAGTTATACCTGAAAGCTTGATTTCCATAATACACGTCACTGTTCGCTAACAGAAAACCACAATTTAAGTCATACAGAGTTAGTGTGCACTCAATGTTGGTTGCTTGACGGTTGTCAGCCCACTTTGAAGTCTGTGGATATAGAGGGAAAAGTTGGATCGATGCCGGGTAGAGTTCCCAGGTAGCTCAGTTGGTAGAGCGTTGGTACGTTTAACCAAAGGTCCCGGGTTCGATACCCGGCCCCGGAACAATTTTTCCCTCAAAATTATTCAAATCAACTTCACAGGGAGTTATACCTGAAAGCTTCATTTCCATAATACACGTCACTGTACGTTAACAGAAAACCACAATTTAAGTCATACAGAGTTAGTGTGCACTCAATGTTGGTTGCTTGACGGTTGTCAGCCCACTTTGAGGTCTGTGGATATAGAGGGAAAAGTTGGATCGATGCCGGGTAGAGTTCCCGGGTAGCTCAGTTGGTAGAGCGTTGGTACGTTTAACAAAAGGTCCCGGGTTCCATGCCCAGCCCCGGAACAATTTTTCCCTCAAAATTATTCAAATCAACTTCACAGGGAGTTATACCTGAAAGCTTGATTTGCATAATACACGTCACTGTTCGCTAACAGAAAACCACAATTTAAGTCGTACAGAGTTAGTGTGCACTCAATGTTGGTTGCTTGACGGTTGTCAGCCCACTTTGAGATCTGTGGATATAGAGGGAAAAGTTGGATCGATGCCGGGTAGAGTTCCCGGGTAGCTCAGTTGGTAGAGCGTTGGTACGTTTAACCAAAGGTCCCGGGTTCGATACCCGGCCCCGGAACAATTTTTCCCTCAAAATTATTCAAATCAACTTCACAGGGAGTTATACCTGAAAGCTTGATTTGCATAATACACGTCACTGTTCGTTAACAGAAAACCACAATTTAAGTCATACAGAGTTAGTGTGCACTCAATGTTGGTTGCTTGACGGTTGTCAGCCCACTTTGAAGTCTGTGGATATAGAGGGAAAAGTTGGATCGATGCCGGGTTCCCAGAGTTCCCCTCGAAATTATTCAAATCAACTTCACAGGAGTTAGCTCAGTTGGTAGAGCGTTGGTACGTTTAACCCAAATAGGTCCCGGGTTCGATACCCGGCCCCGGAACAATTTTTCCCTCAAAATTATTCAAATGAACTTCACAGGGAGTTATACCTGAAAGCTTGATTTGCATAATACACGTCACTGTTCGCTAACAGAAAACCACAATTTAAGTCATACAGAGTTAGTGTGCACTCAATGTTGGTTGCTTGACGGTTGTCAGCCCACTTTGAGGTCTGTGGATATAGAGGGAAAAGTTGGATCGATGCCGGGTAGAGTTCCCGGGTAGCTCAGTTGGTAGAGCGTTGGCAGGTTTAACCAAAGGTCCCGGGTTCGATGCCCGGCCCCGGAACAATTTTTCCCTCAAAATTATTCAAATCATCTTTACAGGGAGTTATACCTGAAAGCTTGATTTGCATAATACACGTCACTGTTCGCTAACAGAAAACCACAATTTAAGTCACACAGAGTTAGTGTGCACTCAATGTTGGTTGCTTGACGGTTGTCAGCCCACTTTGAGGCCTGTGGATATAGAGGGAAAAGTTGGATCGATGCCAGGTAGAGTTCCCGGGTAGCTCAGTTGGTAGAGCGTTGGTACGTTTAACCAAAGGTCCCGGGTTCGATGCCCGGCCCCGGAACAATTTTTCCCTCAAAATTATTCAATTCAGCTTTACAGGGAGTTATACCTGAAAGCTTGATTTGCATAATACACGTCACTGTTCGCTAACAGGAAACCACAATTTAAGTCATACAGAGTTAGTGTGCACTCAATGTTGGTTGCTTGACGGTTGTCAGCCCACTTTGAGGCCTGTGGATATAGAGGGAAAAGTTGGATCGATGCCGGGTAGAGTTCCCGGGTAGCTCAGTTGGTAGAGCGTTGGTACGTTTAACCAAAGGTCCCGGGTTCGATACCCGGCCCCGGAACAATTTTTCCCTCGAAATTATTCAAATCAACTTTACAGGGAGTTACACCTGAAAGCTTGATTTGCATAATACACGTCACTGTTCGTTAACAGAAAACCACAATTTAAGTCATACAGAGTTAGTGTGCACTCAATGTTGGTTGCTTGACGGTTGTCAGCCCACTTTGAAGTCTGTGGATATAGAGGGAAAAGTTGGATCGATGCCGGGTAGAGTTCCCGGGTAGCTCAGTTGGTAGAGCGTTGGTACGTTTAACCAAAGGTCCCGGGTTCGATGCCCAGCCCCGGAACAATTTTTCCCTCAAAATTATTCAAATCAACTTTACAGGGAGTTATACCTGAAAGCTTGATTTGCGAATGTTAATGTAGTGAATGTAGATATATTGTATATTTATCAACCCCCTGTGCTTTTCAATGTGTACAGACTTATGGCATGTTCTTTAATATAGGGTTACACCGCTGCAACCAAATAATAACACGAAGGCAATTCTAATTTATTAATTGAGCGTCAAAATACAAGTGTATTTATATTGATATTCATTATAAGTTCATGTGCCTTTTTATTTGTTTAATGTGTCCTGAATTTCAGTCCTCTAGAGTTGGCAACCCTAATAATCCGCGACGTAGTTAACTTCATAGGTTCGGTGTCTGAACTCCATCCCTAATAATATGTCATTATCTCGTCTTTACAGAAACCGGACATAAGACGATCATTCCCTTTATGACGCCTTTGAGCAGGCGGACCCTAGTCCCGAAAATCTAATGACAAGGATATCAGTGAATCGAACCCAGGATACCTGGAGCTGGCCGCACACTATCTCGTAACAGGTAATTGTATTGATGTCTGCATATCGATAACATACATGCCTGTTATCGATAACATATATGCGTGTTGGACAACAAGGCAAACACAATCGAATTGAGAGTGACGGAACAGGCTGTTTTCCTCGCCTGGTGATAAAGGAAGCCGCATCGCTATGTTCATTAGCAGAATGAGTGCATATCACAGCGAAAGCAAACACCTCCATGAAGACTTCATTGAGAACTACAGCCTCACGTGGGCGTGTGTATCCCGAGAGACAGATAATACAATCTACTTTCATTGTGAGAAATAAATTGATGCTTAAAATATTTTTTTTCCATCTAACCTTCTCCTTTCTGGGCCTTTTTTTTTCCTAGTTAGTTTTTTTCCTAGGGAGGAAACATCCCATGCACTACGACCTGAGGTCTATTGTACACTCCACTAAATGGGATGAGTTGCGTGCCCACCGATCCCCTACGCGCACCGACCTAACCACTTGACCCCCTTTACGACCAGTCCCTACAGCCAACAGAGTCCATGTATCACCCTTGGTTCGGTAACCCCCGCCAGGCTCCCTTAACGGTCCGAGGCTGAAGTCCTCCCCCGAGAAGCTCAAGTTCAAGTGAACTCGTGTAGCACTTGCTACAGGGCACCATGAGATTTAGGTGTTGAATAATTTGTTTATGCATTTAATCAAATTTATTTAAATTGCTTATTTTTGTTTCATCCGTTTGTTTGCCCATTTATTTATTTACTTTTTATTCGTTTAATCATTTTCGTTTTCTTATTTAATAATATTTGCATTTAATTCATTGTAATTTATATTTTTTTTGCCTATTATCTACTAAATAATTTATTTCTATGCGTTAATTGCATTTACATAATTACTTAACATCGTGTAGTTTATTTATTTATTTATTTACTTATTTATTTATTTATTTATTTATTTATTTACTTATCTATCTATCTATCTATCTATCTATCTATCTATCTATCTATCTATCTATCTATCTACCTATCTATCTATCTATTTGTTTATCTGCCTGTCTCTCTCTATCTGTCTACCTATCTACATATTTATTCATTTATTTATTTTATTTATTTATTATTCATTTATTTACTTACTTATTTATTTATTTTTTTATTTATTTATTACTTATTTATTTATTTATTTACTTACTTACTTATTTATTTATTTATCTATCTACCTATCTATCTATTTGTTTATCTGTCTGTCTCTCTCTATCTGTCTACCTATCTACATATTTATTTATTTATCTATCTATCTGTCTATCTATCTGTCTATCTATCTGTCTATCTATCTATCTATCTATCTATCTATCTACCTACCTACCTACCTATCTACCTATCTATCTATCTATCTATCTATCTATCTATCCATCTATCTACCTAATTATCTATTTGTTTATCTGTCTTTCTCTCTCTAACTGTCTACCTATCTACATATTTATTTATTTATATATTTATTTTATTTAATTATTTATTTTACTTATTTATTTACTTATTTATTTATCTATCTATCTACCTATCTGTATATTTGTTTATCTGTCTGTCTCTCTCTATCTGTCTGCCTATCTACATATTTATTTATTTATTTATTTATTTATTTATTTATTTATTTATTTATTTACCCATTTACTTACGATATTTCTATTTGTTTACTCATTTATTATTCTACTTCTTATTTAAATATGTATTCGATTGTATATGTAGTTAGGAGTGAAATTTGCATTGATACCCATACGTTAGAGCAGGTAAACTCATTTAAATATTTAGGTTATAATTTGACATATTTATCTGCTACTAATATATCTGAAAATATTCAACATTTTAATGGAGCCTTAAGAACCATCAACGAGGTTTTCACAACCACGAAAACCCAAAAACATTCAGGTTAAAAGCATATAAAGTTGTAGCAAGACCTGTCCTCATGTATGGTAGTGAGGCCTGGACTGTCCGAAACTCAGATGTTCAACGCCTAACAACTGCGGAAATGAGATTTCTAAGGAGGACTGCCGGCTACAGCTTGCTTGACCACAAAAGGAATGAACTAATTACAAAATAATTTAAAATTACATCTATTTATGAACATCTCAACCACTATAGACAATAATGGCCTAAGCATGTCAATAGAATGGACCGTTCCAGACTCCCAAGACAAATTCTCCGCTATATACCACATGGAAGACGATCTTTGGGACGCCCCCTGAAAAGATGGACGGAGACCGTAACAGGCAACTAGGCCTAATACCGTATTTGCTCGCGTAATTTGCGCCCCCGCGTATTTTGCGCACCCTAATTTTTAAGGGATTATTTTGAACTTTATTTTTGCTCCTTGTATTTGGTGCACACATTTTACGTATATATTTTTTTCAGTGTAGTAGGGATTACGTACATATTTTTTTCAGTGTAGTAGGGATTTTCCTTCCCTACAGTCCATAGTAGGTCATTCACCAGCAACTAAAGTACCTGCTTCAGAAAGAAACCCCAAAGTCCCGCTACTTTAACAATGCTTGTCCTTGGTAGAGACAAGTTACCGGTATAGAAAATTAGTAATTGTATTGTTTTATTTGTATACCGGTAATAATTATTGTTTATAGAATTGTTAGTGTATGATTATTATTTGTATAATTTAGGATTATCTACAGCGTTATGCTATAAAATTATAAAAGATGACAAAATTACTGTATTCTTAATTACCGTACTGTACTTACCTATACATATACTAATTGAGATAAACTCAGAACAGGACCTCTTATTTGAAAAATCCGCACATTTTACGCACCCCAATTTTTCAGTGGCCAAAGTTAATTAAAAAGTGCGCAAATTACGCGAGCAAATACGGCTGCAAGGACGATGATGATGATGATGATGATGATGATGATGATTGTACAGGGACATCATTTTATTTTTACTAACATTTTTAATATTAACCTGGCTATACCTTTGAATCAACGCCGTTTGCTAACCCCTTCCACGACTGGAGTTCGATGATACTGGTGTAATATACAAACAAATCACTTTATTAGGTATAGGAAGGAAGAAAAGTACTTCATCCATTTACTGTACGTAAACTAGGAGATATCGCGATTTTGAGTTTGATCATTTTCATTAGGTTTTTGTTTAATCAAAATACAGTACATATTAACAATAAGTGTTTTACTCACGAACTGAGCTTTCCATGCGGACGTATTAATTATGCAGTGTATATTATAATGTCTACAGCACATTAGCGTACAATATAGAGAATGAAGTTAAATTGAAAAATAATCATAATATGGATATTTAAACACATTATTTGAAAATGGTGGCCGTTCATTCGATACAGGCTTCAGTTCTAATGTGCATATTATCGCATTATAGAATATTGTACGTGACGTCGTACAAAATTTTGTCCAATATTCTTTTGAGAAGATTAACTCCGTACGTAGATGAAATTATTGGGGATCATCAGTGCGGTTTTCGGCGTAATAGATCGACTATTGATCAGATTTTTGTATTCGGCAGATAATGGAGAAAAAATGGGAGTATAAGGGTACAGTACATCAGTTATTCATAGATTTCAAAAAGGCATATGACTCGGTTAAGAGGGAAGTATTATATGATATTCTTATTGAATTTGGTATTCCCAAGAAACTAGTTCGATTAATTAAAATGTGTCTCAGTGAAACATACAGCAGAGTCCGTATAGGTCAGTTTCTATCTGATCCTTTTCCAATTCACTGCGGGCTAAAGCAGGGAGATGCACTATCAGCTTTACTTTTTAACTTTGCTTTAGAATATGCCATTAGGAAAGTTCAGGATAACAGGCAGGGTTTGGAATTGAACGGGCTACATCAGCTTCTTGTCTATGCAGATGACGTGAATATGTTAGGAGAATATACACAAACGATTAGGAAAACACGGAAATTTTACTTGAAGCAAGTAAAGCGATCGGTTTGGAAGTAAATCCCGAAAAGACAAAGTATATGATTATGTCTCGTGACGGGAATATTGTACGAAATGGAAATATAAATATTGGAGATTTATCCTTCGATGAGGTGGAAAAATTCAAATATCTTGGAGCAACAGTAACAAATGTAAATGACACTCGGGAGGAAATTAAACGCAGAATAAATATGGGAAATGCGTGTTATTATTCGGTTGAGAAGCTCTTATCATCCAGTCTGCTGTCCAAAAATCTGAAAGTTAGAATTTATAAAACAGTTATATTACCGGTTCTTCTATATGGCTGTGAAACTTGGACTCTCACTCTGAGAGAGGAACATAGGTTAAGGGTGTTTGAGAATAAGGTGCTTAGGAAAATATTTGGGGCTAAGCGGGATGAAGTTACAGGAGAATGGAGAAAGTTACACAACACAGAACTGCACGCATTGTATTCTTCACCTGACATAATTAGGAACTTGAAATCCAGACGTTTGAGATGGGCAGGGCATGTAGCACGTATGGGCGAATCCAGAAATGCATATAGAGTGTTAGTTGGGAGACCGGAGGGAAAAAGACCTTTAGGGAGGCCGAGACGTAGATGGGAGGATAATATTAAAATGGATTTGAGGGAAGTGGGGTATGATGATAGAGACTGGCTTAATCTTGCACAGGATAGGGACCGATGGCGGGCTTATGTGAGGGCGGCAATGAACCTTCGGGTTCCTTAAAAGCCATTTGTAAGTAAGTTTGTAAGTAAGACTATTGTACGTAATTCCAATTACCAGGTTCGTACTTCGTATCAGTAACTCATGTTGAAATAAGTCTGTGCCTACTCTATAAAATAGACCTTAAGTACTGCAAAGAAAAGATAAAATTACTCAGACATGCTATCTACTGTCCGTCCAAGTGGTTATACCGCAGGGTCGTAGAAAAGGGAGGAAATCACGTGAGAGTTAATTAGTTAACGAGGCCCTTTTATTTAAGTTATTTTAAACAATTGTATGGTTATAATATTACGTAGAACTTCAATTCCTAGCAGAAATTAATGTTCTCAGAAAAGAGCTAAGACAGCCTAGCCACTAGCATTTACAGAGAGGCGAATGGAAGCAGGTGGGGGAAACCGGGATGCGACGTAGGCAAATGGAAAATGATGCAATAATGAAAGCTCTTTCTTCACTGGAAAACGCGAACGTAAGGCTACTGTGACTGTATATGCGGTCTTGGATTTGTGTGGAGGACGGTTGAACTTCATTAGTAGAAGGGGTGCCAGTGAAGTACATTCAAAAACTCAGATACAATAAAAATTGAAGTAAAAATAAAATGATGTCCCTGTATATGTTATTGATTATTTGTTCATGTAACGGTTATTTCGTTGCTTAATAACTCATTTAATTCTGTCTGGTTTATTTACTAACTATGAAAAATTTCACATGATATTGACCCTATAGCTTATTTAAGAATATTATTGTTCAAATTTTTCCGAAGGATTATAGAACTGATCTCTAGAATTGCTTTAGACAAAAGTTTAAATTACCTGAGTTGGGAAATCTCTTGCTGCCGTGGCTGTATCTGTGTAAACCCCGCGCAGGGACATCAGCTGCAGGCCTCTGTCATGCACAATGAATGTTCAGCCATTAAGTACAGATGATGAAAAATATTCATCGAGTGTTTTATTAACGATGCTTCATCTATCACCGCGGAGTCATACATTTTAATGAAGCTTCCTATATAATTTTTGTCATTATTGCCGCCATAGAGAGGCACATCAATCACTCCAGCTCCATCTGTGTTGCAATCTTAAGCTATAAATAATCCCCCCCCCAGTAAACCAGCATTGCGGCTAACAAGGAACTTCATAAATTTCGAAAAGTTCGCAATTAACTATGCAGCTTAATTATCCCAAATTAGAGTAATGCTTTTCGCTCTCGCTGTAATCAATGGGACACACAGATTTCGATTTAAACAGGACTGTAACCAGACACCGCAGACTTGGAAAGAATCAGCGTTACGAAATTTTGCTTACAGAGCACATTTGTCTAACACGAGTTCGAAGTTCAGAGGTAGAAACACAGGGTGTATAAAAATTGGTGCAAAATATTTTGGGAACGTGTTCCTAATAAAACGTTGAAAAACTTTCGTATAAACATAGCCCTGAAAATGTTTAGTTTCAGACTTACAGAGCATTCCAAGTTAAGAAAAAAGCATTGGTTTTTATGGGCCTTGCCTAGTACATTGTAGAAGCTATGTGGTAGGTAGGCGTTCCTATGGCAACTGGTCATTTGATGGAATAGCCCTATATGCTCAATGCTTTGTTCTTAACGTGGAATCCTCTATAATGAGCCATTTGTCCTTCCATCGACTCCTGGAAAAAAGTAAACTCAAATTCCTTTTATGTTGTAATTTTTCTTTTTCTTTTTTCTGTCATTTTATTGGTTTCTATTTCTTACATCTAACAGGAGCCAGATCATTTATATTTGTTACTGTTGCTCCAAGATATTTGAACTTCTCCACCTCTTCAAAAGATAAATTTCCAATTTTTATATTTCCATTTCGTACAATATTCTCGTCACGAGACATAATCATATACTTTGTCTTTTCGGGAAATGCCTGTTATTATTCGGTTCAGAAGCTTCTATCACCCAGTCTGCTGTCGGAAAATCTGAAAGTTAGAATTTATAAAACAGTTATATTACCGGTTGTTCTTTGTGGTTGTGAAACTTGGACTCTCACTTTAAGAGAGGAACATAGGTTAAGGGTGTTTGAGAATAAGGTGCTTAGGAAAATATTTGGGGCTAAGAGGGATGAAGTTACAGGAGAATGGAGAAAGTTACACAACACATAACTGCACGCATTGTATTCTTCACCTGACATAATTAGGAACATTAAATCCAGACGTTTGAGATGGGCAGGGCATGTAGCACGTATGGGCGAATCCAGAAATGCATATAGAGTGGTAGTTGGGAGGCCGGAGGGAAAAAGACCTTTAGGGAGGCCGAGACGTAGATGGGAAGATAATATAAAAATGAGGGAGGTGGCATATGATGATAGAGAATGGATTAATCTTGCTCAGGATAGGGACCAGTGGCGGGTTTATGTGAGGGCGGCAATGAACCTCCGGGTTCCTTAAAAGCCAGTAAGTAAGTAAGTATAAAACGTTGAAAAACTTGCATTTAAACATAGCCCTGAAAATGTTTAGTTTCAGAGTTACAGAACATTCCACGTTGAGAAAAAAGCATTGTATACATGTTGAATCTTTCGTACACTACTTTTAACACTTGAATATAAATAATTGATTAAATGACGATCTTACTCGTGTTAATTGTGTAAGCATGTGCGGCTTACAGCTGTTTCGGTGCTTCTTCACACCATCCTCAGAGCCTACTAGATCTCGGCGTCATCTCGAACTTCGCTGCCTGTTGTGTGGGTGCGTTCGATTGTTGAAAAGTGTTGACAAATAGTGTGTGTGTTCTGAAATTGATCTGTGTGTTGAGAATTTGATCAGGGTGTGTTTTAGTGTGTCTGTATATTTCATATTCTTCTAGTGTGTTGAGTTTTTGGTTTTTGGGTTGTATGTGTAGGATTTCCATGTCCATAACACTAACATACGAAAACAAAAAAACACACAACATCGCATCCTCATTCAGAAAGCAGAAATACAACATAGCATACAGAACAGAAAACACACTACAAAGACATCTCAACACACAAACAACACAAACAAATAAATACAACCACACAGGCGTATACAAACTCACATGCAATAGTTGCGACAGTTTCTACATTGGACAAACAGGCAGATCATTCTCAACTCGATACAAAGAACACATTAAAGCAATAACCAGAGGACACAATACATCTACATATGCCGAACACATAACCAATGCTAACCACACATACATTAACATAAATACAGACATGGAAATCCTACACATGCAACCCAAAAACCAAAAATTCGACACACTAGAACAATATGAAACATACACACTAAAATACACCCTGATCAAATTCTCAACACACTGATCAATTTCAGAACATACACACTATTTGACACCACATTTCAACACTTTTCAACAATCGAACGCACCCACACAACAGGCAGCGAAGTTCGAGATGACGCCGAGATCTAGTAGGCTTTGAGGATGGTGTGCAGAAACACCGAAACAGCTGTAAGCCGCACATGTTTACACAATTAACACGAGTTAGATCGCCATTTAATCAATTTAAAAAGCATTTGTTTTTATGGGCCTTGTCTAGTACATTGTAGAAGCTATGTGGTAGATAGGCGTTCCTATGGCAACTAGTCATTTGATAGAATAGCCCTATAAACTGAATGCTTTGTTCTTAACGTGGAATCCTCTATAATGAGCCATTTGTACTTACATCTTCTTCTGGAAAAAAGTAGACTCAAATTCCTTTTATGTTGTAACTTTTCTTTTTCTTTTTTCTGTCATTTTATTGGTTTCTGTTTCTTACATCTAACAGGAGCCAGATATTAGCGGTTTCTCATAAATTAATTGCACCATTTACAGGTTCTACCAGAAGTTTAAGGACACCCCTTCCAAAGAGATGTTGCACTTCTGTCCTTACATTCATGTGCAATCCCCTGATGTTTATAAAGGGACAGAATACCTCTGAAAAATAAAGTTTTTACTGTAATTCCAATATCTCTATCTTTCAAACTGTGGATTTATAACAATTTTTCTGTTATGAAAACTTACTACGTATGGGCGAATCAAGAAATGCATATAGAATGTTAGTTGGGAGGCCGGAGGGAAAAAGACCTTTAGGGAGGCCTAGACGTGGATGGGAAGATAATATAAAAATGGATTTGAGGGAGGTGGGATATGATGATAGAGAATGGATTAATCTTGCTCAGGATAGGGACCAATGGCGGGCTTATGTGAGGGCGGCAATGAACCTCCGGGTTCCTTAAAAGCCAGTAAGTAAGTAAGTATGAAAACTTACTGACAGATTTTACAGTTTTGTAGGAAAAAATTAATTACTCCAGAATAGATGTATTTAGATCAATGAATTTTGGGATAGAGTCAAGTCATTCTTCTACAGCCCGATAATCTGCCACTCCTTGTCCGCACTCCTGAATTTCGACACATTTTCACTTTTTTTCAAGGAAGAAATCTAACCTTTCCACACTTGTAGCAAACTCCACAACTGTTTACTAAAATGGAGGGAATAAGCTGATTGATCAATATTAAGAACTCCCAATGTTGTGATGTAAGTGGCAGTGGCGGTCTCGGGTCAGTTTGGTGTGAATTTCAAACTCGAGAGCATTACAGAAAATGACAATTTTTCCTAAAGAAAATAAGGAAAAAATCTGAATTTTAATGCGTAAACGAGGTGTTACAATTGATTAAACAAAATGTAATATTTGCACACGAAGCCTTTCAGATATTTCTAACTCTATTCGAAAATTTATTGATCTAAATACATCCATTTTACTTTACATTCCATTGTCACTGCACCATGGTATGTCCGTAATGATGTCATTAATCGTGACCTAAATATTTCAACTGTGAAAGAAGAAATCTCCAAATTCAGTAAAAAATACCTGCACCGATTAAATCAACATCCGAATCATCATGCATTAAATTTGCTGGATAATAGTCAAACAATAAGAATTAAAAGGACCAATGTTCTTGACCTTCCACTCATTTTTAATACAGCTATTTGAAACATTGTTATTTTTCTTTTGGAGTGTTGTCATGGGATAACATCTCCACTCATATTATATTCTTTTATAATATTTACTTATTGTCTCTTGTAGACAGATTGTAAATGTGGCATCTGTTAAATAAAAAAAATACATCCATTTTGGAGTAATTAATTTTTATCCTACAAAAGATGTAATTTTTTAGTAAGTTTTCATAACAGAAAAATTGTTATATAATCCACAGTTTGAAAGATAGAGAGATTGGGTTTGCAGTAAAAAAATGTCATTTTTTCATAGGCATTTGCTTCCTTCACAAACATCAGAGGATTTCACATAAGTAAAATGACAAGAGTATAACATCTCTTTGGTAGGGGTGTCCTTTAACTTCTGGTAGACCTGTAATGGACGATGTACCTCTGGACGTCATCCCCCGAATATGGCACCTACATGATGGCGCTCCACCTTACCTTAGTTTGAGAGTTCGCCGTCATTTGAATCGCCATTTTCCACGAAGATGGATTGGTCGTGGAGGGTTCATTTAATGTCCTGCCCGATTATCAGATTTAAATCTAATGGATGTTTATCTGTGAGAACATTTTAAGTTACGTCCTTCATAGAGCTCGTTTCCTAAATGGATTTCAATAAACACAAAACATTTCAGACTTTTCAATAGAATACGCCAAAGCATGAAACGCAGACCTTTGAGTAACTTTTGTAATATTTTTTTTTTTTTTTTTTATGTTTTCGATCACCTATCACAACTGTGGATTTGTGGTTAAAACAGGGATTTCGTTTTGAATATTCTATCATATCATAATGCTAGAGAGAGAAAATATTTATTTTCTTGGTCTATGTAATTTTTCCGATGTGTTTGTACATTGAAATAAAGTATATAGTTGTTTTCATATATACACATATGCCAGTGGCTTGTGCAGCAAATGCTGCTGCAAACTAAGTTCGTTAGACTTTCAAATAAAAAATTTTCAGATTTATTTTCAATGAAGAATACCAGACATTTTGAAAGTTATTTGCTTCCATAATAGTGAAACATACTCCCTCTGAATGTTTTTAATGCCAAATACTTATTCTTGAACCTATCCATCTTCAGTTCTTGAATTTCAATGCAAAATCGCAAGTAACAATGTCAGGACGATCAGCGAGTTTTTCATGTGGGAGTAATGCAGTAGCTATTTCAGGTCATTGGGATTGTAGGTGAAAGTTAAGAAAATGTAAGGTTTGTCATGCTTTGAACAAAAGACTTAGCATCTTGGTATAGCTGCTGCATGTTTTGTGAACTACCCTGAAATGTAGAGGGCAGAATCACTTTTTCCTCACTAAGAGATCTTGCTGAGGTGATTAAGAGACTATAAAATCTTGTAAGCCTCTTATTTTATAAGTAATACCTTTTGATCTTTTCTTAGGAATTGTAATTTTTGCCCTTCCTTCAGCCAATACTGATCTACCAAATACTGCTGGATTAATTTGTGTAACAATGAATGTTATCCCGTATACTTTTTGTAATATAGGCTGTTGTGAGGAATCTATTGCTGAGATGTGGAAAATGAGGCGAATGATATGTCAGAGTTGTAGAATCTTATATGCAATCTAAATAAAATTGTCCATCGTAAATCGTTAGCAGTTTCAGTGTTTCATTCGTTGCTGGTTGCGGGAAATAAACTTACTCATCACGGCAGCAAGAAGTGAAATGGCATGCTATTTTCCATACAACAAAATATGTTTGGCAGCGATCACAAATCTAATCGATTAGACCAAAGAAATATTAAATTAATTTTTATGTAGTTTAAAGATGCAGATAAAATACGAAGCATGACTCAATTACTACCAAGGAAAATTAGAGAATCAGACATATAAACATCTATATCACACTGCCATGAAATATATGAAAAAGACCCACACTACTTGATTCATAACTATAAAAGTATTTCATTTTTAATAACAATATTGTTACCTTACGTAAGTTTTATAGTTTTCAGTAACATATATATATATATATTTATATATATATATATATATATATATATATATATATATATAGCCGTTACTCAGTAAATTATAGAAATGAAGATCTAATATAATATATTCTTTCTCCGCGTCTACTTGCTTAAAGCCCCAAAATGTTTCACTTTCATATCATCAGTATACCAGTATGTGTTGCATTAACTATAATATTTCATTTTTAATGGTAATAATGTCATCAAACATTCTTAAGTTTTGTAGTTCTTAATATCCAATACACGGCTGTACTCGAAAAACTACAGACCAGAGAATCAGACCTGTAAATTATTTTTTATATATTATCAAAAAATTACACAAATGAAGATCGACATATTTACATTATGATGTGAAAGAAGCTGAGCCATCTGAACTCTATGTCAGAATCCTGTAGATCATGGCCTTCGTGTATTAGTCTATTGTTTATTGTAGTGTGTGTTTTGTTTTATTCTGAAATGCAATTAATTAGTTCTCAAAACTGACGAAAGATGGATTTTGGAAAATAGGAAAATGATGTAGGAAAATTGCCATTTCACTGAAAACTACTATTTTTCTGAAAAACTTTGGCTTCCAAGCTTCAAAATGAGGGGTCATTTATTAAAATCCGTTCAGCTGTTTTCCCGTAATTTCCATTACCAGTTCAAATCATATATATAACAAAAAAATAACAAGTTTTCGTCTTGAGTTGAATATATAAATAAGAAATATTTGTGAAAAATGTTTAAGTAAATTTTTACATTAGATTAATTATTAATGAAAAAAGAACTTCAAATTATAAAACAATGCTGAATGCAGGATTTGTTTTCCAGTATGAAATACACTTGCATTCAAAATTTCAAAAATTTATCTAAAAAAAATGTGTAAATTATGGCCGTTTTCCTCATAACAGACTCAAGTTTTCGGTCATAACTCGAAAAGTATTGTAGATGTTTTTTTCACTATATTATTGAGAAAAGTCCATTCAACAGAAAGCAAAAAATAATTATATGTTTTTTTAGACTTTCGAAGGTGTATAAGTTTCCATAAACACAGTACTACTACTACTACTACTACTACTACTACTACTACTACTACTACTACTGCGATCACTACTACACTTACTACTATCGCTATCACTACTATCACTTCTACTATTATTGTTACTATTGGATTGGTGCATAAGTTTGTATCGTAAATAACTTGGTTGCTATGGAAACATGGACAGCAGACGAATGAAAGTGCAGAAAAACGCTACGAACTTATGCTCCAATCCAATACTACTATTGAAAAACATGACTTTATGAAGGTAATATTGATTTACGTGAACCCCACGCTCGACTGAACACTAAAGCGTTCTCATGTGTATATGACAATTAACTGTATTTTTTAAGTAGAGCGAAGCGGACTGAATTAAACCAACGAGTCTATATCGACAGCTGAACGCAATATCGGAGCTGCATATTGCAAGAAATGTAGAGTAACCAGCCTACACTCTACTGCCTGAATCAGAGGCCATCGTTGCTAAATACAGTACAGGTGGAATAATTAAAGCAGTACAATGTCACAACTAATTTCACAGCCATTCCAGCACTATTAAAAATAATAAATTAAACGTAACATTCACAGTTTCTGCCGATAATGATATTTTGCCTCCTGGCGAGGTTAATATTCGCACGCTAACAAATTTAATATTTACATTATGAGGGTGACATTCATTTATTAATTTGTTAAGTATTTATTTATTTATTTATTTATTTATTTATTTATTTATTTATTTATTTATTTATTTATTCGACCTGGTTGGCGAGTTGGTATAGCGCTGGCCTTCTATGCCCAAGGTTGCGGGTTCGATCCCGGATCAGGTCGATGGCATTTAAGTGTGCTTAAATGCGACAGACTCATGTCAGTAGATTCACTGGCATGTAAAAGAACTCCTGCGGGACAAAATTCCAGCACATCCGGCGACGCTGATATAACCTCTGCAGTTGCGAGAGTCGTTAAATAAAACATGACATTTTTTAAACATTTATTTATTTATTTATTTATTTATTTATTTATTTATTTATTTATTTATTTATTTATTTATTTATTCATTTATTCATTCATTTATTCATTTATTCATTTATTTATTTATTTATTTATTCATTTATTTATTCATTTATTCATTTATTCATTTATTTATTCATTCATTCATTCATTTATTTATTTATTCATTTATTTATTCATTCATTTATTTATTCATTCATTTATTTATTCATTCATTTATTTATTTATTTATTTACCAATATTTAATGTGCTGTACAACAGCCAGGGGTCAATAAAAGTTCAGCACAGGACAATTCGTTACAAAAACATTAATAAAAGTACTGTACTTTGGAATAATTATTAAAATAATGACAATTAAAAATAATGATAATTGAAAATAAAAGAATGAAGTCATATAAATTAATATAATACAAATGATAAAATAATAATAATAATAATAATAATAATAATAATAATAATGTTTCAAGAATTGTACTGGTAACCACTAGCCATTTATGTGATTATTTTGTACTAACATTAGATACTCGTAAAATCCGAAACTTCCTGGCCTTAAAGACACCATGGCGGAAAGCCAACTCTTCAGACAACAAAACACGAAATAAAGAAGGCATTGGACATGCTTCTCGTTGTTAAGAAAGGGGCATAAATCTCAACTTCTCTGCCGAGAAGCGATTGTCATCACCACCCTGGTTATTATTATAATCTCGGTTGTCATCCTCATCATCATCACGGTCATAATTCTGATTATCATCATCCCGATCACAATAATCCAAATTATATTCCGCCCGTCATCATCCTGATTATCATCCCGGTTATCATCTGGTCATCATCCTGATTATCATCCCGGTTATCATCTGGTCATCATCCTGATTATCATCCCGGTTATCATCTGGTCATCATCCTGATTATCATCCCGGTTATCATCTCGATTATCATCTGGTCATCATCCTGATTATCATCCCAGTTATCATCTAGATTATCATCTGACCATCATCCTGATTATCATCCCGGTTATCATTTCGATTATCATCTGGTCATCATCCTGATTATCATCCCGGTTATCATTTCGATTATCATCTGGTCATCATCCTGATTATCATTCTGGTTTTCATCGCGATTATCATTCCGGTTATCATCTCGATTATCATCTGGTCATCATCCTGATTATCATCCCGGTTATCATCTCGATTATCATCCCGGTTATCATCTCGATTATCATCTGGTCATCATCCTGATTATCATCCCGGTTATCATCTCGATTATCATCCCGGTTATTATCTGGATTATCATCTGGTCTTCATCCTGATTATCATCCTGGTTATCATCTCGATTGTCATCTGATCATCATCCTCATTATCATCCCGGTCATAATTCTAATTATCATCATCTCGATCACCATAATCCAAATTATATTCCAGCCGTCATCATCCTGATTATCATCCCAGTTATCATCTAGATTATCATCTGACCATCATCCTGATTATCATCCCGGTTATCATTTCGATTATCATCTGGTCATCATCCTGATTATCATTCTGGTTTTCATCGCGATTATCATCCCGGTTATCATCTCGATTATCATCTGGTCATCATCCTGATTATCATTCTGGTTTTCATCGCGATTATCATTCCGGTTATCATCTCGATTATCATCTGGTCATCATCCTGATTATCATCCCGGTTTTCATCGCGATTATCATCCCGGTTATCATCTCGATTATCATCTGGTCATCATTCTGATTATCATCCCGGTTTTCATCGCGATTATCATCCCGGTTATTATCTGGATTATCATCTGGTCTTCATCCTGATTATCATCCTGGTTATCATCTCGATTGTCATCTGATCATCATCCTCATTATCATCCCGGTCATAATTCTAATTATCATCATCTCGATCACCATAATCCAAATTATATTCCAGCCGTCATCATCCTGATTATCATCCCAGTTATCATCTAGATTATCATCTGACCATCATCCTGATTATCATCCCGGTTATCATCTCGATTATCATCTGGTCATCATCCTGATTATCATCCCGGTTATCATCTCGATTATCATCCCGGTTATCATCTCGATTATCATCTGGTCATCATCCTGATTATCATCCCGGTTATCATCTCGATTATCATCCCGGTTATCATCTCGATTATCATCTGGTCATCATCCTGATTATCATCCCGGTTATCATCTCGATTATCATCTGGTCATCATTCTGATTATCGTCATTCTCCTCATCGGCAACATCCTGTTTCTCATCATCTGACTCATCATCTCCTCTCATACAGAAATTCCCAAATAGAACCCTAACGCAGAATGTGAACCTTTACTACGTGCTTCCAGAGATTCAAACTGGAATCGCTGCCTCTCTGGCCACCTGCGCTACAAGAGAGTCTCTTGTAGGCACTTCGGTGTGCATGACAACGCGTGTTCTTTTAACTGCATTCTCTTGTTTCTGCGCGGTTGTAGGTGTCGTGATTGCGGCTATCGAGTAAGCCCATTGTGTTTTTATTGTGTCGGCCGAGTTTCGATAGACTTGTTATCTGGAGATAAAGTCCCATGCGGGGGCATTCCAGCCGTGGTTACGTGCAAAACCTGCCTCAAACTTATACGAGGAATATTAATACTCGTTTTAGCAAATTTTCTGCCAAAGGAAATGGCATTAAGCTATTGTCCTCTTTCTATAAACACATGTATAACGACAAGGAATAAAAACATTTCAGTACAAAGGTAAAATATTTATGATTTCGAGATACAGACATATTTTCTACTGTTGAATCCATTCACTTGTTTGTATACGGAAAGCAGAAGATATTTTCGTAACGATATCATTGTGTATTAATTTTAGACTTTCTCTTTATTAAGCGGAAAAACATTCTAATGCTTTTTGTACGAAAACACACATATTCAATATCCTACTTACTTACAAATGGCTTTTAAGGAACCCGAAGGTTCATTGCCGCCCTCACATAAGCCCGCCATCGGTCCCTATCCTGTGCAAGATTAATCCATCATCATATCATCATATCCCACCTCCCTCAAATCCATTTTAATATTATCCTCCCATCTACGTCTCGGCCTCCCTAAAGGTCTTTTTCCCTCCGGTCTCCCAACTAACACTCTATATGCATTTCTGGATTCGCCCATACGTGCTACATGCTCTGCCCATCTCAAACGTCTGGATTTTATGTTCCTAATTATGTCAGGTGAAGAATACAATGCGTGCAGTTCTGTGTTGTGTAACTTTCTCCATTCTCCTGTAACTTCATCCCTCTTAGCCCCAAATATTTTCCTAAGCACCATATTCTCAAACACCCTTAACCTATGTTCCTCTCTCAGAATGAGAGTCCAAGTTTCACAAACATACAGAACAACCGGTAATATAACTGTTTTATAAATTCTAACTTTCAGATTTTTGTATTCAATATCCTTGGTATCAAAAAAGTGATTTTCGTAATTCTGTTTTTGTCTTGTCTTGTCTTGTCTTGTCTTGTCTTGTCTTGTCTTGTCTTGTCTTGTCTTGTCTTGTCTTGTCTTGTCTTGTCTTGTCTTGTCTTGTCTTGTCTTGTCTTGTCTTGTCTTGTATCTACATAAAGTCTTTCCTTCTTAACTATTGACTGGATTATGTTTATATTCAACATCCAGAGTCATTTACTCAGAAAATATGCACATGAATTATAAAAATCATTACTCCAAAAACAATTTCTTCTTGTATCCGGACTTTTCGTCCATCCGTCCATTTTCTCCATCTGTCTGCCATTTATCTCTGCCTACCCGAGTGCTATTTTTATTCTACTTAATTACTGGATATATTTTACTCAGATTCGCTATTTACCAGTCAATTCTATTTTAAACTATGCACGTGAAATAGGATACCTTTTACTCCAAAGATCATTCTTAATACCATCATAGCGTGTTTTTGGAAAGCCAGTGATTTAATTCCCAATATGCTCAGTCAATTTGAAAGAGTAGTGTATTATGATAATAAATGATGGAAAGAATTTTAGTCTTGTCCTTTAAATGTGCAGAAATTTGATCCGATAAATGTAACTTTTCGTTCTGAAAAGAAATTTTAAAATATTACATTTGTTTTGATATAATTTCTACGCGTTTAAAGGACGAAACTAAGCTTCTTTAAATCATATATTGTAACTAGCCGTACCCGTGCGCTCCCGCTGCACCCGTTAGAAATAAATATAAAGTAATTACATAATTAAAATAGGACATTTGATCCAGGGAACATTCGTGTTTGATAGAAGGATAAATCGTTTAATATGTTACTTAATTTAAATTGTATTTAAATAATTAAAATGCGATCATTTTGGTCCAGAGAGCAATCATTTGGTGCAATGACAATTCCTTTAACATGTTCCTTAATTTTTATTACATGCAACCACAGTTTAATGAAGATTGACATCATTTAGATTTAATGTGTATACTTTATTTTACTTGCTATATGTTTCCATTGAATTATAGTAATAACTTAATGTTAATAATGCCAACACAAGTGCTTAATTTTTTAACTCTTGTTTTCTACGTATTCAGTAAATGGCGCTTGGCCCACTATGATTCTGAACCCTTCAAATAACTTAAATAACTTACATTATATTATATTATATTATATTATATTATATTATATTATATTATATTATATTATATTATATTACATTACATTACATTACATTACATTACATTACATTACATTACATTACATTACATTACATTACATTACATTATATTATATTATATTATATTATATTATATTATATTATATTATATTATATTATATTATATTATATTATATAAAAATGTGTTGATAACGGATGTACCCCGATAAGTAAGTTTTTAATTTGTTATGGGGGCTCTTGAATCTCAGCAGCAACAAATTTTATTGTATAACAGCGCAACATAATCTGCTTGGCTCATTACCCAATTTTTAGCATCGCATTGAATGCATATGTATTTTAACACGATTCAATTGAGCATAGTTAAAATTTTTATTATAAAATAATGGAATGCTAAGCTAACATATTATTACTGCATACTAAATCAATACACTCTAGTTGTTCGTTAATTCTCTGAGATAAACATTATTTTAAGAAATACAGGAAACGAATACACAGAATAGCCTATCAAGTTGTTTGTGCATAAGAAGCTATTTTAATCTTACCTGTCCTCGATTCACTCAGAAGTTACTGTAATAACATTATAGCATTATGTCCATACAGAGAAACTACACTTTCCAGTGGTGAAATAATAATTAATTACACAAATCGGTTAATTTAGCTTCCGATATTACTTCATACAAACACAGAAACCTTCTCTGTAGGCTATCTTTCATAGCTTTCGATTGTTGTTGACCAAGGCCCCTTATAGACGAAGTCATTTGTTTATTTCATTACGCCGCCTTAGATGGCAGTTATTTTAATTTTAAAACTCATTAAATATCAGTCCCATCAAAATTTTTCAAAGAACAAAACTTATCGGAAATGATTTTTAAAGAAATTTTTGGTATGTAACATTTTTCACGAAAATCAATAATAAGCGAGATATTTCGATTTATTTAATTCAGGCCCACTTATATCCCCCTTTTAAATAATGTATTTTGAATGCCATATAGCCTAAAATCTAAGTTACAACGAACTTAATTTATATTCCAATTTTCATCGAAATCCGTTCAGCCGTTATCGCGTGAAAAGGTAACAAACATACATACAGACAGACAGAAAGACATACATACAAACAAAAATTTCAAAACAGCTATTTTCGGTTTCAGGGTGGTTAATTATATATGTTAGGACCAATTATTTTTGAAAAATCGAAAATTACCAGAAAAATTTCGGCTACAGATTTATTATTAGTATAGATAATCTCCTCCCTTTTAAATTGATTGAGCGTATTGGGAATTAAATCAATGGCTTTCCGAAAACACGCTATGAAATTTTTCATATAAAACAATTTTTATTTCGAAAAGGAAGCAAAAACGAGCAAAATTGTACCTAAACTTTTTTGTTTGAAATATCTCAAAGCATAAGTCACTGAAATTAATGACATTATTTACGATTCACCGTATGTTATATAGGTAGGATCTGAAGAACGGGATAGATGTAAAGTCTCAGATTTATTGCAACGTGTCATGAACGATTTTCGGGTAAGATTGCAACAAACCATAAGATACCGAGGGGATCTCTTAAAATGTGTTATTTTCAGAAAAATTACAATAATTACATTTTCAAATTTATATCCAGGTTTTCATGAACTTGTAAAAATTTCTATGGTTAAGTACTCTTTGTCCCTTGTGGCAGCTCACGAATGGTGAGAAGATATATAAATTTATATTCTACAGCGAATATGCCTACCTGGACGATAAATAGCCAATTAGTTTATTGTTGTTGTTTATTGTTAATAAAATAACAATGACAGAAATACAATCTTAGTTCTTCCCTGAAGGAGTAAAAACTCGTGCTCAGGGAATTATCTAAACACAAAGATAAACACAAAGATAATTTTTTGACACAAACTGGGTCAAGAAAAAAATATTTACAGGAATAAATTAAATTTAAAAATACAATTTCAATTTTAACAATTTAAGTCATACAAATACATATACATATTAAATCAATATATATTCTTTAAAAATTAAATTCCTAACGCTATTTTTGAAATTCCTGATACTAAAATTTTCCAAATTTGGGTATTTATCAATTATTTTATTGTATAACCTTGGACCAAAGTAAGTACCATGGCTCAGAGCTGTGCTTGTGAAACACTTTGGTTCCTCTAGTCGTATAAA
Source organism: Periplaneta americana (assembly GCA_025594305.2). Classification (NCBI taxonomy): domain Eukaryota; kingdom Metazoa; phylum Arthropoda; class Insecta; order Blattodea; family Blattidae; genus Periplaneta; species Periplaneta americana. Next base: position 167,896,854 of record JAJSOF020000013.1, on the reverse strand, counting down.
ATCGGATCTTTTAGTTCCATATTTATGATGATACAATTTGAATTTATTACGGTTTTTATGTATGAAGATTAATAAGGCAATATAATAAATCTGTTTAATTTTCAAACGTTCAAATCAGTAAACAAAAGCTCGGATATGAGTAATCAATTGGTTTATTAAGGCATATTTTAATGATTCTTTTCTGAATAAGTATTAGTGGAGTGAGATTAGAATTACAAGCATTTCCCCACCCTAAAATTCCATACTGGAGAATGGATTGAAATAAAGTTAAATAAATGAGATGTAAAATATTAATTGGTAAATATGACCTAAGTATAACAAAGATATAAATTGTTTTACGTAATCTATTGCATAAATATGTAATATATTTGTTCCATCGTAAGTGTTGGTCGATCGTAATGCCTAAATACTTAACTTCTGAGGATTCGGTTACAGTGTAGTTAAACCACTACTAAAAAACTGTTATTCGTGAAAACAAATTCAACATCATCATTTTTAACTTCAAAAAATTCACGCAAATGTAGCACATTGACATTCATCCTTATTCCGCACAGTACATCTGTCCACGGCTACACGTCTGGCGTTTTGATCATTTCCACAGCGCTGGTTATTCTTATGCTGACCTCAACTTTAAAAATGTCCATGATATATCATATAACAGATAAGAGAGGCAAAACCCCCGGCTTAACGCTTTACGTTGTCTTGTCTAACATTCATCTTACACCAAAACCCCTAAAATACGTTTCCCACCTCTCTCACAGTCGTTTCTCAGCCACGGACCGCTTTGCCGGTTTATTCTGTCCAGAGTCCGGGATCTGTAATCCAGCAGGGCAAAAGGGAGGTTTTATACTTGTCTAGAATAGCCATAGACTTGGTCTTCTATTACAGGAGGGACAAAGCAATTTCCCAGGGCTAGAGATGACTGAAATGTGTTGCTAACCACTGTTCTCCTGGCGTCTGAACAAAAATAATTGTAATTTTTTATTTAAAAGAAAAGAGAATTAGGGTAAACTTGTATACGATGGCAATCGGGCAGATGGACAGCATAAGAATCACTTTTTCTATAGAGGATGATTTTCGGAATAATATCTACCGGGTGATTCACGAGGATTTACCGTCGCTTACGGAGCTTATTTCCGAAGAGATTCTGAGCAAAAGTGTAATATAAACATGTGTCCTAATCTCAATATTTCCAGCGTCTCACTAGTTTTATTTTCTTTTTAAAAAGCCACTTTTCTTTAGTTTTCTTCTTCTTCTTCTTCTTCACTTCATGGTATGGGCAATTGCCTGTTCCGGCTTCAAAGGTCTCTCCATCTTTTCATCGGTCGTCCCTGATCTCTTCGTCCTTTTGGTTTATAATGTATTGCTTTCTTGGGAAGTCTGTAGTCGTCCATTCTCTCTACATGTAATTGCCAATCTTGTCTGTAATTGTCTATTTTATCAATAAGTGGGTATACTCCTAGTTCCTGCCTAATATCTTCATTTCTAATTCTATCTAATCTCGTGCATCCTTTTACTTTCCGCAAGAATCTCATCTCTGCCGCTTGTATTGTACTAACTTCAGGTTTTGTTGTAACCCAACTTTCACTTCCATATAAGAGAGTAGGAACTGCCATTACAGTGTAGAATTTTATTTTTGTTTCCTTTTTGCTTTTATTCTTCAAAGTTCTATTAATTGTGCCACATACTGTCTGGAATGATTGTAATTTTATTTTTATACCATTATCCTTTTCGTAACTTACATCACATCCCAGGTACTTAAAATTTGTTACTTGTTCTACTGCTTTATTATCTATTTCAATCTTAGATCTCACAGTATTTTTGCCTTGAAATGCCATTACTTTTGTTTTTGTATTTGATATGTTAAAGTTATGCTTCTTTAGTTCATATACTGCTTTTTGTAGTTTTGTTTCAGTATCTTGTATTACAATCATATCATCGGCAAATACCAAAATATTAATTTTTATTCCTCTATCAATTAAAATTCCAGGATCTACTAAAATTTTCCATTGTCGAACAATTTCGTCAGCATAAATATTAAACAGTGTCGGTGATAAACTACTCCCTTGTCTTAAGCCTATATTTGTTTCAGTTTCTCGAGTTAAATGTTTTCCAGTATTTACGGTAATTCTTGAGCCATTATATAAACTCTTAATCATTCTGATAATGTGTTGTGGGTAGCTTTTAGTTTGTAATATTCGAAATAGTTTTGGTCTGTCGACTTTATTAAATGCTTCTTTAGTTTTAAGGATAAAATAATATTACAAATAAAGAATGAACTGTTCAGGAGTATAATTTCTTTAATTAGCTAGTATTCTGAAGCTAAAAATGTGTTGTGAATTCCATAGTAGCCTCGTATAGATTTTTTTTCTTGATTTTTAACTACAAAATTACATTTTTCTTACGCATTTATCATAACAATAATTGTTACAAATCACGCCACTCCTGTAAATTCTTCAAGACTGTACATTAGGATGCATAATTAAGCTGTAAAGAATCAAGTTCCTAAATTCGTATGATTTGTAACAATTCATAGCTAAACGGTTTAATTTGCAAAAAAAGATTCAAGACATTAACTATTCAGATTATTTCTACTATCTACTTGTATAGTAATCAGCCATTTCTCTTCGGCCATTACAGCAATAGAGCGCCGCAAACATTGGGCAAATACTATTTTTTTCCTGCTTAACGGTGCTTTATCGAAGGAAAATCTGATAAAAGTTTTATTATATTTAACATGTAGAATCACCTCTTAAATGTTAGTGCATCGGTTCCCTTCCACCGTCTATTTTTTTTACTTGGTTATTTAACGACGTTGTATCAATTACGAGGTTATTTAGCGTCGATGGGATTGGTGATCGCGAGATGAGGCCGAGGATTCGCCATAGATTACCTGACATTTTCCTTACGGTTGGGGAAAACCTCGGGAAAAACCCAACCAGGTAATCAGCCCAAGCGGGAATCGAACCCGTGCCCGAACGCAACTCCGGATCGGTAGGCAAGCTCCTTAGCCGACAGAGCTACGCCGTGGCTTCCACCGTGTATGTATATATGTCAGTGTTTACTTGAAACAAAATAAATAAACCAAGAATCTGTGCTGAATAGTTACCAAAAGATATTTGACCATTGTTTAGTTTTACCTAAAGTGAAGCTACCAAATACCAAGAATTTTTTAAGGTAAAAGGATTTGAATTATTGAGCAAGTTACCTTAAGGGGTTAGGTACAGCTTACAGTAGTAAATTTTTGGAAATATTCAATTTTTTTTTTCTTCATTGCAGTATCTTGTACAATAATGAAAATTAGTATGTGTAAAACATTTTCCTTCTGCTATATGAAAATATATATATATATATATATATGATTAAAAAAATATTTATATATATTTTTTTTTTTCAAAATTCAAAATGGTGGCAGTTCACTCTGCAGTGATAAGCGCTTCCGTCATAACTCAAACTATCCAACATTCTGTGATGAAATTTTTGTATGTATTTATGCTTGTCATATCTACAATATGATGCAAAATCACTTCTCTACCTTCGATAAATTGTCTGATAAAAATTAATTAATTTTAAAAAATTGTCAAACATCAATATTTTCTTTTAACACAAAAAAAAATATTATTTATTAAGTAATGTAGTTGAAAGAGCATTATATTGTAAGCACGAGTTTCAGTAATAAAACAAAACAGAGAACATGAAAAAGTTTATGAGTTATGAGGGAAACGCTTCATCATTACACAGTGAACTTCCACCATTTTGAATTTTGAAAAAAATATAAATAATTTTTTTTTAACCGTAAATATATATATTTTTTTTTTTTCATATAGCAGAAGTATGGTGTTTTACACATACGAATTTTCATTATCGTACAAGATACAGTAATAGAGGGAAAAGAATGTTTAATATTTCTACGATTTTACTGCATTAAGCTGTAACTTACCCCTTAAGAGACTCACATGTTAGTTTTAATATTATTCAAAGCTCCCTTACATCGAAGGCTTGTTATAGCATCTTCCGATGCTTTTAACAGTATTACTAAATCTAGTCTAATCTAATCTAATCCCATCAGTCTAATTACAGATCCTAATTAACAATAGATCCCTATTAGAAACAACAACAACCAAATTTCTTGGCTTAAAATCGATAATGTATTAAATTGGAAAAATCATATTAAAGAAATTACCCCAAACTAAATTCAGCTTGTATGCTATTAGATCTATGCAAAAGATAGTAAATATCAATACCTTAAAAACAATATACTTTGCATACTTCCACTCAGTAATGAGTTTTGGAATAATATTCTGGGAAATTCCACAGATAGTAACAGTATATTTCTCTTACAAAAAAGAGTAATAATTAGAATAATAGTAGGTGCCAAATCTAGGCAATCGTGTAGGACTATTTTCAAAAACTACAAATAATGCCCATGGCTTGTCAGTATATCTTTTCATTAATAATCTTCCTCGTGTGTAATCGTGAAAACTTTGTAACTAATTCAACAGTTCATAGCATAAATACACGTCAAAAATGACTGTCATACTCCATCGGCAAGTCTATCGTGCTATCAAAAAGGAGTGTGTTATATGGCAGTAAAAATTGTTAATAGCCTCCCTATCGATATAAAAAATGAAACTCAAAACATAAGATTATTTAGAGCCAAATTAAAGAAGTACCTAATTTCTCACGCCTTCTATTCTGTAGGTGAATTCATGACATTCAATAACACTTCATGAAATTGATACTAAAACTATGTGTTGTACTAGTAGACTATATTGTAAATCTCGTCTATATATTTCATCTAGACTGTGACTATAAATTAAGACATTATAATAGTATTACGTTTTTTGACTTGTTCCATATTCTAGCTGTAAAGTAATGTATGAATACTATGGAATGTTAATAAATACAATACAATACAGAGGGACGGACAGATAGACATGGATTCGAGAGGGAATGAATCGCTTTTCTGGTAACATTTGTCCTAAAAATTGTGTTTCTCGAAACTACTTATAGTAAATCTATTTTCGCATAGTTCCGCCATACTTGGTGCAATGAGCAAATAAAATTTTAAAACTCACCTTCTTGCTCGATAAGTTTGTGAAGGAAGTAGCAGTGACCCTGGAAGTAGCACTCCATAGGATCGCAGTGCTTGCTGTCACAGGCCCTGGCGGGCTGTAGACTAGCTGTGGCTGTCTTCCTTTCGGCCATCACAGACACTTTCCACGAAACGCTCGAATTGAAAGCGATGTAACTGTTGGCAATACACTCCTCTGTATTCACTGATCTCGTCTGTTTATTTGTTACACAATAACTCTTCGAAGTTTCTCGAGTATTGCCCCTACTTCCGCTATTTGCAGTAAATAAAGTTTTGAATAACTTCTCATTTTGTGCTCCCGTTTCAGAGTCTTTGTTGATTTTGCTGCTGATTGGAGAGAAAGCTCGCTTCATGTAAATCTCATCGAGAGGATCAATGCTGCTCTTTTCTTTAAGTGGAAACTTCGCTTCTTTCTTGATCCTCAAAATAGGTGCGTATGAAACATGTCTCCTGTCAGTTACATAATCTTCTAAATGTGAAATATCTCTAATTACTCTGTTTTTCTGTGAATTTCTTCTCTCGGTAAAATAAAATGAAGTAACAAAATCATCATAATTCACATTAGGTTCTTCAAAACTTGACATTAGCGAAAATTGTTCTCCCCACCTTTTGCGAGAAGTAGCAAAAAAATTATTCTTGAAATCTCGTTCTACAGAATTTTGCACGTGTCCTATTCCGTTAATTTCGTCATGTATTTCGAGGAAGTCATTATTGACGACCTCAGAATTTGACACTATTACTGTATCTGCATGTCGCGAAGTTTGTTTGTCAGAATTCTTGTACAAATCATTGATTAAGGCATCAGAGTTTGACTCCAGTTCTGTAGATCCTTGATGCCAATTTTTCTTGCCATATTCTTCAAAAGTCTTCTGCAAATCATTGTTTGGGGCACCAGAATTTGACACCAGTTTTATAGCTGCATGATTCAAATTTTTGTTGTCAAATTCTTCATAAATCTTTCGCAAATCATTGTTTAGGATACCAGAACTTGACACCAGTTTCGTAACTATATGATGTGAATTTTTCTTGAATTCTTCATAAGTCTTTCGAAAATCATTATTCGGGACACCAGAATTTGCCACCAGTTTTATAGCTGCACTGTGCAACTTTTTCTTGTCAAATTCTTCAAACGTCTTTCGAAAATCAGTGTCTAACACGTGGGAATTTGACACCATTTTCGTAGCTGTATGATGCAATGTTTTCTTGTCTACTTCTTCAGAAGCCTTTCGCAAATCATTGTTGAGGACACCAGAATTTGACACTATTTTTGCAGCTGTATTATGTGAAGTTTGCTTGCCAACTTCAGAAGCTTTGTGCAAATCATTGTTTACGACACCAGAAACTGACTCCAGTTTTATAGGTGTATGATGTGAATATTGCTTGTCAACTTCTTTAGAAGTCTTTCGCATACCATTGTTGAAAACACCAGAAATTGATGCCGTTTTCACAGCTGTATGAAGTGAAGTTTCTTTGTTGATTTCTTCAAATGTCTTGAATAAATTATTACTTATATCATAATTTGGCATTACTTTTTTAACTCTATGATGCAGAGTTTGTTTGCTAATTTCTCCAGATGTTTTACGAAAACCGTTGTTGACACCATAATTTGATGAATCTTCTGTTTCTTTAAGGTAACGTGAAAATTTTCTTCCATTTGCAGTTCCTTTTTTTAGGAAGTCATTACTAACGTAATGAGATCTCGACAAATCGTTCGGTATTACGTGATGGTGTGAAATCTTTTTAATAATTTCTTCATAATTCTGGTAGAACTCATTGTCATTCCGATCGCGCTCTTCAGAATTCTTGCCGTGTTGCAATTCTACACTTTTATAATCTGATTCAGCTTCAGCACCTCCAGTAAAATCATTTACTTCCTCCGATGCAACGTTTTTGCTACATCTGGTTCCGAATATAGCGCAAGAAGACACCGAGGGGTTACTCTTTAATACTTTTAGACTATCACACTTTAATCCCTTGCGACATGGAAGATAGCGAATGCTTTCTGGCCACCAGCACCAAAGACCTCGTCGAATGCAGTTCCACAGTCGGGCTCCCCTTGGAGTACCAGATTCAGTACCAGGCCACATACACGAGCAGCTGTCAAACTCGCTGGAGTGTGGTGCCTGTAAACATAGAAAGATTGGACCTCAAGATGATGAATCACACTAGGTTTTGTTTTTTCGGACTCCAGCATGATCTTTTCTTCCTGAAATTACCGTCCGATGTACAGATCTCGTATTACAGCTTTGTCTATTATTATTATTATTATTATTATTATTATTATTATTATTATTATTATTATTATCATCATCGTCATCATTATACTATTATCATTATTATTATTTTGTTACTGTTTTATCATTATTACCATTATTATATTGTTATTATTATTGTATTATTTTTATTTCAATAATTTTATTTTTATTTTATTTTTATTTTATTTTTTTATTATTATTGTTTTAATTATTATTATTGTATTTTTATTTCGATAAATTTGTATTATTATTATTATTATTATTAATTACTATTAATAATAATAATAATAATAATAATAATAATAATGATAATAATAATAATAATAATGTTCTGCCCATGGGCAGGTCTTTCACTGCAAACCCAGCATTCTCCAATTTTCCTATTTTCTGCCTTCCTCTTAGTCTCCGCATATAATAAAATAATAATAAATAATAATAATAATAATAATAATAATAATAATAATAATAATAATAATAATAATGATTTATTTAACCTGGCAGAGTTAAGGTCATACGGCCTTCTCTAACACTCAACCAGGAGTAAAACTGCGTTACAAAAACCACTACAAATTTACAAAGTACACTACAATTTTACACACAAAAAATGAATAAGATAATAATAATAATAATAATAATAATAATAATAATAATAATAATAATAATAGTAATAATAATAATAACAACAACAATCTATTTTAATAATAAATCTGTAGCCAAAATTTTTCTGGTAATTTTCGATTTTCCAAAAATAATTGGTGTTAACATGTATAATTAACCATCCTGAAACCGAAAATCGCTTTTTTGAAATTTTTGTTTGTATGTCTGTCTGTCTATCTGGATGTTTGTTACCTTTTCACGCGATAATGGCTGAACCGATTTATATGAAAATTGGAATATAAATTAAGTTCGTTGTAACTTAGATTTTAGGCTATATGGCATTCAAAATACTTTATTTAAAAGGAGGGTTATAAGGGGGCTTGAATTAAATAAATCGAAATATCCCCCTTATTATTGATTTTTGTGACAAATGTTACATAACAACAGTTTTTTTTTTAAATGATTTCAGATAAATTTTCTTCTATGCAAAATTTTGAAGGACTGATACTTAATGAGATAAATGAGTTTTAAAATTAAAATAACGCCAGCTAAGGCGCTGCAATTTAATAAAAACAAATGACTTCGTCTATGAGGGGCCTTGGACAACAATAATCGAAAGCTATGAAACATAGCCTACAGGGAATGTTTCTGTGTTTGTATGAAGTAATATCGGAAGCTAAATTAACCGATTTGTATAATTAATTATTATTTCACCATTGGAAAGTGTAGTTTCTCTAAATGGGCATAATGCTATAATGTTATTACAGTAACTTCTGAGTGAATCGAGAACAGGTAAGATTAAAATAGCTTCTTATGCACAGAAAACTTGATAGGCTATTCTGTATATTCATTTACAAATGATCGCATTTTAATTATTTAAATACAATTTAAATTAAGTGACATATTTAACGATTTATCCTTCTATCAAACACGAATGTTCCCTGCACCAGATGTTCTATTTTAATTATGTAATTACTTTATGTTTATTTCTAACAAGTGCTGCGGAGCGCAAGGTACAGCTAGTAATAATAATACGTGGTACAGTCATTAAGTTCTGACACTGACGCCTGAAGGGTAGGCACCCACAAGAATCTGGATGTCTCAGAAGATGCCGCGTGATACGGCGTACAAAACAGATCGACATCCTCCTCAATATAGTCGCCGTTGGCCGCTGCACGTCTGCCAACGTTGGTGTAATGCTGGAAGCACCGCTGAAAGATGTTGGCAGGAAGATGTCGTACGGCTTCTCTTGTGGCAGTCATGACCTTTTCGGCCGCATAAAAATTACGCCCACGAGGATTGATTTCATGAGGGGAAAGAGAAAAAAATCGCATGGTGCGAGATCAGGTGAGTACGGAGGTTGTGGCAAAACAGCGACCTGTTGCCTTGCAAGTTCCTCTTGGACAAGGATGGAGCGATGTGCAGGGCGTTGTCGTGTAGCAACAGCCAATTCTTCCTATGCCAAAGCTCAGGACGCTTACGACGAATTGAATTGCTAAACGGCCATAATCTCTTTGTAAGGATCTTGTTACAGTTGCACCTTGTGGGATGAATTCTATGAACAATTCCATTTGAATAAAAAAACTGTTAAAGCATCACCTTGCCTTTTGACCTGTCTTGTTGCGGATTTTTCTGTCGTGGAAATAATGGCGTTTTCCAGGTGGCGGATTGTCGCTTCAGTTGCGGATCAAAGGAAACATCATGTTTCGTCTCAATTATGATCGGTTAATAGCAGTTTCGCCTAATTTCTGACAGAACGTGACGTTTGCCCGTTGCTCAAACTGCAACATACTCGAGTTCCGACGCGCGCATTCAAATCACCGTCACAACAAAGACCGTAGTTCTGCTTACAGTGCATGCACTCAACTGTCTCTTGTTGGGTCGAAGACTAACTGACAAGGTATCATACCATGGCGCCACCTATTATAGTGCACCACAACGCCACTATGCGCTCAGTATTAGAACTTAATGACTGTACCACGTAATAATAATAATAATAATAATAATAATAATAATAATAATAATAATAATAATAATAATAACGTTCATCTCATAAGTGATGTCGGTTTTTTGACTTCGTGTTTTGTTAAGGTTTTAATTACTTTTTACTTGGGCAACGAAATTGATACAAAGCTTTGGTCTGAGTTTAGACTGCGCGGCTCAAAAAATATGTGATGAGTGTGAATGTATCGTTAGTAAACTGTATCACAAAGTTGGTTCTAGTGTTTAATTAATAGAGGCGATATTAAATATTCACGATGTCCTCTAAGACCTAAAATATGAAATATTGATAATATACACACCGTTTTGGAAGAAAATCCACAAGAAAAAAGTATAGGCTATTCGTAGGTTATCAGAAGAACTCAGTGCTTCAAAATATGCAATATATCGCCACAATAAGACGATCAGAAAATCATACAGAAGTTGTAGATCTGTACCTCATGAATTGACACCTGAACAGGCTCAACGGAGTGGGTATCTGTCGTCAACTTATCGCTAATCCCATGGATGATAAATTTATCATGATAATTGTCACATGTGATGAAAAATGCGTACAATACTGCAACCCTGACAATTGAAAATAGTGTGCCAAGGTAATGTTGTGTGTGCGTGCGTGTGTGTGTTATATATATTATATGTTTCAAATTAGTTTGTGTTTTCACAGCAGTATGTTTTAAAATTTAGTTGTCTGAAAACTTTAAATTTTGAGTTGTTTCCCTTTTCAATTGGGCGGTCAATATTTTCAATTTATGATTTTTATATCATTTTTTTCTGTTAATGATTTAATTGGAATATATGAGAAATAATTTAAAGGATTAAATAATATGAATATAATAGAGAAGAATAAAAATAGTATTAATCATCTTAAAGGTTGATCCAAATTTGTTGATTATAAGATTAAATTACCTCCTTAGGGATAACAGCGAAATCTTTTTTGAGAGTTCTTATTGATAAATGGGTTTGCGTATTAGGAATTTTACTGTAGATATTTCGTTTCCTATCAAAAATGTTTGATTGATAAATGAAATTTGATGTGATCTAACGATTGTAATGATTGTTAAAGTTAATATTGAATAGATTAGGAAGTAGATAATTCATATATTTTCTCCAATATTTATAGCCACTAATATTCACCCTATAAGATTAATTGAAGAATATGTTAAAATTTTTCGGGGCTTAAAGAAATTTAATCTTTATTTATAGCTTTGAAGGATATTAGTTTAAAATTAACTTAAAGCACGCTCTATAATCAAGCTCTTGCGTCAAGTTTCTTCATGGGCGAAAAAGTTCGGACTTAGATTAAAATATGTTAGTAAGTCACAAGCTATAATAATTGGACATAAGAGACTACTGAACACAATGAACGACAGACATATCCCAATTATTACAGTAAATAATGCCACTATTCCGTACCATTCCGTCGTCAGAAACCTCGCCATTTTCTTGGACGAAAATTTAAATTGGGAATGCCAAGTAAAGGAAATATCCAAGAGAGTGTGCTGTGCTATACCATGCATTCTCTTAACCCATTCAGAAACTTCCTCCCGCCAGAATTAAAACAGACTTTAGTGCAAACCCTCGTACTACCACTGTTTGACTATTGCGACGTAATACTTACAGACTTGACAACTAACCTTTCGAACAAGCTGCAGCGTGTGCACAAGATGTGTGTCAGATTCATCAGCAATGCTCACAAATTTGACTACATTACACCTTCGTTCAAATCTTTATCCTGGCTGCAACTTAGTAACCGTAGAACATTTCATTCGCTCTCTCTTCTGTTTCGAGTTCTCCACACTTCTACTCCAAATTATCTTCGTTCCCGGTTTAACTACTTATCCTCTAATCACAATCTAAACACCAGGTCACAGGAGAGCCAAATCCTAGCAATTCCTGCCCATAGAACATCCCACTATTCATCCTCTTTTACTGCCTCAGTCCCCCGTGAATTGAATTCTCTACCTCAGAAGATTAGGGGCTGCCAGACAATAACCACTTTCAAGAAAAGACTAAACGATTTCTTACGGGCGCAGTCAAATTGAAGTTATAATAAATTGTGAACGAGTTTAATAATTTAACTTAATTTAGGTATGACTATCATTACTATTACTATACTATACTATACTATACTATACTATACTATACTTACTGGCTTTTGAGGAACCCGGAGGTTCATTGCCGCCCTCATTAAGCCCGCCATTGGTCCCTATCCTGAGCAAGATTAATCCAGTCTCTATCATCATATCCCACCTCCCTCAAATCCATTTTAATATTATCTTCCCACCTATCTCGGCCTCCCCAAAGGTCTTTTTCCCTCCGGCCTCCCAACTAACACTCTATATGCATTTCTGGATTCGCCCATACGTGCTACATGTCCTGCCCATCTCAAACGTCTGGATTTTATCTTCCTAATTATGTCAGGTGAAGAATACAATGTCAGCTCTGCGTTGTGTAACTTTCTCCATTCTCCTGTAACTCCCGTTGCCCCAAATATTTTCCTAAGAACCTTATTCTCAAACACCCTTAATCTCTGTTCCTCTCTCAAAGTGAGAGTCCAAGTTTCACAACCATACAGAACAACCGGTAATATAACTGTTTTATAAATTCTAACTTTCACATTTTTTGACAGAAGACTAGATGACAAAAGCTTCTCAACCGAATAATAACACGCATTTCCCATATTTATTCTGCGTTTAATTTCCTCCCGAGTGTCATTTATATTTGTTACTGTTGCTCCAAGATATTTGAATTCTTCCACCTCTTCGAAAGATAAATCTCCAATTTTTATATTTCCATTTCGTACAATATTCTGGTCACGAGGCATAATCATATACTTAGTCTTTTCTGGGATTTACTTCCAACCCTATCGCTTTACTTGCTTCAACTAGAATTTCCGCGTTTTCCCTAATCGTTTGTGGATTTTCCCCTAGCATATTCATTACTACTATTATTATTATTATTATTATTATTATTATTATTATTATTATTATTATTATTATTATTATTATTATTATTGTTATTATTATTACATAATTATTTTATTGGCGTTGTGAAGATGAAAAGAATTGTCATTGTATTATATTAATTATGTATTATATTGTCTGCATTGTAGTATACTGGATGTTCATTTCAAAGTGTGTCATGACGTCACTGTTGTTGGGTCACCGATTTGAAGCGAGTTTCAGCTTATATGTTAGAGAGTTGCCTATTATTTAAGGCATTCTTCAATCTGAACTTGAGAACGTGTACGGTATAACTTGAACGTCGTAGCAACAGATGGCGGTCTGTACGGTCTGTGTACTACCATAACCTCTTTCGAACTGTGTTTTGCGCCGGCAAGTCGTACGCAGGGTATTTGTTATCATCGGTTGCGTACGGTAACATTCCACAACACAAATCAAATGCTCCGTGTCCATGTTGACCGTCGAAGTTAATGTCAACAAATACGTAAGTAATCGTCTTAACCCTCTCCCCATATCCCGACAGTACGTATTTCCAAACAGTTCACATTCCTGCCACTACAGGCGTTACCGTACGTATCGGTACGTACTCTTCAGAATGAACGCCGTACTTGCTAGGCAACTTCTCTACCTCATCAGGTTATACACCTCTGCGGAAGTGTAGGAAGATTGAATTTCTAAAAGCTCATCGGCTAGCCACATGACGGCATACAGCTAGCCATGACACACTTTGAACTGAACACCCAGTAGTATTGCTTTGAATTGTATTGTATTAATCATGTTATACAGGGATATCATTTTATTTTTACTTCAATTTTTATTGTACCTGAGTTTTTGAATGTACTTCCTCCACACTCCACACAGAACCAAGACCGCAGATAGTAAGCAGTACTGAGTTACTGAGTATAGTACGTTCCAGAAATATGTTCGCGTTTTCCAGTGACGAAAGAGCTTTCAATATTGAATCATATTTTCGCACAGGTACTTCCGTTTGCCTGGGTCGCATCCCGATTTCCCACCTGTTCTGCTCGCCCTCTGTAATAGCTGGGCTGTCTGGCTCTTTTCTGAAAACATTAATTTCTCTTAGGAATTGCCGTTTACGTAATATTATACAGCTGTTTAATTTAACTTAAATAAAAGGGCCTCGTTAAGTAATTAACTGTCACGTGATTTCCTCCTTTCTACAATCCTGCGGCATAACCACTTGGACGGACAGTAGATAGCATGTCTGAGTAATTTTATATTTTCGGGTCGGGCAGAAGTGAAGATTGAATTTACAGTACGTAGAGTAGGTACAGAATTATTTCAACATGAGTTACTAGTACGAAGGACGAAACTGGCAATTGGAATTAGATGCAATAGTCTATATTGTGATAATATGCACAAAAGAACTGAAGCCTGTATCGAAATGAACGGCCACCATTTTCAAAATTGTGTTTAAATATCCATATTATGATTATTTTTCAATTTAACTTCTTTCTCTATATTGTACGCTAATGTGCTGTAGACAGTATAATATACACTGCATAATGAATACGTCCGCATGGATAACTCACTTCGTGAGTAAAAACACTTATTCTTAATACAGTACTGTACTTTGATTAAAGAAAAACCTAATGAAAATTATCAAACACTTATTCTTAATACAGTACTGTACTTTGATTAAAGAAAAACCTAATGAAAATTATCAAACTCAAAATCGCGATATTTCCTAGTTTACGTAAATGGATGAACTACTTTTCTTTCTTCCTATACCTAGTAGAGTGATTTGTGTTTTACGCCAATATCATCGAACTCCAGTCTTGGAGGGGGAGCAAGCGGTGTTTCCGGTTCTCTAAAGGTATAGACAGGTTAATATTAAAAATGTTAGTAAAAATAAAATGATGTCCCTGTATTCATAGCATTGTAGTAATTTTCTATCATGCTGGTTGAGTGGAAGAGAAGGCCGAATGGCCTTAACTTTGCCAGTTAAAGTAAACCATTATTATTATTATTATTATTATTATTATTATTATTATTATTATTATTATTATTATTATTATTATATAAGCTATTTAAGTCTAAATAATTAATAAAAATATTATTATGTCATCGTGACTAAAATTATTCTCTAAGTCTGACTATATATCGAACACTTGCTCCTTTGGTAAAGGATCGCTTGCTAACTGAGCTAAAACTAAAGTATCTTGTGAAGCCGTTCCATTTAAGACTCACCTCAAGACGAGCGCCTTCCGAAGAGGCATTTCCCAGGATTATGTGGACGCAGGCAACAATAGCGAAACACACGCGAGTACTGCGTCTGTCCATCTTTGAATAAATCATGTTGCAGCAGCGAGTGCAAGATGCTATCTGGCTCCTCAGGTGCCACAGTAATGCATTCCCCTCGTGTGAGTGACTGATGGAGGGCAGAGCAAACATCGCTCTTATCAGAGAGGCCAATAAAGGCCGAAAATTGCCTGATGTCTCGTGACTGACGTATTGCAAATGAAAGTCACGGTGGAGTAGGCGCCTGCAATGCTGTCAGCACTTGTATTTCAATCTGCAGACACTTGGAAGCGCCGTGCTAATCTTTATCAGGTGTGCTTGAAATGCAAATTTAAAAGCCCCGATGGATTTTAAAAGCAATGGTAGGTTATGTATGCACTAAAGGTCCTTACACTCTGTTGTAATAAAATTCACCATTAGCACATTTTATTTTCTTTTTTGGGGGGGTGCCGACATTGCAATAGACCCAGCCACGCCGGGACTCCGTGATATTGAGCGAGTTCAAAGTTGAGAAGGTTAGATTATACCACAGAGAAATAACTAAATCATCATGCTCAATAGAGCCTGATGTTTGGCAAAATGTATTTTATTCCTGGGTTGATATACAGGGCTTTCATTTCAAAATTTCCAGTCTAAATAACTAACTATTTAAATTGAATTCAATTTAAACAAAAACACAACAATTTAGATATTGAGGGAGAAGTAAAAGCAGGCTTAATTGCATTTTAGATTTCACTCCCCACCCCCAGCCACCCCCTTCACTTTGACATATCAAATGGCAACCCTATATATTTATACTTAAATATGAAAGAGCATTCAATTGTTTTTGCATCTTTTGTTTCTATCGTCGCCTAGCAACCTGTATTTTTGTTATTATCAAATGATTGTAGAATGAAAACACAGCTTATTTTGTGGAATTTCTAAATCTATACTGATAATAAATCTGTAGCCGACATTTTTCTGGTAATTTTCGATTTTCCAAAAATAATTGGTACTAACATTATAATTAACCACCCTGAAACCGAAAATCGCTTTTTTTTAATTTTTTGTTTGTATGTATGTCTGTCTGTCTGTCTGTCTGTCTGTATGTTTGTTACCTTTTCACGCGATAATGGCTGAACCGATTTCGATGAAAATTGGAATATAAATTAAGTTCGTTGTAACTTAGATTTTAGGATATATGGCATTCAAAATACATTATTTAAAAGGGGGTTATAAGCGGGTCTGAATTAAATAAATCTAAATATCTCGCTTTTATTGATTTTTGTGAAAAATGTTACATAACAAACATTTCTTTAAAAATCATTTTGCGATAAGTTTTATTCTTTGAAAACTTTTGATAGGACTGATATTTAATGAGATAAATGAGTTTTAAATTAAAATAACTGCCATCTAATTGTAATGAAATAAACAAATGAATTCGTCTATAAGGGGCCTTAGTCAACAAGTCAAAGCTTTTCATAGCCTACATCATGTTTCTGTGTTTGTATGAAGTAATATCGGAAGCTAAATTAACCGATTTGTGTAATTAATTATTATTTCACCATTGGACAGTGTAGTTTCTCTATATGGACATAATGCTATAATGTTATCACAGTAACTTCGGAGTGAATTGAGGACAGATAAGATTAATATAACTTCTTATGCACAAACAACTTGATAGGTTATTCTGTGTATTCGTTTCCTGTATTTCTTAAAATAATGTTTATCTCAGAGAATTAATGAACCACAAGAGTGTATTGATTTAGTATGCAGTAATAAGACGTTAGCTTAGCAATCCATTATTTTATAATCAAAATGTTAACTATGCTCAATTGAATCGAGTTAAAATATCATATGCATTAAATGCAATGCAAAAAATTGGGTAATGAGCCAAGCAGATTATGTTGCGCTGTTGTAAAATAAAATTTGTTCCTCCTGAGATTCAAGAGCCCCCATAACAAATTAAAAACTTACTTATCGGTATACATCAGCACGTTATCAACAATTTTTATATAATATAATATAATATAATATAATATAATATAATATAATTTAAGTTTCATTTGAAGGGTTCAGAACCGTAGTGGCCCAAGCGCCATTTACTGAATACGTAGAAAACAAGGGTTAAAATTAAGTTATTATCATAATTCAATGGAAACATATAGCAAGTAAAATAAAGTATACACATTAAATCTAAATGATATGTCAGTCTTCATTAAAGTATGGATGCATGTAATAAAAATTAAGAAACATGTTAAAGGAATTGTCATTGCAAAATGAGTGGTCTCTGGACCAAAATGATCGCATTTTATTATTTAAATACAATTTAAATTAAGTAACATATTAAACGACTTATCCTTCTATCAAACAAGAATCTTCCCTGGATCAAATGTCCTGTTTTAATTATGTAATTAATTTATATTTATTTCTAACTGTGCAGCGGAAATTACGGGTACGCGAAGTTTAATCAATAAGGATGATTTATGTTTTCTTGAAGGGTATACATCATTTTAAAATAATTTAATACACAAACACAACTATTATATGAAATTCTCAATAAGTTTTTGTAGCTTTATTCTCTTCAGCTGTAATCAACAATAACAATAATCCAGGTTGTCAGGCGACGATAGAAAACAAATGATGCAAATTCAAATGAATGAGGTGTATAAACAATGGAATACTCTTTCAAATTTAAGTATAGAAATGTAGGGACCATTTGAAATTTCAAAGTGGGGGTGGGGGTGAAATGTAAAATGCAATTAAGCCTGGTTTCAGACTTTCCCTCAATATCTAAATTGGTCGTGTTTTTTGTTTAAATTGAATTGAATTTAAATAATTAGTTATTTAGACTGGGAAGTTTTGAAATGAAAGCCCTGTATTCTGGGTGAAGCATTTAAAACAGGTCACCTGAATAGCACGGGCATTTGTAGTGAAGAAAACAAATCTTCGGACAAAAGTTGTTGTGCGTGAAGGGGGACATATTGTTGTAAGATATTTGTTTGATAGGTCCAGATGTGGGGAGGAGGTACGGTAACCAACTTCATTATTTTAAGTGGATTGATATGATTTATTATTAACCATTTAATATTGCGTTTGAAGACCCATATAAAAACTGTATTTTAATGGCCATTGAAGATAGTTGAATTAATTATGAACAATATGTTTGTTAAAGAAAAAGTCAATAATTTCTGTAACTTACATCATGTGTTCAACGTGGTGACTTGAGCATTGATACATGATGCAAAGCGATTCTGAGCGGAAAACATTTCACGTCGAATTTTATCAGAGTTTATCGCCGAGCATGCTCGTGTTATACGGTCTTTCATATTGTTTTAATTTTGGCCACAAATAAAAGTCTATTGGTGTTAAGTCTGGTGAACGTGCAGGCCATTTTGTTTCTTTATGCACACATACACATAAAGGAAACAGTACGATTTAAAGGTTTGTTTATATTCAGTTTGTACTGTATAGTGCGGCAACCCAGTAGTTCATCGGTTCATTGAAGTAAACTGATTTTTCTTAATCTTTGACCTTGATCTATCATCAATGGCCATCAAAGCACAGTTGTTGTATGCGTTTTCAAACGCACTATTAAATGGTAAATATTAAATCATATCAATCCATTTAAAATAATGAAGTTGGTTACCGTATCTTTCTTACACTGGTACCTATCATACAAACATATATATATATATATATATATATATATATCTTTATTGGGTTATTTTACGACGCTGTATCAACATCTAGGTTATTTAGCGTCTGAATGATATGAAGGTGATAATGCCGGTGAAATGAGTCCGGGGTCCAGCACCGAAAGTTACAAATTTGCTCGAATCATTGAGGGAAAACCCCGGAAAAACCTCAACCAAGTAAATTATTTCGAACCCGGGCCACCAGGTTTCACAGCCAGACGCGCTGACCGTTACTTTCCACAGGTGTGGACTAACAAATATATATACTACAATATGTTCCCCTTCACTCCAAACAACTTTTATCTGAAGATATGTCTTCTATCACTACAAATGGCCGTGTTATTCAGGTGGCCTGGTTTAAATGCCGCACCTTTATGACGCTTTTTCAACCGCTATGGTTCTCTAGCGTCTGAATGAGATGGTGATAATGCCAGCGAAATAAGTCCGGGGTCCAGCACCGAAAGTTACCCAGATTTTGCTCTTAATGGGTTGAGGGAAAACCGCGGAAAAAACCTGAACCAGGTAACTTATCCCAACCAAGATTTGAACCCGGACCCGCTCATTGCACGGTCAGGCATGCTAACCCTTACTCCACAGCGGTGGATGATACATATGTTAAAGTTACATAAAATATTTAAATCCATTTCAATGTATTTAGGAGTGATAAGGCCAATTTTTATTTTTCCTATTTAAGGTCTTACAACATATTTTATAAATAAGTTAAGTGCCTATTTGGCCTTTCTTTCTTTTTGAGAATGAATTGAAAGTTTATGTATTTAGCTACTGCTACTTTAAGTTATTTTTAAATCCCATTATTGATTCAATTTATGTAATAATAAAATACTGTAATATGGCATCGCAATGTTTTTATTAGCAGTGAACTATTGCTATTGTTATTGCTATAATAATCACATTACAGTCATGACTGTATGTTCTGTGTTTGTATGATTTTCAATCTTAACACACATTAATGCTTCTCTCTGTTAAATGTGCACTATTACTCGTATCTTGCACTAAGAATTTCAATATTACATTATGTCAACGTCATTTCATATCGACGAAGATGAATGCGGTAAAACACATGCATTAGCGATTATTGAATTGTCTGTGCTTCCATCACATCTCAAGGAAGATGTTTCCCACGACAAAGTTAGTTTCTGAAACTGTCAGTTTCATACTAGACTGTCGGAACTACAATGTGGCATAGTTTTTTTTTTTATTTTATGCCGCAGCCAATGCTCTACTGGTTATGCACTGTTTGACGAGATGGCAGCACTTTCAACTCGAACTGCAGCATCTAGTATCGAAGCTTGAATTTCTGTCGCTGCCGGAAATAATACGAAAATTAAAACTATTTGCAAGAAAACCAGTTGCTAATAATATTAAAATAAATGTAATTCGTAACCCTAAAATAATTAATGTTTCAGATTATTTCTATTATATATAAGGAATTAGCAAATATTGCACTTAAAATCTCTGAAAATAATTCACATCTTGAATCCAGTTGTCTTAATGGCTCTCAAGAATTTGTGTGCAGAAGAATTTCATACAACGTCTGTATAAAGTTCAAATTTTGTCACATTTTCGAGGTCTGAGTAATGAACAGTACAGTGCATTTAACTTATAGCGTAAAGTTGCATTATTTAAATTCGTATGTAGTGTTCTTTTGTATATCGTCCTGCACTTAAATTTATCGATAGCCGGTCTGTCACCAATTCTGCCAAGTTAGTCCACAAGTCAGCTGTTTTTAAACACATGTTAACTGTCACTTTACTGTTACAGTTCTTAAGAACTTACTGACTGTCAGTCTTCACCACTGCTCATGCCATTTGGTAGTTTTATTTCTATTATACGTCAGTTGTTTCTTTGTTTGCATAAGGCATTGCATGGTAAGGTGCTACTTGTGTATGTTTCTTTTTTGCAAATTGTAGTTTGATTTTATGTTACAGGTGTTGTAAATAGAGTTGGACTTACAGTAATTAGGTTACTTATTACATAAGCATCACGTTTATTTGATTTGGAATTTTCTAACAAAACCATTGCCTGATAGTGAACAGTAATAATCCTGATCTTTACCACAAAAACCTTCAATTAAATACAAGTTTTGTAACTTTACTGATCAAAGCTATGCTGTAAGAGCAGCCTATTATTTTTACAAGGCTTAATGTTAAATGGTCATAGTTGCCAAAATGTTCTGTCACTGTATATCACATTTTTTTTAATAATTCAGGGGCGATTATTTGCAAATTGTCGGGAATTATAATAAATAAAGTGGCAGTAGTAACTTACATTTTTGATAGAACCAATTTTGGTATAATTTTTTTTTTCACTTAAAATACTACTAACTTAAAAATACATACAGAGTCTCAGTTGAAGAAAGATCTGATTACGGTTTGTACTAATAGTTATCTTCAGAATTCTTTAATTCACGTAAAATGAATATTGCATGTTTTGATTTATTTGCTTTTGCTTAGAATCCTCTGTAGCCAACTCCATTTAAGCTAGCCTGGTTTAATTAGGTAATTACTTCTATACAGAAGCATTATCTAGATATCTTAAGAAATTGCATATTTCTTGTGTAGTCTATTAGAAAATTCAGAGAGTAAGTTACATACTTTACTAGCAATGATAACAATTGGCTTAAAGTAATTTTTTATTGAAATATCAGTGTGGAAAGACGCAACAATTTACTATAACGTTAAACTTACGTTTAACTGTGTATATTTTTATGATCTCAAATGAAGTGCCAGTAAATTTTTTCTTCGGTTGTGTGGAATTTCATTGAAATTTTACTGATATACTTAGACCTAGTCGTGAAAATGTTTATAGAGTTTTTTTTTTTTTAATTCTAGCACATGTGTAGCTGTTAATGAAACAATTTGCTCATTATCTTACCGGACCAGAACTCTGTCAGATAAGATAGGTTCAAATTACTCTGTAATACCAATAGAAGCACAGGATATTGACAGGCATGTTAACATTGCAAGAGTAGTCGCATCAACCAAGCCAAAAAAAATTGACAGTCTTAAGTTCGATTATTAGTCGGTTATGTTGAAATAAATTTAGTAAAATGCTTTGCTTGCTTATGTTTATCTACTGGCTTCTTTTATTGTTGCTGGACTTCATGCTTTTACAGTGGTGAACTTTATGCAGTAATACAGTAGTTGTGTCATGGCTACAGATGGCTGATTTTCGCGAAAATAAATGCGAAATGTGCCCAATATTGTCAAAAGAAATAATTTTATGTTTAAAAGCATGTTAAATATATTACTGTAGTTGTTTAATCCGCGATAAAATGCGGAATTGAGTACAAAATGCGAACTGTGTTTCTGCGAAATAAGAGCGAAATTATATTTTATGAGATAATTATATTTGTTTGTTTTTTTTTTTCGTTTTTTTGTTTTTGTTTGTTTTTTTTTTTTTATTAAAAAAATTAGAACCTGTCTGCACATATAGGCTCTCAGATTTATTTTCAAAAAGTTTGGTCACATCTCCATATTCGCTTTTACAGTATGAATAGCGGAATGTGACCTCCCTAATATCCATTTTGTTACGTGCACAGTTATCTCGAGTTTCGACTAATGTTTTATGCTGGTGGTAGATGGCTGCCTATGTGGTCTCTTTATTGTCCAATGTTCACTCACAAACGGGTGATTCTGATGGAATAACAAGATGGGTCAGGATAAATCACACTGTATCTTTTGTTCTTAATGTTCATAATTTCACTTTATTTTTATAAATTCCTTTACTTGTTTATTATTTTTAAGAATTTCAACTGAAAAATCTAAAAAAATGCACGTGTTAACACATTGATGACATTGAATTTCTACACCAAACTTTCCATAAAAAATGTTCCATCTCAAAATGATACAAAATGCCAAATTCTAACACTGAAAATGCTATAAAATATTACATTTGATTTTTAAAGTGCTCAATTTTTTATTTTTTTTTTTTAAGTTGCTGAAGTTTACCATCTCTAATCATAGGATATTAAATTTTTTATTGTCGAGAATAATAATAATAATAATAATAATAATTAATAATAATAATAATGCAGCTGGCTACGGAAGGAAGGTCCGGGGTTCGATCCCAAGTGGTGACAGGATTTTTTTCTCGTTGCCAAACTTTCAGAACGGCCCCGAGGTTCACTCACCCTCCTATAAAATTGAGTACCGGGTCTTTCTCTGAGGTGAAAGGCAGTCAGGGCGTGGTGCCGACCACACCACCTCATTCTAGTGCCGAGGTCATGGAAAACATGGGGCTCTACCTCCATGCCCCCCCCCAAGTGCCTTCATGGCATGTTACGGGGATACCTTTACCTTTTACCTTTAATAATAATAATAATAATAATAATAATAATAATAATAATAATAATTAACCCTTAAATATTGAATAATACAATACATTTCGTCAATTAAAATAACAGTAGATTAAAAATCAAACTTAAAATTAAAACATTCATTTATTTAAAGAATAAAATGGTCTAGCAAGTAACCATCGTTTAATTTTAAGCTTGAATGCTGGTACAGTCAAATTTCTGATATTTAAAACCAGTATATTAAAATCTTTAAACCAGTACATAACTATTATGAGTCATAGTCTCTGCAGCAGTACATTACAAGTAAATGCATTTCTTGTTTCTTAATATTATTTACAACATTTCTAAGAGAACATTCCTCATTATTAGTAGCATTAATAAATATGTAAACTGAAAACTGTCATATTTTTTCCTTGAATGAAGGCAGGTTTACACGATGCTTTATAAGAAGACTTTGTTGATATTCTTGAATTTTATATTACCATAAATTAAAAGGCCATAACTAAGAATTCTTTCAAATAAAGCATAAATTACAGGTGAATTTTACCTACCAGACTTCTCATTAAAAATAACAGTCTGGATAACCTTTTGCTAACATTTAAGCAATATGATCACTCCAGTTCAACTTGGAATATACAGTCCCAACAGATTCACAGCCTGGATCGTTATAAATATTGTTTAACCTAAATTGAATCTCTGTGTTTTATCATTTTTCACAAGGAAACTATTAACTTGAAAGCATGTTAAGATTGCCTCAGTGGTTACATTCGAAAGCAATTGTAATTCATTGAAATTTCTATGCGTTGATAAAAAGAAGTTCAATCATCAACTGAAATAATTGATTGAACTGCAATATTATTAACTATAATGAGAAACAAAAATGAACCCAAAATTGAGCCCTGAGGTACCCCTCTGTATGAAGTTATTGTTCCAAAACAGTAGGTAATAATCTGTGATATAATTGTGGTATGGTATGTTATTTAGAGTTATTTACTGGTTTAAACTAGCAGTTATGTAGCCTTGGTGTGAAACAGTGAAATCATAACTTACTGTATGTTGTGAGAATTTATGTTTAGTATTGCACTACAGTATATACAGTAGGGTGGGTTAGGGGTAATTTGGGTATAAAAACAGCCTTTTTTTAGATTTAGAGACCCATTGTTACCATGATAAAAGTTTTCAGTCTGCTTTTTTTTTATAATATGTTAGCATTTTGCCTTATAGAACGATTCTTAAAATTTTCAAGTAATTTTAGATATATTTTGTCATAATAATAGGGTCAGCGGTTTAATCCAGTCTAACATATACAGTCACAAAGATAGGAACAATAGACTGGGGTACTATTTTGCATTGTCTGTAATGGGGCAATAAAAGCAATGCTTTTTTAGATTTAGAACCCATCTATGGATGATAAACTACGTTTGAGTCTTTGTGATTTTATAATATAGACTAGCATTTAACTTATAATTTAATTGATGGGCAATTCGAGTATAATTGTATTATTGATAATTAAACATGTTTAAAGTCTATAAAATCAATCACAAAGGCTGGATATACTAGGGGATCATAAAAATTAGACCTAATGCAAGAACTTCAAATAGAACCCATTATGTCTGTTCATCAGCAAATATCAACTTCAGTGGAAGGTCATCTCGAACTATGAATCGATGCAGAATTCCAAAAGCACTGCTTCATTACCATCCATATGGCAAAAGATCTCTAGGCCGTCCAAAGAAGAGATGGACTGAAAATTCTAGTTTGAGACCGTAACAGGCCACTTGGCCTAATACTTGTTAGGAAGATGATGATGATGATGATAAAATCAAATTATCCCAACCATAGGTTAACGTACTATATATCCTAGAACAGAATGCAAAGGTTAGGTAGACATTTAAAAATTTTAATTAGACCTTAGTCAATACTTCAGTTGCTGATAGGGCTTATTTTGTAAACTTAAAATATCTCTCATTAAAATCATGGATAGAAAACACTTCGGATAGCTATTTATTTGTCTTTCACCAATCCATAATTTGTGTACGTGACATGATCTGGAATTAAAACTAGGTTAGTTAGCAAGTAACCGAATTGCTTCATGTTTCTAAATTATAATTTATTAACGAACTATTAATATTACTACATTTATTGAACACATTATCTGTGTTATAAGGAACATATCATAGCCATAACCAAACCACACACCAATTCAACCTATGCAAAACACATCACAAACTTCAATTAAAACTACAGCAATATAGACACTGATAGTAAGATACTACACATCCAGCCAAAAAACCAGAAACTTGACACTCTAGAACAATATGAAATTTACAAACATACAAAAACACACCCACAGCACATCCTGAACACTCAACTGAATTTCAGAACACACACCTTTTTCGACACAATCATGAACACACCCCACCACAACAGGAAACTAGAAGATAGCGCTAAACCTTTATTAGGCTTCGGATAATGAATAATACCATTTTGAAACTAGTCGGCCAGATAATTTTCTAATGTTAACACAGTAAAGAAGTTGTAAAGTTAATAAGTGATTAGCCTATATAAGTGTTAAAAGTGTATATCCAACATTGAAGAACAAATAATGTGTTGTTGGTGTTGTTAACTGAATTCTTATATAAACGATCTTTACTGTAGTGCAGGCCATATGATCTGAATACATGATCAATTGATCATGGTGTTAAATCTTCATAACCAGCAATATTGACATTCCTGTTCCATTTTTTTTTTTTTTCATATTTTTTCTTCACTTGAGAACTGTTGTGACTCAAACGTATTGATAAATTATTATAGTTACTTTGTTTTTCCCCAGGATAGATTGTCTCAATTTTCTAGTTTTTCCTAGATAAGTCACTAGGAGGTGTCTTTGTTTAGTTACATAAATTTGGTTTACTTTTCCTGTATTCCTTAAACAAATAGCCTTCATCTTCTTGCTTTACCTTGTTTTCAGTCAGTAAATTTTCGTATTTCTCCTATTCTCTTCAACGAATTCTCATTTTCCTTATTTCACCATCAATAATTGTCTTACTTCTGTTTCTCTTCTTCCCACAATTTGTTAACATTTCTTGAGCTTCTCTTGATAAACTTGTTTTTCGTTCTATTGTTTTTCCTTCTCTTCGGTTATCTTTCTCTCCTTTTATTGTAGTGTTTATTTTCTGCCCAATCTGTGCCTGACATGGATTTAGGTACTGTTATTTTAATTTGATAATGTTTTTGGGAAGTTACTGCATTTAGAAACACTCCCCCCCACCCACCATGAAGCCTCAAGATCTTGATGTGGTTTCTCATTAATTATGTAAGTCTTGGTGTATGTAAAAATTGTCATCTTGGTTCATAATAGACTTTTTTTTTTTTTTGCTACGTCTACGAATTATGTCCAGGTACAACGGATTATAGTAGGCGTACCTACTTCACAAATTAAAAAAAAAAAAAAATCAGCCAAGAATTGATTCTATTTTTCAATGTAAAAGAAACTACCACATTCACAGTTACAACTGGGAATAATTGTGTAAGAGAAACTATTTATAAATAAAGTAAAAATTAGTCATATATTTCACCTGAGAAATATCATGAAGTTTGTATTTATTGAGTTCTCTAAAATTGGAACTTTTAATTAGCATGGATATAATGGCAGTGTCACAATGTCTTCTGAAGGTATATCATCATATCTTTATTTCATTCCAGATACTGTACATTACAGTATAGGAACACGTCAATTAGGTTACATTCGAAGTACAGAATAAATATTACAAAATAAAAGAAGTAAAACATATAAATACTAGCACTGAATAATAGACAAATAGGAAACCAGCCTACATATGATGAAAATATAATACAAATTTATTTATAAAAACAAATCACTAATAGTAGTAATAATAATAATAATAATAATAATAATAATAATAATAATAATAATAATAATAATAATAATAACCTGATAAAGGTTTTTTTCCAAAACTTGCTATTTCACTTTGTTATTTTTACAGGAAAGAGAAAAATTGCTGGCTTTTATATAAACGAACCAATTTTAAAAATGCATATTTAGCCCTACTCTTATCTTACAGATATTTTGTAGCATTCTATGTACTAAATGCATTACAATACTAAAAAGTTTATCAACAATTTCTAAATTAAAATATAAGGTAATGGGTTTTGTCCTTAAAAAAAATACAACTTTTGGAAAATAAATCATTCTTTTAAATATTATTTTTCAGTGACAAATAGCAGGAATTAGCAAACAAAACTTTAGCATTGGATTCAGAATGTAAGAAATATGTTTTTTGTACATTAGCATTATAAACAGTCTTTATTGTTAGTAAAAATCGTGCAATATTCCACATTATTAAATTAGTGTCGTAAAAATATTACCATGCCAACTAAACGTCAAAGTTAACATTCTGAAACGATTTGACATGCTATAATATATAATACATCACTGTTGCCATAGCAACCTCTTTCTTCATAGACCATGATATCAAACTACGCATCATTACAAATCTGATGTTATTTCTTTAATAGTTGTTTTATAAAGCTTTCGTACAAAAAAAAAAAAAGTATGAAACACGTTTATAACGTTTTACAGTTCTTGCATTCGTCAAAATCAGGAAACCCCTTGGCTCCTTTCCTAAAACTTGACTTGTGCCATAATGTGTAACATTATAAACTTATTCCATTATCATTTTTCTTTTTGTTCTTAGCTTTCATTGATTTTTTACTTGAATTTTTTTTTCTTCTGTAAACTGCCGTTGTTTGTTTGTTTGTTTGTTTGTTTGTTTGTTTGTTTGTTTGTGTACTGTTTGCCTTTTTTCTTACTCTTTTATCTCTCATCATCTATTTGTCCTTGTATTGTTTTGTATGCTTTGTCTAATGGCAGCCTGTAATTTGAGGAAGCTCTGATAAATAAAAATAAAAATACTTTTGTTATTCTTCATTGTCTGAAGCTTTGTGAAGGTCTCGTGCTATCTTCTGATAACCAGAAGATAGCACTGCACCTTCACAAGGCTTCGGACAATGAAGAATGTCACTTCGAAACTAGTCAGCCAGCCAGTGATTATTAACCAGTGATTATGTAAGTGTTAAAAGTGTGTATAGAACAGTGAAGAATAAATATTCTATTAAGAATGGAGAACAAATTATTAATAAAGATAAATTAACTTATTATTATTATTATTATTATTATTATTATTATTATTATTATTGTATCTCCAATGGGGGTTAGCCCTATTTTACATATGTATGCTAGGGCTATAGTTTTATACAAAAAAAAAGCATAAGCATAAAGAGAAATGGAAAAGATTAGCTTACGCAATGTAAACAAAACATCAAAACATAAACAATCCGTAAATTAGGCATTGCGATTGCAGAGCAAACATCAGGCATCAATTTGAGACATTCAAAAACAGTAACAAACACACATACGTAACACTTCCCAAAAGCTGCCCTCAACAACACAAATATGCAGCTTTCCGTACCATACATCACAAATTAATACACAATAATCACACAGACACAATCAAACTATAATCAAGACATTGCGACGACATCAAGCATCCCATAACTATGACTCACATACATAACAAATCAAGCATCCGTTACAACAAATACACTTCAACATAGTCACCACACTTTTAAAAGTTACAAATTGGCTCCAAGAAGAATAAATAGGACACTGTTACTAATTACTATTATTTTCTACAAGGTCTTAAATACATCTGTAATAAATCTGTGAAATTCCTTTAAGCAACAGTGCTTCAGAAAAACTTTTGTTATTAGTGGTAAGAAAGTTGTATTGCACATGCTAAGATGGGTTTCTAGCCGGTATCTCTTGCGTTCTTGTAGCGGACACTTGAATAACAGGTAGTCGACTGTTTGTGTGGGGTGTTCACAGGAACATGAAGAGCCGTTTGGGTTGTCAATTTTGAAACGTTCAAAAAATATGAATTAAATTTTCCGTGTCCAGTCATAAATTGCGTGGATATGTAAGATGGTTCATAATTCTTTACGGTTAGTCTATCTTTAACTATGGGAAAATATAGTGATTTTGTGATTTGGCCATTTGTACTATTTAACCACATTGCATTCCAGTCATTTAACATGTCAACCTTTATTTCCATTTTAATATAAGAGAGGGCTGTTTAGAGTATGTGTGTTCTGTTTCCGATAAATTAACTTACAATCCATGTGCTTAGTAGGCCTGCTTATTCCTGCATATATTAAGAGCTTTGTTGGATAATTATCTTTTAATTCATTTTTAAATTCTCCCCCTCCAATTTTTTTTAATATTACTTTGGCAGTTTATTATACAGGGTGTTTCAAAAATACGGGGCATAATTTCAGGTATGTATTTCCCCCATGTAGACAATCAAAATAGTTCATTACAACATGTGTCCGGAAATGCTTTATTTCCGAGTTATGGCCTTCACAACATTGAAATTCACCGGAACCATACCTCATGTTTTAAAGACACTCCACTGATCAATCGTCAACACATTCACTTCTTGCATGATGGCGCTCCTGCACACTTCAGTCGTACGGCTAATAATAATACTTGGATAAAGGTTTCCTGATCGATGGATAGGTAGAGGTGGCCCAATTGCTTGGCCTCCACGCTCACCTGATCTGAACCCTCTCGATTTCTACTTGTGGGGCCATTTAAAATCATTGGTTTATTCGTCTCCGGTGCCTGATTTGGAATCCCTTCGGAATCGAATTGTGGCATGTTCTGAGGACATCGCAATACTCCTGGAGTTTGGAATCGTGTTCGCAGGTCAATGAGACATCGATGTGAGGTCTGTATTCAAGCAGGAGGTGGACATTTTGAACATCTTCTGTAATGACAACGACCTGCGGAAAGAAAAACGTTCCAGTGAATTTCAATGTTGTGAAGACCATAACTCGGAAATGAAGCATTTCCGGACACATGTTGTAATGAACTATTTTGATTGTCTACATGTGGGTAATACATACCTGAAATTATGCCCCGTATTTTTTAAACACCCTGTATAGGATTACGTCATTTATATAAGGATTATCACAGTATTTTGTTAACTCTTTGTCTACAATAGTCATTTTTTAATCTTGTGTCCCAGCAATTAATTTTTGTAGTCTTAACTTCCGGATCTTGAGTTGTTAATATTGTTTTATAAATGTACAAAGGGATTGTGCAGTCATATAAACTAAATACCTTAGAGCTTTCATTATGAAAAGACAAAAATCGTAATGTAACTATTCTTATGTGTGTTTAATATCAGATTTCTTTGAATGAACTTTTCCACAATTTAGACAACAAATACTTTATATATTTCTTTGTATATAATTTAGTATATTCACCCCAATTCGTAATTTAATTTTTCTTTCTCAGATTCATTAAAAGATGAAATAAGCAAGATTTTTTTTCTTGCTGTTTATAGTACATTACTACTAAAATTTTTATTGCAATGTGGCCTTGTTTCCTACACTCTTCAGAATAGGCCTGTACTAAAAATTTGGAACAAATCATAAATCCATTTTGAATCTTGCATACACTACTTTTAACACTTGAATACAATTAATTGATTAACTAGCGGACTTACTCGTGTTAATTATGTAAGATTTGAGCGGCTTACAGCTGTTTCAGTGCTTCATGCACTATCCTCAGATCCTACTAGATACTACAAATACAAATACTACACCCAAACAGAAGGATTGCCAATGGGATCACCCATATCCAGCATACTAGCAGAGATATTTTTACACAACATAGAACAAACATACATACTCAACAATGAACACAACAAATATGCAGACAACATAATATACTGGCACAGACACGTAGACGACATACTCATACTATACAAAGGAAACAAAAGACAAATACACAAACTACACCAATACATAAATAAATTACACACAAAACTTTTATACATTGAAAACAATAACTCGATAAATTTCCTAGACATCACCATAACAAAAATTGACAACAAACACACCTACAAAATATACAGAAAACCAACCAATACCACCACCACCACCACACACATACACAACACATCTAACCACCCCATACAACACAAACATGCTGCATTCAGGACAATGGTACACAGATTACTCAACATACCAATGAGCCAACAACACTACAATGAAGAAGTGAACACAATCAAATACATAGCACAAGAAAACGGATACAATCCAAACATAATAGACAACATCATAAGAAAGACAAAACAAAAACGTAACAAACACAAAAACACGCAAAACGCAACACAAACATAAGAACACAAGAAATACATCACACTAACATATGAAAACAAAAGCACACATAAGATCACATCTTCATTCAGAAAGCAGAAATATAACATAACATACAGAACAGAAAACACACTACAAAGACATCTCAACACACAAACAACACAAACAAATAAATACGACCACACAGGCGTTGTAATAGTTGCGATAAGTTCTACATAGGACAGACAGGCAGATCATTCCAAACACGCTACAAAGAACACATTAAAGCAATAACCAGAGGACACAATACATCTACATACGCCGAACACATAACCAATACTAACCATACATACAAAACATAAATGTTTTGAAATCCTATCACAAAACCCAATAACCAAAAACTCAACACACTAGAACAATACGAAATATACAAACACACTAAAACACACCCCGATCAAATTCTCAACACACAAATCAATTTCAGTACACACACACTATTTGACTCCACTCTTCAACACATTTCAACAATCAAACACACCCACATAACAGGCAGAGAAGTTCGAAATTACGTTGAGATCTAGTAGGCTCTGAGGATGGTGCGTGAAGCACAGAAACAGCTGTAAGCCGGTAAATCTTACATAATTAACACAAGTAAGTCCACTAGTTAATCAATTAATTAAATCATAAATCTTGTATGTAATGTAGGTCTACCCAGGGACACAGTTGAACCTAAGTGTGTGAATGCTTTAATACCCGGTAATGGCGGGCCAAAGTGTGCTGCGTTTCTGTCTCCCTCACGAAGAAGCACTTCATATCACTTAAGAATTTATTATAATAACAATTTTCTGATGTTAAATTAAAAACAAAGTGGTAAATAGTCTTAGCTGACTAGTTTTGAATGCACTGTTGTCATCTTCAGAACTGTTGTTGTTTTCTAATGCCAGGCGTTTGTCAATAAAGTCATTTGACCTCTTGCACTCCAATATTTTTCAAAGATATTATCATGGTCAGCCATTGAAGCACAGATTTTGAGGTGTTCCGAATCCATTTCTTGGTTTGAATTGCATAATGGGCAGTTAGGGGACTGATATACAGTGAAACCTCTCCTTACAGATACCCCCACGATACGGACACTCCTCATATACGGACAGATTTTTATGCCCCAACTGAAATAACATAGAAATAATGATACATTAAACTCTCGTTTACAGACATACTCAAATACGGACACGGACAGCTGTTTCACAGGCCTAAAGCTTGCTTTACCTCCTGATTGCGGACAGAACTTGGATTTCAAGACCTGATGTGTTACAAAAATGGAAAATTTAATTTTGATAACTGTACAGAAATTCCTTAACATGAAACATAACATAAGGGTCTCATAGGATACCACAAGCCCAGCCGGCTACCCCTTGTTAGCTGGAAACAGGTGGATAAACAAAGTCATAAAATTTAACCTGTTTGATGGGTCCAAAGTTTCCGCGATCGTGAAATTGTATTCTTCACATAAGAGGGTTAATAGGATTATTCTCTTCACTTCAATCAGTTGTTCTGTTTCGAGAGAGATGGCACCTGAACGTAAAGGTTAAGTTGAAAACTGTAAATTACAGTACTGCATAACTGTAGACCAGAATAAAATTGCCTTGCACAATATTGTATTTTCCTTTTTCGGCCTTATCTACTGTAGTTCAAAATTGTAAAGAATTTACTGCAGTTTGCTGTATTTAGAATTAAAGTACAATAATGCACTTCATTTAAAGTGTGAAGAGATACATAATGCGTATTATAAATTTACTGTTAGATTGGGAACGTCCCTCCCAATAAAGGACACCTCCCAGATGCGAACAGATTGTTACCTCCCTTCGATGTCCGTAAATGAGAGGTTTCACTGTATTCCAATTCTATGCAGGTGTTTGGCCAAACAGTCATGGCCTGTTGCCAATCTAAATGCAGCTACAGACGATTTTCGTGGTAAATCGGGAATTAACTGTGGATTATGATGCAGAGAGTTCCATTTTTTCCCTTGAGATTGTGTTATCAAATTTTGTTTGTTGAAGTCTAAATATGTAGATTTAATAAATCTTTTCACAGAGTAATATGTAGATTTAGTAACAGGTCTGTAAGTAGCAGTGCTGCCCTTCTTTGCTAAAGCATCCGCATTCTCGTTTCCCAGGATTCCACAATGGGATGGTATCCATTGGAATACAATTCTTTTATTGAGTGATATTAATTGAGAGAGCGTTTTAGTTATTTCTGCTGTTTGAGATGAAGGTGTGTGTTTACAGATTATTGATAGAATTGCTGCTTTGGAGTGTGACAATATAACAATATAATATACATCTTCAGAACTAGTGAAGTCCTTCTCAGAGGAGATTTATGTTGAGAAATAAGGATTGTTTCAGAATAATCCTAGTTTAATTTCTATGTCAAGCTATGAACTTTTGAAACAAGCCTCGTAATATATTATAATTCTAGTACAAGCTCTGTTCTTACATGGTTCTGAATTCTCAGTTCCTATCTCTTCCATTTTCTTCGACTTTAATTATTTTTATCATGTTATGTACCCAGCGACATTTCCTTTTTAAAAATATATATATATATATTTTTATATCCAATGCCACCAGGTTGTCTTTTCGACATTTCTGGTCTTCTCTCGTGGCCGTGGCTTAGTTGTAACCCACTTCTGAGGTTGGGGCGCCTGGAAGGCGGAGTTTTGATGTGATAGGATGATTATGATAATGTGGTGCCAGGAGAGGTCTTAAATCTAAACTTAACCTAAATTCCAGACCATGGATGAACACTGGAATCATCCCCTTTAAGGAAAAATTCCTGTGCTCTAAACCGGGAATCGAACCCAAGACCTCATGAACGATAGCCAGAAGCTCTGACCACTAGACCATATATATTAAAATGTACAAAATAAATAAATTCTTAAGTGATATGATGTGTTAAAAGAGTGTGATCAAGATGTATAAAATACTTAGAAGTATCTGAAATCTCCGGGGAGGAAATTTTGAGATTCAAAACAAATTTTCCCCAGGACCACCTCCTAAATTCACCACCGATTTGTAGCCTATATCGTTGTTTTGGGATAATGTTTTGTATTGCGGGGTAATGTTAGTCAAAATTTAGTTGTATATAGTGAGGTAATGATTTATCTTTGCTTGCAGATTTCAGTAACGGCCCTGCAATGTTTGAGTGGTTGTACAGTGGAGTGAATGCTTCGATGCCCGGTAATGGCGGGCCAGAGTGTGCTGCGTTTCTGTCTCCCTCACGAAGAATACTGGAGACAAGTGTAACATTGGCCTTTGCTGTGATATGTATTCTCTGGGGGTACAGAAACCTGTCTGTCGTACCCCAAGTCTGCAGTTGTAACCAGAAAAATGATAGTGGCAAAAGGGTGCTATTGGTTATCACATCCCTTATGTGGGGGATGGAAATAGGTTTCAAATGTGCATCAAGAACTGTGATATATTTATTCAATCCATGCCATATTACAACAGCTTTACAGGCAAGTATCGACCTTTCTTAGTAGAGTTTGATTTGGTTTTGTGATTTTATTTATATTTTTGTTTTTGTAAATTACAAGTTGCTTTCACTAACATTTGCGCTTCATTATACTGAGTGAGCAATTTATCTCCCAACCAGAAAATGGAGGCAATTTTGGCATCAGCAGGTGTGCTTCCACATGCTGATCATGAAGACAGCACAGTATCAGTGATCTGACAAACAACAAATTATTAATCTAAATGATTATAAAATACAGTATGTTGTTGTTGTTGTTTTCTAATGCCAGGCGTTTGACAGTAAAGTCATTTGACCTCTTGCACTCCAATATTTTTCAAAGATATTATCATGGTCAGCCACTGAAGCACAGATTTTGAGGTGTTCCGAATCCATTTCTTGGTTTGAGTTGCACAATGGGCAGTTAGGGGACTGATATATTCCAATTCTATGCAGGTGTTTGGCCAAACAGTCATGGCCTGTTACCAATTTAAATGCAGCTACAGACGATTTTCGTGGTAAATCGGGAATTAACTGTGCAAAAGGGTGTCTGTCGGATACAGGGGGGAGAGCCATTAATCCTTCCCATTGAAGGCTTTAAGGAACCAACCTGGGCAAATACCCAATGTCCCATCCCTACCTTCCCGTGGTGCAGCTGTTAGTAAGCATAATTTTACGAGCTGAACTAAAGGGAGGGGCTACTCATCAATAGCACTGGTCAGCTTGATGAGTTAATGACTGAATTTGGTATAATTTTCCTCTATTCAATACCTAATTCCCTCTTTACCCTTTCCTATCCAGTCCTCTGACTGAACTCTTACTTTCTTCGACCCTGACGGCATTAGAGCATTCGAGGCCTAGGGGTTCATTTCACTTTCCTTCCTTCTCTTTCTACTTTTCTGTTCCTAGTGCTGACCTGCTATGGCACTAAAATCGTCCTCCAGTGGCTTAAGGAGGGAAAGCTGGTGATCAACAAGATCTCCCAGCTAGGTCCAATGGACCCGTTGACCAACAGCAGGTGTGGTCCTCCAGAAATTCTGGGGGTTGTGTGTGAATGAAGTAGCCACCAAAACTTTAAAATATGGTGTTCACTTAAATCGGCTACAACTTGCCATTTTCACTCCAATATGAAATGAGTACCATTAAGGTAAAATTATTATAAAATATAAAAATTCACTAAATAAACACAAACATTCCCACAAACTTCTGGATAATAAAAATTTGTGTACAAAAATTGGTCCTATTACTCTCCCACCATCGTTTCGCCAAGTTAGCTCTGTGGTAGCATGTCTGCCTCCAGACTAGATGGCCCGGGTTCGATTCCTGGTGGGGTGAGAGATTTCATATAAAATTTCTACCGTGGGGCTAGGAGAGGTGGTGGTGCAGAGGATGTTAAGCCCGGTTTACGATGCCAGCTAGCTCATACCATGTTTATGGGAATTCACCAATATTTTTAGGAACAGCCTCGAGTTTGATTATAGCTGGTTTCATTGACTATACATATCAAGGTTTTTAACACCAAATGGAACGTTTCTGAACATAGGTTCGTTTTTATATGAATGAAAGAGAGAAATGGAAGAATACTCCAAGAAAAATCCTCTGCAACATCTGCTTTGTCAAACACATATTCAATCACATGGCCGGGGATCGAACCTGCGCCAAACCACATACGTGACTGAAAAATAACGTCCAGAAAAATAATAATTTTAGTTTCTCAAAGGGGAATTGTGGTGTTGGATTTGTTATTTCTTAAGTAAGTACCAGAAATGTTTGAAACAAGAAGGCAGACAGTTTCATAATCTTTCTTAATTTGGGTGCGTAAATGACCTTTTTGCAGGATAGTGTGTTTTCTCGTCATTACAGCAAATGGCCGCAACGATTGAAAGTTGATTTTACTGAATTCAGAGTTGCTAACCTAGATAAGTATGTTGAAATATTACAAATAACTGCTCTGTAGTTGTAATGAAAACCACTGCCTTCTATGTATACTACAGTCCTACACTGCATGTAAAATTCTTACACAAAATGCAATGTTAATTAATATACATTATACGAAACAAATCACTGCATTTGAAATGTACTGAACTTTATTTAAACAATTTAAACTTCGCTTAACAAAAAGAAATAAAAATTATTCAAATTGAACATGAGATATTACAAGTACCTGAATCATTTTTACTCCTTCACATTGAAGTTGACTGTGAAGTTTTTACGTTGGCCAGACTGTTTACATCAGTCGGTTGTTCATAGTGTGATCAGGGGTACTGTATATTAAGATTTTTAAAAAATGTTATTTTCAAAATATACTATCGTGCAAAAAACTCGCTTTGTTAGTTTTTCAAACTTTTCCTCTATTGTGTAAAAAGCACTCCCAACCTTGTATCGTAATACATTACTTAACTGCTTATTTTAGTAATACTGTGCTTTAATAATTCGTGGTTTATTAAATCATTGATGGTGTTAGGAGTGTTCGTGCCTATAGCCAGAGTTGCCACTTTCTGGCCAGAGAGAATTCGCTCACCCAGTACATGTATATAGCAGTATTGCTTCAAATTTGAAAAAAAAAATGTATTCTTAGAAAGATGTAGATTTATTGCCTGTAGCAAAATTATAACTATTCTTTTTTCACCTTCCATTTTGTTGATAATGTTGACTTAAGAATCAATCCATTCCTTTTGCCAAGTTAGTAAATTTTCAAACATTCAGAAACCTTACAACTATAAACAAAATTGAAGATTTCAAATTAGTTGATAATTTAACGGACTTAAATGTGTGTGATGTAGGCTTTACTATTTTTAACGTAAGTATAGAATATAAAGTATTTAGTCTTGAAATAGTTTTTCTATTTGAACTGAATTTTCGATCAGTCTTGAAATAGTAATCTAAAATAAAGATTTAATTAAATACACTAACATCCTTTCCATCTCGATCCTTCTCCTCTCCTCTTTCTCCATGTATTTATTTTTGTTTTATTTATCTTTTTATTTTACATTTTGTTGCTGTTTGCTTTGTAAATGTTGATGTGCATGTAACATAGCTTGCTTACTACTATAAAATATAAAAAAGAGTTAACAGTATTTATGTGTGTTTATTTTTAATTTTGGTGTTTCGTTATTAAACCGTTTAAGTACTCTGTGTCTCTTGGTGTATCAGTGTCATATTATAGCGAACATTTTTTAGAAACATAACATTACCACGAAATATTCTACAGGGAATTCCTCAGTCAGAAAACCCAGCCTGACTTGTCGCTGTTGGTCGATGTAATGATAGGGAGTTAAAGAGCTTATTTGACAAGGGAAAGGCAACAAACCTTCCAGGAAATGTTGTTTTCTAATGCGAGGTGTTTGACAATAAAGTCATAACTCTTGTACTCCAATATTTTTCAAAGATATTATCATGGCCAGCCACTGAAGCACAGATTTTGAGGTGTTCCGAATCCATTTCTTGGTTTGAGTTGCACAGTGGGCAGTTAGGGGACTGATATATTCCAATTCTATGCAGGTGTTTGGCCAAACAATCATGGCCTATTGCCAATCTAAATGCAGCTACAGACGATTTTCGTGGTAAATCGGGAATTAACTGTGGATTATGATGCAGAGAGTTCCATTTTTTCCCTTGAGATTGAGTTATCAAATTTTGTTTGTTGAAGTCTAAGTATGTAGATTTAATAATTAGTAACAGGTCTGTAAGTAGCAGTGCTGCCATTCTTTGCTAATGCATCCGCATTCTCGTCTCCTGCATTTCCCGTTTTACGTTTAAAATGTTACGCGCAGTCCTTTTAAATCTACCACACACTAAAAATTAAGTTTTCTCGAAACTATGTTTTTGGTCAATAATAAAGTTCCTAGCGGTTTACATTTGCTCTGATTTGCATTAAACTTTGCAAGAAAACTCAGCATACTCCAATACACAAAGTAGTGCATGAAATCAGCTCTTTACTGAAAACTTTTCATGATGTGAATTTTTAACTTTAAAACATTAAAATATATATATATATATATATATATATATATATATATATATATATATATATATATGATTTGTAAGAATTTTTATCTCATGAACCAGTTCTCAAGATTAAAAATCCATGCGCGATTTTTTTTATCATGAAATGTAAGTCCTTCACAGAAAATTTTAAAAGCAAAAATAATTCTGAAACCGTCAGAAATGTTTTGAATTTACGCATAATTTAATATCATTAAAATAAGTGAAAATATCTATGAGACTAATGAATGAAACTTGGTTAAGTTTATATTATTTTAATGTACTGAAGTGCATATGATATTTCCATGCAGATATTCTGCGTCATCATATGATAAAACAGTAATGGAACAGAGAAAAATTCTCTCCGGCACCGGGATTTGAACCCAGGTTTTCAGCTCTATGTGCTGATGCTTTATCCACTAAGCCACACTGGATACCCATCCCGGTGTCGGACAGAATCGTCTCAGTTTAAGTTCCAACTCTTGGGTTCCCTCTAGTGGCCGCCCTCTGCACTACGTCACAGATGTCTATGAACGTAGGACTGAAGTCCACACATGTGCTGAGGTGCACTCGTAATGAGTGACTAGTTGGCCGG
Organism: Periplaneta americana; assembly: GCA_025594305.2. Lineage (NCBI taxonomy): Eukaryota > Metazoa > Arthropoda > Insecta > Blattodea > Blattidae > Periplaneta > Periplaneta americana. The sequence continues at coordinate 167,857,377 of JAJSOF020000013.1, read as the reverse complement.
GATCCGACGGAATAAGAGCCGTCTTAAATCACGAAGTGATTTACGCATAGCACATATATTATTTTAATGTACCGAAGTACATATGATATTTCCATGCACATATTCTGCGTCATCATACGATGCCGGTTAGAATTTTTCTCTGTTCCATTATTCTTTCATCGTACAAATCCTGGTGCCGGAGAGAACTTTTCTCTGTTCCATTACTCTTTCATCGTTGGTTAAATTTGTTATTTAAACGTACAGACACAACATATCCGCCGAATTTGAAAGAAATTAATCAAAAACTGTAAAATTTTCAAAACTCAGTGCCAGTGTCCTTAAAAGTCATCGGCCTCGGCCAGGTTTGAACCCGCGAACGTCGGATGCCATAACCATAACGGTAACCACGAAACCTCTGAGAAAGATTGAAAGTCAAGAAAAACAGGTTGTCATTATATTAACTGAATGTTCGGATAGACTCGCTGGTACTAAGTAACTCTTCCCATTATGTTTGAATGGTTGAGTATGTCGTCTCCAATGACGGCCTTCAACAGTGCAGACTCAGTCCTTGTCGGGAAGGAATCAAGGTAAGAGTGAATGTGGTTGAAGGAGGAAAATAGTATAACAACTTACAAAATTCCTACTACGCATGCCAGCTGTCATTTCACGTGGCTGTGGTATTCATCAAACTGCTTAGTCCCCATTTTCGCCTGGATGCCTTTCTGCCTTATATTCTTTTACTAATAACATCATTTCTTGCATTCACAGCGTTTGCTTATGCTACATAAACTTTTCAAAGAAAGATTGTATGGACCTTGGGAAACGCAATTTCTTATTCTTATTCTTATGCTTTACTTACCTAACGGCAGGGCTCGAAATGGACGTTTTCACGATCCGGAGCGCTTTATTATTTTCTTGGTCACGGTGTTGTTGATGACGACGACGGAAGTAATGATCAGTGAGATGACGTCGAGTGTTACTGTGAGATGTTTATATATGCATCAATATCAATATAAAAATTTCGGACACGTCTTCGAAAATGTTCATCCCTTTATCATATTTACACAGACGGAAACCACGACCGGTAGTCACTTCAATAAGCCGAAAAAAAAATATATATACAGGGTGTTTCCGAGGAGGTGTTACAAACTTTCAGGGATGATTGCGAAGGACACATGTATTAGTTTGAGATAAGGAACCCTGGTCCGGAAGCGACTGATTCGAAAGTTATAAGCAAAAATAGTTGTGTGGAAATGGAGTTGTAATTTGGCACCATGTGCCCTCCTTCCCTTTTAACTTTTGGAACTGTCGTGGAAAAATGATATGGGCCGGATGTCTCCTACGTGGGTACTTGGCCCGATACAACCTGTGAACTTGTCTATTGTTCCCATTGGCTCATCCGTATTCGAAAATCAGGTCTGCTTATTCCGCTCTCGTGTACTTCTCCATTTCACTAGGACTGATCGACTGGACACTGCAACTTGTACACATACACTGCTGTCTACAGACGTGCATATCAGGACCGACCATGTCCGTTACACATTACGCTATCTGCATTGCTTTAGTGTAGTTTCCTGTCCCCATCCCTCAGACAGCGCACTGAATGGAATACTGTAAGTAGACAACGTAAACAACGTCAGATGAATACAGTATGTGTATTTTTTTATTGGGTTATTTTACGACGCTGTATCAACATCTAGGTTATTTAGCGTCTGAATGAAATGAAGATGATAATGCCGGTGAAATGAGTCCGGGGTCCAGCACCGAAAGTTACCCAGCATTTGCTCGTATTGGGTTGAGGGAAAACCCCGGAAAAAACCTCAACCAGGTAACCTGTCCCGACCGGGATTCGAACCCGGGCCACCTGGTACAGTATGTGTAAGATGTACAGATAAATACACATAAATAAGGTGTACAGAGGAATAAAATTATTTCATTTCCACAGAACTATTTTTGCTTGTAACTTTCGACTCGGTCATTTCCGGACCAGGGTTCCTTATCTCAAATTGATACATGTGCCCTTCGCCAACATCCCTGAAAGTTTGTAACACCACCTCGGAAACACACTGTATAAGGTTTGTTCCAGCAAACAATTCAGAACGCGTTCCGAACTAATACCGAACTTTTCGAGGCATGCACCAGTTGTGTACGGTGTCAGAACTAGTTCGGGATTTTACGTTGTTGGAACGTTTCTTGAACTCTTCTTTCACGGCCTTCGGAGTTTCTTCTCATATTAAAATTATATTCATCTTTCGAACTTAATTATTCGTAAAATATATCTCTATCACCTTCCAAATCACTCATGATGGGCTATTATTTTTATTTTAACCTGCCTAATCTTGAAGCGTTTTAACCATAACTTCAGATTAAACATCTGCGCATGCGTCAACAATTCAGAATTCCCAGTTCCTGCTCTTATTCGAGAACTAATGTCACCCGTTCCGAACGAATTTTAAAGCATGTTAGAACAGGTAACTGGGAGTTCAGAATCGGTCCGGAATCAGTTTGTCTTGTTGGAACGCACATTGAGCTACTGCGCATGAGCAGGCAGTTCAAAATTGATTCAGAACCGTGCTAAACAAACTTATAATTTTGAATAAAATGCACACATCTTTGGTAATTTACTTCGACGCGTATATTATTACTAGCGAAATAAATTATTTCCGGCTCTACACTAATGATTGTAAACTTTGTTTCGCAGTCTTTGAAATGGATGCTCAGGTCGCAGTTTAAACAATAAGAAATTCAACTTTCTCCCTAGCAGTGGCCTATGCCATCTGACATTAGCTCGGTATGGAGTGATAAAGTGTTGCTAAGTTCCGGTACTTTTAATTTCATTAACGCCGCGATATTATTCAGATCTTTAACCGCACTCAATGCTGAATCAAACTTTATCAAAGACATGCCGCAAAAGTATTATAAATTATCGATAACGTATAAGAATGATATAATACAATAAAGCAGTGGGGATATTTTTAACAGTTTTATTTAATTCATATTTAATTGAAAAATTATTGAAGTATCATATAATTAATACTAAATTAAGACGATCCGGGACGCACAATAACAATTCCTTACGAGACGGAACGGAAGGTTCCTCCGGCCCATTTCGAGCCCTGACTATCGGATAACTTTATGTTAACTTTTATTCCTTGATTTGTTTATTATAATCTTTGTCAAAACGTATTTTAGGGAAAGAAATTTGTCAAAGTTTGAAGATATTAGACTTTATTTCTCCAATGTCATATGTCTGAAGGGAAGCGTATAGCCTACTTGTAAGCATATCACGAGGACACTTTCTTCACTATGGGAAAATTAGTTACAAAGACTGGGAAGATATCCAAACAGAACATGTTTTACTAATAAGGAAGCGTGCCTTTAAGAATAATTTCAAGGAAAAAAATGTTCCTGGGGCCGGGTATCAAACTCGGGAGTTTGGCTGAGCGCGCCAACGCTCTACCAATTGGCTCAGTGCCAGAGTTGCCTAAACCACAAATTTTTTAGCGGCAGATTTCTGCATAAAATGACTGTAAATTATCATTTATATGTGCCAAAGTAGATGTATTAGATAAATATTAGATTATAGTAAATGAGAAATAATTTCCAATTGAGAGCATAGTTTTAAAAAACGAGGTCTAAGTTTAGACTTCAGAGTGTATTGTCGCTTAGCAACTCTGCTCAATTATTCCCTTTGTATCCACATACCTCAAGTGGGTGTCAAGACATCAGAAACCCAGCATTGATTGCACACAAAGCTCTGTGTGTGATTTACGTTTGGTTTTCTGTTAACGAACGTGGGTCTCTGACGTCTAATCAGCCTATTTGAGGTATGTGGATATAAAGGGAATAATTGAGCCTGGATCTGGTAGAGTTCCTGGGTAGCTCAGTCGGTAGAGCGTTGGCGCGCTCAGCCGAAGGACCCAGGTTTGATAACCGGCCGCGAAATAATTTTTCTCTTGAAATTATTCGTCAGCTTCACAGAGAGCTGTACCTGAAAGCCAGATTTGTACGTACCTTTAAGATATATATTATTTTAATGTACCGAAGTACATATGATATTTCCATGCAGATATTCTGCGTCATCATACGATGAAAGAGTAATGAAACGGAGAAAAATTCTCTCCGGAGCCGGGATTTGAACCCGGGTTTTCAGCTCTATGTGCTGATGCTTTATCCACTAAGCCACACCGGATACAAATCCGACGCCGGTTAGAATCGTCTCAGATTAAGCTCCAACTCTTGGGTTCCCTCTAGTGGCCGCCCTCTGCACTACGTCATAGATGTCTATGAACGCAGGACCGAAGTCCACACACATGCTGAGGTGCACTCGATATGAGTGACTAGTTGGCCGGGATCCGACGGAAAACCCGGGTTCAAATCCCGGCGCCGGAGAGAATTTTTCTCCGTTCCATTACTCTTTCATCGTATGATGACGCAAAATATCTGCATGGAAATATCATATGTACTTCGGTACATTATAATAATATATATGATATGCGTAAAATCACTTCGTGATTTAAGACGGCGCTTATTCCGTCGGATCCCGGCCAACTAGTCACTCATATCGAGTGCACCTCAGCACATGTGTGGACTTCGGTCCTGCGTTCATAGACATCTATGACGTAGTGCAGAGGGCGGCCACTAGAGGGAACCCAAGAGATGGAGCTTAATCTGAGACGATTCTAACCGGCGTCGGAGTTGTATCCGGTGTGGCTTAGTGGATAAAGCATCAGCACGTAGAGCTGAAAACCCGGGTTCAAATCCCGGCGCCGGAGAGAATTTTTCTCCGTTCCATTACTCTTTCATCGTACCTTTAAGAGTTTAATAAGTTTTTACTTCCTACTAATTATCTGAAAATATTCTGGTGTCAGGGACAAATAACGCTGCTCACACTCCAGAAACTGATTGTGTTCGTACAGAAAAACCTGCAGTTTGTAAACTTCAAATTGTGAGGTCGTTTGCAGAAAGAAAAAAGAGATACAATCGTTTTCTATCTTGAGCTTCGCTCTTTTATGGTGAGGGAGTAGGACAGAAAGACCTTCCATCGAACGTGATGTTTCAGTGGCGGAAGACTGTGTTCTGATTTTTGCTCCTGGCCTTTTTTCATGTCAGAAATCTCCTGATTTTCGTCCAGTCTTCTTGTAAATTAATTACAAACCCATTGCTAGTTTCATTTATAGTTTGTGTCCCAGTTTTGTATATGCTCGCAAGCTTTTCTTCGGTTTCCTCTGTCACTTTTCCCATAGCGCTATCAAACAATTCCCTTACATAGCTACTTTTAAATAATTTATTACATTTCGCAAAGCCATTTTATTAAATTTGCCCTCCTGTATTAATTCTATTACATTTAAGTTGTGAAATGGCGAAAATGTTACTATAATTATGGCCATATATTTCCGTGATGTAATCTTATAAATCTTGAGGTACAACAGTCTTTTTACAACTCCATAAGCTTATATAGCACACTACAAGCTCGCTTTCTTACAGTTCACCATTGATTTCTTACAAGCCACAAAATCTGCTAGAAGGGAGTGGTCGTAAAGGGACTGGCATTTCCAAGAACTGTAGATTATGGACAGTGGTTGATCGAAGCTAGATGTGGGGATAATAATGTACTTAACATCGTCGCAAAGGAGTTGATTTCAGTCATAGAGACGAATCTAAAATTCTAAGATAAATTTAGTGACAGGGATTCCTATACTCATGTGAACACAGCCTTCAGTCCTGAGGAGGAGCCTAACAGGAAGTCAGTAACTATTAAAGTATTTTTACCATATTTTATTATGTGATCATTAACAATTTGGTATTTTTAATTGATTCTGTATTAATTCGTGCGTGACTTCATAAACACTGTATTTTAACATTAGAATAGCCATCGGCGTATCTCAGACGGTAGAGCGTTTTGCGTGCTGTTCCGGAGTTGCGCTCGGATGTGGGTTAGAATCCCGCTTGGGCCGATGACCTGTTTGGGATTTTTCTGAGGTTTTCCCAAACTGTAAGGCAAATTTCAGGTAATTTTTGGCGAATCCTCGGCCTCATCTCGCCAAATACACTTCGGCTTTGTATAATACACGTTACTGTTAACAGAAAAAAAAAACAAATTTAAGTAACACAGAAAGTGTGCACTCAATTTGGATCTCTGACGTATTGTCAATCCACTTGAGGTATGTGGATAAAAATGGAATAATTGGGCCGGGATCTTGTTGTTGTTTTCTAATGCCACGCGTTTGACAATAAAGTCATTTGACCTCTTGCACTCCAATATTTTGCAAAGATATTATCATGACCAGCCACTGAAGCACAGATTTTGAGGTGTTCCGAATCCATTTCTTGGTTTGAGTTGCACAATGGGCAGTTAGGGGACTGACATATTCCAATTCTATGCAGGTGTTTGGCCAAACAGTCATGGCCTGTTGCCAATCTAAATGCAGCTACAGACGATTTTTGCGGTAAATCGGGAATTAACTGTGGATTTTGATGCAGAGAGTTCCATTTTTTCCCTTGGGATTGAGTTATCAAATTTTGTTTGTTGAAGTCTAAGTATGTAGATTTAATAAATCTCTTCACAGAGTAATACATAGATTTAGTAACAGGTCTGTAAGTAGCAGTGCTGCCCTTCTTTGCTATAGCATCCGCATTCTCGTTTCCCAGGATTCCACAATGGGATGGTATCCATTGGAATACAATTCTTTTACTGAGTGATATTAATTGAGAGAGCATTTTAGTTATTTCTGCTGTTTGAGATGAAGGTGTGTGTTTAGAGACGATTGATAGAATAGCTGCTTTGGAGTCTGACAATAGCCGGGATCTTGTAGTTCCTGGATATCTCAGTCGGTAGAGCGTTGGCGCGCTCATCCAACGATCCTGGAACAATTTTTCCCTTGAAATTATTTCAGTCAGCTTTACAGGGAGCTATATCTGAAAAGCCAGATTTGTGTATTTTTTATGTTCAAAATGTTTCATGCGCTTGCAGTTTTCACCAAACTCTATGAACATATTCGTACGTGTGCATGCATATATTACTTGAAATATAACTTTGAGACATTTTAAGTATCTTGAAAACATGGAGCTAAGAATATTGTAACTTTTATTTCTAGTTTTACCACCACGCACCCGATAACAATGTGACTTTTATTTCTTAATTCACCCTACAACAATGGGTACTCCACTCAACACAGCAACATAATAGTCGTTATTGCACTCCACGCGACGACAATGATAATACGCGTGTATTATTGAGAACAACAATGTGCTCCTAATTTCAGTTAATGTTCACAAAGCACTAAGTGCAGAACAAAACTGTCAGTTCTCAGTTCAAAATTCGCTTGCCTTGGCAAGTTCTTCTAGTTCACTGTTCAAGGTCGCTGCACATCGAACTCAGATCCTCAGGATGCGTCGCCTTCGCCTGGCCACTGTCACTTACGGACTCACTCAAGTTCACTGCACATCGAACTCAGATCCTCAGGATGCGTCGCCTTCACCTGGCCACTGGCACTGTTACGGACTCACTCAAGTTCACTGCACGTCGAACTCAGATCCCCCGGATACGTCGCCTTCGCCTGGCCACTGCCACAGTTACGGACTCAAGTTCACTGCACGTCGAACTCAGATCCCCCGGATACATCGCCTTCGCCTGGCCACTGCCACTGTTACGGACTCACTCAAGTTCACTGCACATCGAACTCAGATCCTTAGGATACGTTGCCTTCGCCTGGCCACTGCCACTGTTACGGACTCACTCAAGTTCACTGCACGTCGAACTCAGATCCCCCGGATACGTCGCCTTCGCCTGGCCACTGTTACGGACGCACCCAAGTTCACTGCACATCGAACTCAAATCCTCAGGATACGTCGCCTTCGCCTGGCCACTGCCACTGTTACGGACTCACTCAAGTTCACTGCACGTCGAACTCAGATCCTCAGGATACGTCGCCTTCGCCTGGCCACTGCCACTGTTACGGACTCACTCAAGTTCACTGCACGTCGAACTCAGATCCCCCGGATACGTCGCCTTCGTCTGGCCATTGCCACTGTTACGGACTCACTCAAGTTCACTGCACGTCGAACTCAGATCCTCAGGATACGTCGCCTTCGCCTGGCCACTGCCACTGTTACGGACTCACTCAAGTTCACTGCTCATCGAACTCAGATCCTCAGGATACGTCGCCTTCGCCTGGCCACTGCCACAGTTACGGACTCAAGTTCACTGCACGTCGAACTCAGATCCCCGGATACGTCGCCTTCGCCTGGCCACTGCCACTGTTACGGACTCACTCAAGTTCACTGCACATCGAACTCAGATCCTCAGGATGCGTCGCCTTCGCCTGGCCACTGCCACTGTTACGGACTCACTCAAGTTCACTGCACATCGAACTCAGATCCCCCGGATACGTCTCCTTCGCTTGGCCACTGCCACTGTTACGGACTCACTCAAGTTCACTGCACGTCGATCTCAGATCCTCTAGATACGTCGCCTTCTCCTGGTCACTGCCACAGGCGGACTCAAGTTCACTGCACGTCGAACTCAGATCCTCAGGATACGTCGCCTTCGCCTGGCCACTGCCACAGTTACGGACTCACTCAAGTTCACTGCACGTCGAACTCAGATCCCCCGGATACGTCGCCTTCGCCTGGCCACTGGCACTGTTACGGACTCACTCAAGTTCACTGCACGTCAAACTCAGATCCCCCGGATACGTCGCCTTCGCCTGGCCACTGCCACAGTTACGGACTCAAGTTCACTGCACGTCGAACACAGATCCTCTGGATACGTCGCCTTCGCCTGGCCACTGACACAGTTACTGACTCAAGTTCACTGCACGTCGAACTCAGATCCTCCGGATACGTCGCTGCTTTCCAAGACAAGACTTGAAGGCTGACTGAAGACTGACTTGTCCACGACTGCCTCTCGCTTCTATTTATTAAACCGTAACATTTGGAATCTTCGATTCACGTGGCTTTTGGAATCTTCGAGAGAGATCTGCTTCCAGATGTCTCCCCCTCTCTCTCTGCTCCGTGCCTTGACCGCAGTTCTTTCCCCTCTCTCCGTGCCGCGCTACAGCGCCTACCGAAGCTCGAGTTTCCGTTTCCCCGCGCCTTCCCTCTCGCTAGATGCGTGCGCAACTCCCTGACGCTACCAGAATCTTCTAACATGGCGCCACAATATTACTATGTAAATAAATATGAATAAATAAATGTCTGATTTTTTTTAATTTATTGTGCCTAAACTAAATTAGATATTATGTATTTCTCAACGTTGAAATATTGCCCGTGAATCAGAGTCCTTATGAACTAAAATGAAGTTGTATTCAAATGTAATGCACATGGAATATTTTGATTATTTCACTAATTCGCATAATTAACTAGCAGTGCCATTGAACTCAAAATTTACACACACTTTGAATAATTTCAAGGGAAAAATTGTTCCGGGGTCGGGTATCGATCCCGGGACCTCTGGTTGAACGTATCCCGGAACAATTTTTCCCTTGAAATTATTCAAATCTGCTTTACAGGAAGCTTTACCTGAAAGATTAGATTTGAATAATATATACGTCACTGTGTACGTTAACAGAAAACCACAATTTCAAATCTGCTTTACAGGAACCTTTACCTGAAAGATTAGATTTGAATAATATATACGTCACTGTGTACGTTAACAGAAAACCACAATTTCAAACCTGCTTTACAGGAACTTTTACCTGAAAGATTAGATTTGAATAATATATACGTCACTGTGTACGTTAACAGAAAACCACAATTTCAAATCTGCTTTACAGGAACCTTTACCTGAAAGATTAGATTTGAATAATATATACGTCACTGTGTACGTTAACAGAAAACCACAATTTCAAATCTGCTTTACAGGAAGCTTTACCTGAAAGATTAGATTTGAATAATATATACGTCACTGTGTACGTTAACAGAAAACCACAATTTCAAATCTGCTTTACAGGAACCTTTACCTGAAAGATTAGATTTGAATAATATATACGTCACTGTGTACGTTAACAGAAAACCACAATTTCAAATCTGCTTTACAGGAACCTTTACCTGAAAGATTAGATTTGAATAATATATACGTCACTGTGTACGTTAACAAAACCACAATTTGAAGTCACACAGAGTTTGTGTGCACTCGATGTGGGTCTCTGGCGTTTCGTCAGCCCACGCGAGTTGTGTAGATATAAAGGGAAAAGTTGAGACGGTGTCGGGTAGAGTTCCCGGGTAGCTCAGTTGGCAGAGCGTGGTACGTTCAACCAGAGGTCCCGGAATGGATACCCGGCCCCAGAACAATTTTTCCCTTGAAATTATTCAAAACTCAGCCCTAATGTCCCATAATGCCCCTAAAACACTAACGTAATATTCGTACAGCATATTGATCCCTAGGAAAATGTAAATGGTGTAAAGTTACGTGGACGGTTGTACTGTACTGTATAAGATGAGGTTGAATAGGCAGGAACAATCCACGCAACCACGAATTCTCGTGCAGAGCTGTTACTGCTGTAAGCTTTTATTCTTAGATTTAATTCATTCCCTTGAAGTCTGCATTCAATTTATACAAGAGCGATGTAGACGGGATGATTGCATTGTGCCGTTCCCATCTTGATATCGAATCATTCCGCTTCTGTTTGCACGCAGAAATAAATTGCCTTGGTGGATGGCAACTTCTCCTACACGACTGCGTGACATTTAGTCTACTTGTGTTTGAGTAGGCGTTACAAGCATACAACATGAAAGATATTTTCTTCTAGTTGTCATTCACATTCATTTCGTTAACGAAGCTCTTTGATAGATTAGCCTTCTTCTGGCAGCAAATTAGTCGTAACTTTCTTCCTTCATTAATCATTTTGAATTTCCTGAGGCATACCGTTAGCCGACCGAGTAGAAAATCAGCTGGAGACCTCAGTTCAAATCCTGCCGAGTTTTATAGCTGTACAGATGCGTTCTTAAATATTTCCGAGAGAAATATGGAGGGATGTAGGGGTCTTCTCCTGAGATTCTAAAAAAAAAATAAATAAATAAAAATAAAGGAATGTTATGGCGTATTCACTCCATCCTTTATTTTAATGTATTTTAAATTATTCATTTAGGCTACTTTTATTTTATAACTTTAATAAGAATAATACACTTAAATAGTAAACTTTATATGCTATATCACTATTTTTTTTATTATCCATGGATGATTCCATTGCCACAACCGATATCTAGGACCTATACCTATACAGGATGTAACAAAAAGGTATATTATAACCAGACTTCGAGACTTCGGACCCGATAGAGCAGTTCAGTGCGAAATCCGCATAACGGCGTACTGAGTATAGTGGTAAAGCGTATAGTGGGTGGGAGTACTGTAGAATGAATGCCAACAAATACGCAAAGGAAAACGCTCTGGCTTTGAAGGTTCTTACGAATAATTTGGTTTTCATACATATCCATTTTCAAACTGTGACTGAACTATTACACGGTTAGGAAAGTCAGAGCAAGAGATACCGGAAGCCATGAAATTAATTTACAAAATGACGCAGAGAATTAACGAGACACCAAGTACACCGGTTACTGAACGTGTAAAACAGAAGTGGAAATCAATTTTATATAAAAATAACGGATAGTGGGCATAGAGTCACCCGAGAATAAAGGACTCTCTTAGAGACTGCAAGGATGTTATGTTTTTTCGTTTTGCTCCTATCACGTCATGCGACGTAGAGCGCAGCTTTCCACAGTACAAACTTTGGCAGATAACCGAAAAAGATTTACGTTTGAGACACTGAGAATGTATCTTGTAGTAGGTACCGTACATTGCAATTTGGTACTGTAACTGCACTTCCTAAAGACGATCAACAGGATAAATGAAAAAATTAAAATTGCTACATGCTTATTTCCACCATTAACACTGTGTATAATTAAACACAAATGCTTGTGAAAGACAGTAGAATAATTGCTTTTTACATTCTTATGACATTATCATTGTGTAATGTATATTTACTTTCAGAATGTACATATGTGTGTTTCCCCATACTACCGTACTCTACTCTAAATAGCAACGTTGTTACCTCAACACATCTCTACCTACCTGGAGCGAGTCAACAACCTATAGTGCATGCACAGTAAACTTATTGTATCGGATCCAAAGTCTCGAAGCCTGGTTATAACTTTAGGGAAACATTTCTCACATGTAGAGGATGAAAATATGTTATATGAACATGGGTTCGGAATCACTTTTTTATTTTCCTTGTTAGGATAGTTTTTTCTAAACTCTGCTTACATTGTATAATACGCAAGTTATTTTGTTTTTGTGTGAAATTCCATCTCAGATGTTGTGTACATTACACACCATAGCAGAACACTGAACACTAGAAATGTGGGAAACAAATAGAGAAAATGAATGGTACATCACCGCCTTAACCGTTTGTACATAGGTAATTACTAGACTTCGTTGAATTGCCACACGCAGCATGCAATCAGGTTGCCGATGTACGGTAGTATAGAGGAGGTGAGCGAGCGCCCGGGCTCGTAGTATAAGCAGTTCATGTTAAGTGCTGTGACCGGTCCAAATAGATAGAGCAGCTACAGCTAATGTATACCTATGTAAGCATTTGTTTTTGCATTATTGTGGTTGGAATAGTCAAAGCTTAACATTTGTTCAGTGCAGACAAGAATTAAATCAAACATACTACAATGAGAATGTTGCTGTTCCAAATAATTGCTCCTGGAATACCCTTACCCCCGCAGCCAGTCTTGGCCCGTTGGGGAACGTGTTGGATGATGTTAATTATTATGCAGAACATTACGGCAAAATAATGGAGGTAATTGATGCATTGGATAGCACAGACAGTTCTGCTATTGCAGCTGTAAAATCATTGCCTTCTGAACAGCTATTGGAAGATATTATGTTCATTGATTCTAATTTTAAAATCGTGTCCAAAAGCATCATCCTGTTAGAATCGTCTAAACTACAATTCTCAGAAGCCCTTAATATATTGGATAAAGTATCGCAAACCATTATCCAAAATAACAATTTACTAATTTCAGAAAAAGTGAAATGTAAGGTGAGAAACATTATTGCTAAAAATTCTGCCTATTCACAACTTCGTATTTTAAATGATGTACTATCAGGTCACGACAAAATATCTGAAGTTGGTATACTAAAAAGTAGTGACTTTCCGTTCTTCAAATATGTACGTATTACATCGTGTGATGTTGAACGTACATTTTCCCAATATAAAAACAGTTTAAGTGACCATCGGAGGAGGTTACTTTGCAGTCGCTCAAAATGTACGTAACTCTTCATTGCAATGCACATATTCAAGGATGATGTATCTTACATTCAATTTTAAGAGTTAATATATCTCACTATAAAATAATTGTGTATTTACATGTTTAGACATTTGCTACTTCAATGATCATTCATTATATTTCTTGAATGCAGGATACAGGTTTTATTGTAACCGCAGTATACTGCTCAGTGTTTACATCAGAGGCATACTCCATCCGTTGCACGGTCCCTTCTCATACAGTCTATACTGCGTGCGCAGTAAACCTTACGATTCTCGTGGCAATTCCACGAAGTCTAGTAATTACATTCTGACCAGAAATAAACAAGAGAGTTTACGTGTAATCAGCTTGTTCTGGTACGGGGTGGTTGTTACAGTTACCACTAACTAGGCCTACCTTGCGTATCATATAATGTAAGCAAGTTGTAGAAAACTATATTTAAGAAGGAAATGAAGCATTCCAGATCCATGTTCATATGACATATTTTCATTCTTTACATGTGAGGAATGTTTCCCTAAAATTCTGACACATTTTGTTACACCCTGTATATTGTTTTAACAAAAATGTCAATTTTATTTAAAAAAAATGTAGACAAAAAGTTTAAATTTAATCTCATTAAAACATTTAATTATACATTTAAAATTCAAATTAAACGAAATTGTTAGGCTTCTTGCATGCGGGCTTATTTCAAAGGAAAGTAGGAACAAATTTGGTGATTGTCACTCATACTTACCGTGTTAGGAAATACTCCTAAAAATGTTAGGTCATTTGAACTTTCCGCTAAACTGGAGAATTTGCTACGGTAGCTTTGAACCATGCCGTTACGGTTACGACCAAATTTAACTGAATACACAATGTCGCCAACATAAGAACATGACGTTGGTCTGTGGCGTCGTTAGAAGAAGAAATTTGTTGTTTTTTTTCTATCACTATCTCCTTCGTTCTGAAATTATTGAGAGATAAAGCCATTGTTAGCGACAAGATGTACTTGCGTAAATATTGCGAGTAGATTGCGTGTCTTAGATGAGGGGCTCGCGACAGAAACAGTTTTGCTGTGGCGCATGCGCGGACCTCCGTTTATACTACAAAACATCCTTTGCTATTTCCTGTTGCTGAATTCTACTACCACTATTTATACTGCTAACAGCAGTTTGCTATTTACTATTTTGAATTCGATTATCGTAGTTATACTGGGAAGCATCGTTTGCTATTTACTGTTGCTGAATTCGGCTATCATCGTTTACTAGTCATGTGCTATACACTATTTTTGAATAGTGGCGAAGATGACGGTGATCGAATTCTTCAATATGATAGTAAATTGTAATTTATTTATATACATTTTTATTAATAATAATAATATTTATAATAATAATTACACTAAGGTCACAAAGTAATCAGTGAAAAATTTAACAAAAAGTTATTTATACAAAAAATGGATAATAGAGTTAAAACAACATGAAAATAATATCATAATAGGAAAGTAAAATACTTGAAATATTACACTCTTTAGTACAAATACCAGGTCACAAAGTGATACAATCAGTGGAAAATTTAACAAAAATCGTTAAAAAAGGAATCAGAATACAAACATACAAAAAATTATTACTAATGAATAATAGCGTAAAAATAAATCGACACAGTAAACAACATGAAAATAATATCATAATAGAAAAAAATTAAAATGTGTCTCAGTGAAACGTAAAATACATTGAAATGTAGTAAAGATGCAACTCATTTAGTACAAAAAGTAGTTAATATGAAAATTAGCGTATGCGGATGACTTGAAGAATATAACAAAAACACGGAAATTTTACTTGAATGTAATAAAATAATATATGATTAAAAAAAATGAAAAGAAATCCTTCGAAGAGGTGGAAAAATTCAAATATCTTGAAAATCAAATAAAAAATTAAACAAATAAAATAAAAATCCAGGGCAAAAATGATGATAAATTCATCTGGTGATCAAGAGAACAAAAGGGTTTACTTGTGAAACTTGGACTCTCACTCTGAGAGGAAAGGAAGAAAAAACAGATATTTATATATATTTTTATACAAAACTATCGCAGAGAAAATTAGAGTTTATAACTTTGAAAGGAATCAGAATTGAAAAAATCCAGAAATGCAATTTTATTCATACTGGATAAAAAGACCTATTACTGAAGTGAATACTTGGGAGGATAATATTAAAATGGATCTGAGGGAGGTGAAAACTGGATTAATCTTGCACAGAAAATCTATGAACTAAGTAACTGGAAAAAGCCATTTGTAAGTTGAAGTGAATACTTCAGTGAAAACTGTATCTAACTGGAACTTGAAGTGGAGTATCTCATCAGATAACGTGAATGCATACAATTTTATCTAATTTTTGGCTTTGTTAGATTATTATCTAATGAGATAGAAGAGCGCGAATTGAGTGCATACGAGAGACTCGCTTGATACGGTTTTACACTGCGGTCCGCTCCTTTTATGCATATTTCATGAATTGACCCGTCCGCTGTAACTAACCGCTGTCAACAAAGTTTATTATGTTACCAAACCTGATTGTATTACGAATTCAAAATGCGAGTTTAAATCTTGTCACAGGTTCTACCAGTTTATTTTCCCCTAGTGTTCAACTTAACTCCGTACATGCTTGTAGCTTTGTGCTGCTTTCTTTTTAAAGTCAGTGTAGAGTATCCACCGCCCACTGAACGAATATTTCACACTTTTATCACTGCCAATGCTGCGCTATAAACCAATTTTCGGCAATCTAATGTAAAAGACTGCCTACATATATTTGGAAAGTTTCAGAAAAAATACACAAATTCAATCTCCTAACACGATTTTTTTGTTTTTATGAATTTGCTGGGAGACATCGTTAGATATAGACCACTCTTACACTAAACTTGAAAGTAATTTAAGCTTATTAATCAGATATGATTCTACTTACTGTTTTTTTTATATGCTCACCTGTGTGTAATTTCTATTTATACATATTTCATTGTTATTTTCCATCCAAAGATCGTTAAGAACGCTGAATATTACTTAATATCTCCTTCCTTTCTTCAAATAGTGTTTATATGCCATGTTAATTTTCATTTGTTTTCATAAGTTAACAATTATGCACATTGGGAGCAACATATAAGAAATTATTTTCCTACACAATCCACGCTATATTCACGTTTTGTTTTGAAATGATTAATCGAAGATGGTTTGCTTATTGAATTATTATTCATGCTTGTTTCATTTCAAAATTAATTCTATTTGTAATTTACTATTCCATACTTTTTTTCTATCCCAAGATCATTAGAGAATGGTGAATATTATTCATGCTTGTTTCATCCTTGTATTTGGACCAAACTTAAAATAATGTTATATTTAAAAGCATGTTAAATCATCCTTGTTTTTATATTAAAGATTTGTCGTTATTTATGTACCGTAAAAAGACTGATGCGAGCCAAAAAATAATAATAATTTGTACGTACTTAAAAGACTAATTTAGAAACATGTTACATAAATCATCCTATATTCACCTGGTATTTAAAAATGACTAAAAAGACTTTAGAAACATGTTACATAAATCATCCTTGAGCCAAAAGAGAATGCTCCCTGGACCAAATTATATTAAAGAATGTACCGGTATTTAAAAGACTAATTTAGAAACATGTTACATAAATCATCCTTGAGCCAAAAGAGAATGCTCCCTGGACCAAATTATATTAAAGAATGTACCGGTATTTAAAAGACTAATTTAGAAACATGTTACATAAATCATCCTTGAGCCAAAAGAGAATGCTCCCTGGACCAAATTATCGTATTTTGCAGTCGTCGTCAGTATTCGTTGAAATGGGTAATAATATAAAATAATTATTTTGTACATAGCAAGATCGATTATTCAATTGATAGGATATTTTATGAGGTTGTCACGACTGAGATATCTATTGTCAATTGCTTTTATTTGTCAGAAGGCCTTGACTGACGGGTATATAAGGACTGGCGCTCTTAGGTGTGGAGGTCGGGTTTTGGGATGGCTTACAAGAAACAAGTTATACTAAATATGTTTAGTATTAGTGTAAAACTGGCCTATGTCTCCTATAGTGGGCGGGACATAAGTAACATTCACCCTTTTTAATACTCATTAGCATAGTAAGTTTTTTTTTACTTGGTTATTTAACGACGCTGTATTAACTACGAGGTTATTTAGCGTCGATGAGATTGGTGATAGTGAGATGATATTTGGCGAGATGAGACCGAGGATTCACCATAGATTACCTGACATTTGCCTTACGGTTGGGGAAAATCTCGGAAAAAACCCAACTAGGTAGTCAGCTCAAGCGGGAATCGAACCCGCGCCCGAGCGCAACTCCGGATCAGCAGGCAAGCGCCTTAGCCGACAGAGCTACGCCTATGGCTGATAGTAAGTTAATGCTTTCTGTTTCTTAATAAAATTGAATTGAGCTTACAATGTTACAACAGTAAAATTTGTAGTGCTAAGTTTTTATTATACATCGTGCATACAAAATATTGATATTTTAGTGTTTATTTCTTTCAAAATGCAAAAAAAAATTTTTGATCAAATCCTGTACCTTTGCCCCTAATTAAGGATCATAGAATCTATTTGGTTATACATAGCATTGTTTCCTGTGCGATAATTATTGTCCCTAGGCTATTACATAAAGTGATTAAAGGAATTTTGTGAAATGCTAGGTAGTGAAAGATAAGACTATTTGGAATAGAAAATATAAGTATTTTCTAATACGACGAAGTTTTAGAGATACAGTATTTTGAATAATAATCATCAGAATAATTACAGCTTAACACACCATATAAGCAGCCATACCTTCTTGCTGAAAAACGCAGCATTACGTCTTCCGTTCTTGATTCCACACGGTTACATCTCGTCCATTCTATAAAAAATCTAATTCCGTTATGTTAAAATATCATTCTTTCGGTTCTCCAGTTATTAATTTACATAAATCCTTCTCAGAATCTCTCTTGAGATCAGAACAAAATATTTTAATGCCATTTTTAGTTTTTGCATTGTTGAGAATACACATAACGTTATAACTAGACCTACTATGAAGACAGTGGACAATGTAGTATTAGTAGGCCGTGAATTCTAGCCTACAAAAGTCTCTAGGCCCTCTGTGGTTTATTTAATACGTTAATTAATCCACATAGATTTTCGTGTAGTTGTGCCAAAAAATATTGTACGTAATTAGTAGGAAAGTGTCTTTCGCGCACTCCTTTCGAAATTCCGAACTCTGCTAACGCCTCGTCCGTAAACGTCTCGCTCACAAAAATATCACTTTCTGTCCTAGTTACGTATCGGTAAATAACTATTTCAGGACTACGACATGAAAGGGAGATGGTGATGATGATTATTATTATTTTTATTATTATTATTATTATTATTATTATTATTATTATTATTATTATTATTATTATTATTATTATTAATGGGAAATGCGAGTTATTATTCTGTTGAGAAGCTTTTGTCATCTAGTCTGCTGTCAAAAAATCTGAAAGTTAGAATTTATAAAACAGTTATATTACCGGTTGTTCTGTATGGTTGTGAAACTTGGACTCTCACTTTAAGAGAGGGACATAGGTTAAGGGTGTTTGAGAATAAGGTTCTTAGGAAAATATTTGGGGCTAAAAGGGATGAAGTTACAGGAGAATGGAGAAAGTTACACAACGTTAACTTCACGCATTGTATTCTTCACCTGACATAATTAGGAACATTAAATCCAGACGTTTGAGATGGGCAGGGCATGTAGCACGTATGGGCGAATCCAGAAATGCATATAGAGTGTTAGTTGGGAGGCCGGAGGGAAAAATACCTTTGAGGAGGCCGATACGTAGATGGGAGGATAATATTAAAATTGATTTGAGGGAGATGGGATATGATTGTAGAGAGTGGGTTAATCTTGCACAGGATAGGGACCGATGGCGGGCTTATGTGAGGGCGGCAATGAACCTTCGGACAAATATGTTCAGTCTTTAAAATCAAAAGCCATTTGTAAGTAATTATTATTATTATTATTATTATTATTATTATTATTATCATTATTATTATTATTATTATTATCATTATTATTATTATTATTATTATTATTATTATCATTATTATTATTATTATTATTATTATCATTATTATTATTATTTATTATTATTATTATTATTATTATTATTATGCCAAATAACGATCTTTGATTACCTAGCATTTCTCACTCTGTAAAGCCTAGTTCTCAATTAGATACTGCTCGTTTTGTAATAAATATTCCCGGGTTCGAATCTCGGTCGGGGCAAGTTACGTGGTTGAGGTTTTTTCCGGGGTTTTCCATCAACCCAATACGAGCAAATGCTGGGTAACTTTCGGTGCTGGACCCCGGATTCATTTCACCTGCATTATCACCTTCATTTCATTCAGACGCTAAATAACCTAGATGTTGATACAGCGTCGTAAAATAACCCAATAAAATAAAAAAAAATAATATAATAAATATTTCCCACAATTCATTGTTCATATTTCTTCTAAGATCTTTTTTTGAAGTTCATTTTCTGTTTCCTGTGTAATTTATATTTTTTTTAGTACTTCATATATTTCTGAAAATTGTTCTAGTAGATCTATGCATTTGCGTATACTTTTCCTGGCAATCTTAACTTCAGTACTTCTTTTTCTGACAATCGTGTCACAGTTTGTCTGTACATTTGTTTTTGTAGTAGTGTTAGTGACTTTGTATTTTTTTTTATTTTTTTTTTCCTCCCCAGGATGTTCATTTCAGCCTAAGGGAAGGATATTAGTAGTTATCCTATTAGCCTGTTGTAACAATACGCATCATTCAGCCTTTAAAACGTATTTTTTGTAACCACGATCGAGTCTTGTTTCAAGAACGGACAGCAGAAAATAAAAGATGCCCGCTCCGCAGAGAATTAATTGAACACTAGAAAAGGTGATTTGAGCATCTTTGCAGGCAGTGTTGGTGTCCACACAAATCAATAGCCTTGACCTACGCACAGGCACGTGTACCGTGCCGCAGTGCGCTTCTTTTTCTGCTAAGTCGCGGGAAGGTTAGAGTTGTTTGCAGTAATAGGTCAGTAAACTCTGTCGTTTTTCTCTCTTTTCAGATTAGTCGTAGAGAGCTTCAATACTGATCCATAATACACGGGTGGGGGAAGATGTTTATGATGATGATGATGATGATGATGATGATGATGATGATGATGATGATGATGATGATGATGATGATACAGAAAGGAAGAGGTGAAACTATGTATTTTTGTTTCGTTTTATGCAAAGTGACAAACAATTATCGAAAGTGATCTGCAATTCCTGGTTTTTACAGCGAATAGGGATTATAAAGAATGGACACTGAGCGAATTTTCCTGTGTTTTGTTTCTCTGTGCGCCAGCTGCTAGTTCCACTTTCAAGCGCTAGAGGTAGTGTAATCGAGCATACGCTAAGATAATAATTGAGAATAGAGTTGAGGCACAGGATCCAAACATCGCCTACCTTATTGCATAATCCAGTAACGCTTTGCTTCAAATAAATTCAAGTTAACAGCTTTTCCTTATTTCTCAGTGACAAACTAGTTGTAATAATAATATTTTATATTTCAGATATTAAATTATATTATAAAATAATATAATACATTATAAAATTAAGTATCGAATTCGTTTAATATTTGTATATAATATAATATAGGTATATGGTTTTACTTCTCGTAAGAGTTTTGTTTTTCCATTTTCAGCGCTATCAAATCATTACATATTTTAATTGTTGGGGTCAACGTCTCAACTCTCATTATAAAGGAACTCTAGAGTCTAGACATTACAGTTAATGAAGGATTTATTATTTCGTGGATCCAATTTATTTTATTTGAGTACATAATGTACCTAGATGTATTAATTGTATGTGTTATATTTCCGCTGTGTCGACTGCTAGCTGGTGTGATGTCAGCGCCAACTCTAGGGAGAAAGCAGAATCTGACGCTCTAGCTGGCTTGAAGGTCATTGAAATCGGTCCGGCTACATCAAAGGTACCGACGCGAAGTGTCCATTCTTTATAATCCCTATTCGCTGGTTTTTATTTATTTCGAAGTGAACAACGGTTAATTCCCATACGTTATCGGAGCGACTACACTTCAGCTCACAAGCAAACATTCTCTTGAGGGCAGATAAAAAAGTTAATTTGTTCCGCCATGTTAATAATGTCAAAACAAGTGCTTATACAAATTTTGGTCACTCGAGCGCAATTACGAGAGCCCCCAAAAAGTAAGTTTCCCTGGAGCCATTAACAGAAAGAAAACACAATTTCATGGAAAGATTTATTGGAACAGATGCAGGTATTGTTGAACTGTTTTTCAATATATTCAACACCGGAAATGAGACATTTGTCATACCGTGAGATCAACTTTTGAATCCCTGTGTTGTTGAAGTCTGCCGCCTGGGATTGAAACCAGTGTGTGACAGCCATCTACACCTACAATCGTTCCTAACCACACTGAATTTGCCAGCATTAGGCCCGTAATACACTACACCAAGAACTATGAACTATGTAATATGTATGGAGACAGCTAGCAATGTTTATGTCTTCACACTACAGCGAGAAATATGTTGCTACACAGTGGAGCCATCTCGGTATAGATAATTGAAACACGCATTTTATTACGCCATACGGAAGGCAGTTTAATATGCCCTAATAGAAATAATGTTACATAAATTTGAACATCTGACTTTCTATTGTTCAATTTCATTCACGTAATATAAATTTTGTAGACTACAATTAGGTTAGGATAGTAGGCTAACTTTCGAGGAATATCACTTTTGTTGACGTCACACAAAATTTTGTCCAATATTCTATATGTATATGAAATTATTGGGGATCATCAATGTGGTTTCAGGCGCAATAGATCGACTATTGATCAGATTTTTTTTTGTATTCGAGAGATATTGGAGGAAAAAATGGGAATATGAGGGTACAATACATCAGTTATTCGTAGATTTCAAAAAGGCATATGACTCGGTTAAAGGAGAATTATATATGACGTCCTTATTGAATTTGGTATTGCCAAGAAATTAGTTCGATTAATTAAAATGTCTCAGTGAAACGTACAGCAGAGTCCGTATAGGTCAATTCACTGCGGGCTAAAGCAAGGAGATTCACTATCACCTTTACTTTTTAACTTTGTTCTAGACTATGTCATTAGGAAAGTCCAGGATAACAGAGAGGATTTGGAATTGAACGGGTTACATCAGCTGCTTATCTATGCGGATGACGTGAATATGTTAGGAGAAAATTTACTAACTATTAGGGAAAACACGGAAATTTTACTTGAACCAAGTGAAGAGATAGGTTTGGAAGTAAATCCCGAAAAGACAAAGTATATGATTATGTCTCGTGACGAGAATACTGTACGAAATGGAAATATAAAAATTGGAAATTTATCCTTTGAAGAGATGAAAAAGTTTGCAGCAGTAACAAATGTAAATGACACTCGGGAGAAAATTAAATGCAGAATAAATATGCGAAATGCCTGTTATTATTCCGTTGAGAAGCTTTTGTCATCCAGTCTGCTGTCAAAAAACGTAAAAGTTATAATTTCTAAAACAGTTATATTACCGGTTGTTGTGTATAGTTGTGAAACTTGGACTCTCACTTTGAGAGAGGAACAGAGACTAAGGACGTAAAGCTATTAATGTATGTTTTTTTATGAAGCTATTGTTGAAGAAATATTTTGAGAGTCTACACTGTTAATTCCAGAGCTCCATAATCAAAGAATGTTTTACTTTGTACTACATTCTTTGTGTCATTTATTTTAAGTAGATTGGGTTAATAACAATTGAGGGGTTTGCCGGAAGAAAGGCGGATAGACCTCTACGCCTTTCTTCGGGAAAACGGTTTAAATTGTAGTGAATAATTCGCTAATTATAGTAGCGAAATTTTGTTTTGATTGTACTGTACATACCTGCAGGACAGGGCTGCGTGCGTGCGTGCGCGATTTAGTCAGTCAGTCTACAAGTAGAGCTAGTGCTGCGCGTTACGCATACTGTACTGTGTGTGTTTTCTCTTGGTAGAGACTGAGCAAATATATATAGTTCAATTTAGTCAGTCCAGTTATTTCGTTTGACTGCTTTTATGTTCATTATTGTCCTTGCTTTAAGAGTAAACAAACTTAAGAAACTCATAGATTCAGACGGAAATATTTTATGTTTCTATAAAGAGATTTGTTACAATATTAAGATTTTTGGGCTTATTGTTATCAGGATTATACAAAGAATAAATTTTATTTATTTACCCTATGTTCACACAAAATGGAGATTTTGTTTTTCTGTTATATTGAGAGATTTTGCTTTACGTACTTAATGTCTACTCAGTATATCAAAAATAATGTAAATTACTTTAGAAGTAGATAATAAATATTATAAAATGTATCGTTGTTTCAATTCCGTGTGAAATTTAAATCTGAAATCTACATTAAATCCCCTAAGCAAATCATTATATGTACAGGGTGCGTCAGAAAGAACGGATGGATTTCACATGGCAAGAAAATTGTAAGGATTCGTCAAATCAAAAATTTATTGTTATCAACATATTCACCAATACATGCAGTTTATTTATGGAAAACAACATAATCCATATGATGTCCTTGGCTTTCAATACAGGCATCGAGGCTTTTTCTGAAGTTCGCCATCACTTTCACAGTCATAGTTGGTGCAATTGCCACGATTTCTTCACGAATCGCCGTCTTCAGTTCATCCAGTGTATGTGATCGATGTTTACAAACTTACGGCTTCAAATGGTCCCAAAGAAAGAAGTCGCAGGGCGCGAGATCTTACCGTAGTCTCGGACAATCTCAGTGCAATAGCATGTATGCGGGCTGATCTTTGAGGTGGCTGGAAAACCTAGTGTCTGTCTCCACATTTGCAGGTGTACACGCGCTCCGCGTTCATTCAGGTGATTTTTTCTTTAATGTTGAACCTGTGATACGAAATGAAGCCACCCACCGCTGGAATCCTAGCGTGAGTCCTGAGTGGCGATCACAGACTCTTCATTTTTCAAAAATGTCTCTACGATGAAAGTACGTTGTACACCAGACCAACACCATGTTCTCAACTAAAACTGCATTCTCTGGCTGACCCAACAGTCGTGGTCCCCCTCACTATATCCCTCCCCTCGCTGCGTATCGATAGTTTCAAATCCATCCGTTCTTTCTGACGCACCTTTTATAAAGGGCGTGTAGACCGAAGTTTTATATGGTACAAATATAAGGAAATGTAATAATATAAATTGCCTAAATGCTACAAAACATTTATACTCGCTAAGATTTTTAATTTAATGTATAATTTTGTTCACTATCTGTATAACATTTTATTCAGGTGCGTTTTAAAATCTTAGATTGCCTGTATCTCAATTCACCAGATTGACGTATACGCCCTTTTTCCGCCAAACCCCTCAATTAGCAGTCTTACAGTTCAAGTGAATATTTTGACTTAGAAATGTCACAGTTGTTTTGAGACTAGAAAAATGAAGGACATTAACTCATCTGTAACATCCGTGACAAAATGTGTGTAACATCCATGACATGGAAGAAACAGCTATGAAATATTTACCGATTATGTTTTTGTGAACTAATTGGATGCCATGAGATTTGCATAGCTTTCACATGGACACTATGAGAATGAATCTCTTTTTGCTTGAGGCAGAGATCTGAGTTTTACACTTTTTGTTAATAAGCTGTGAAGTGAGTTCACAAATCCTTGACGGAACCTTTTCTTTATTTTCTGCAATAATAATAAACAGAGACCGGAACTTTGGCAGAATGCCTTTTTAAATGTGTTAAATCTAATCTTCATTTTGAAAGTAAATCTGTACGAATTATACTTTTGTGATTGAAACAACAGTTTTATGTTGCCCTTTTCTGCCTTTTTTAATATAAATGCCTAATTTACAAAATAAATGCTTTTTTTTGCCTTTATTTGATTATTTATCTATTATTTATTAATGTATTATTAAAAATTGCCTACAGGTATATTTCAATTTATTTCTATAACCGCTACAATGAAAGTGACTTCACCGAATGTATATTATTGTCTTTCAGTCAGTTCATATTCTCGTTGCAACAATGAGTGCTGCCGTGCAAAAATGTGTAGCAGTAAGCGTTTTAATTACCGCTTGTGTTTATTTGACAAGGCAACAATGAGTGCGGGTCTAACGTTATTTTTCTTTCAGTTTTCATTGCGACGTTGTTGTAACTAGCAGCAAGATGCCAAAATTCAGTGTTCCTTTACGCAGTAAATTGCAAAGTTACGTTAATACTTTTGGATCCGACATTTTTGTACTGACGGTAAAGTGCTTACATGCAAAATATGTGAGCAGTCAGTGAACTACGAAAACAAATATTTCATATCGCAACATATCAGTACAACCAAACACAAAAATACACTTTCCAAGGCTACTGGGAAGAAGATTTCTTTGCTTCCAACAGTAATTGCAACATCGAGTCGAAAATCTCAATTTGCATTCGGCTTATGTAAAGCTTTTCTTGCTGCCGAAATCCCTTTGTGGAAAGTGCAAGGTTATGGGTCTGGTGCAAGGTTTTTGTAATTGCCTTTTATTGCGTATTTTAGGTATTTATAATGTCTTTTTGCCTGTCTATTTTAATTATTCATAATGCCTAAACTTCCGGTCTCTGATAATAAATTTTATTCAAACAACTTTTTTCTGTAAAATACGATCTTCTAAATTGATTCTAAGAATAAAAGTTGGCAAAAGTCATTTCATTTTCAGTGTATAGAGTTTGAAAACAGTAAAAATGTAACATCAGTGACAGCTGGAATGGTTGTAAAAGCGGCACCATCGGTACTTATAAAAATGTCTGTACATTTGCGTACCGGTAAATAGAAAGAGTTTATAGAAAGTCCAAGAGGAGAAGGAATTGCTGTATGGTATATCGGCCCATTTAGGGCACTTTATAAATTATTTTATAGCGAAAGAATTGCAATAGCATTGACTTTGTCAGTTCTGAGATGCGTTTATAGGAGGCATTTCACATGATATTCAAGTGTTTGCAGCTCTTCCATCGGAAGTAT
Source organism: Periplaneta americana (assembly GCA_025594305.2). Classification (NCBI taxonomy): domain Eukaryota; kingdom Metazoa; phylum Arthropoda; class Insecta; order Blattodea; family Blattidae; genus Periplaneta; species Periplaneta americana. Next base: position 167,831,050 of record JAJSOF020000013.1, on the reverse strand, counting down.
TTTTGTGACTTGGTGAATAAGTGATTGTGGTCGCGTAAGGAACTCGTTCGGCTCAGCGTAATCGATATGGATGACCAGAGGCAACATTGACGTCTCTCCACTTCAATATTTTATTACCTGCTCGAGGGAACGTGGGTGTACCCAGCTCGAGAGATGTAATGCCATCCAAGCTCCGTTCCCTGATCGTAACTTAAGTCAGATGACAGTTGAAAGTGTGTCACGAATATGACATGACACACTTTTAACTTGTTTCGCAACAGTTCGGTTCGTTTGCCATGTTGAGAATAATATTACTACTATCAGTTAATTTTCGCGAACTGTTATTCAAAATATATACAGGATGTTTCACATTATTGTAAAATGCCAGGGTCGTAGTGAAAGTCATGAGCAACCCATTATTATAAATCTTAATTTGTATTTTTTAGACAAACCAGGTTGCGGTTTGGGCGAAGGGCTAACAGCTTGTTACGAAACCTTCAAATAAGCTCAATTTCTGTCAGATGCGTTTCCAATTCACTGTGGGCTAAAGCAAGGAGATGCACTATCACCTTTAAGTTTTACTTTGGTCTAGAATATGCCATTAGGAAAGTCCAGGATAACAGAGAGGGTTTGGAATTGAACGGGTTACATCAGCTGCTTGTCTATGCGGATGACGTGAATATGTTAGGAGAAAATCCACAAACGATTACGGAAAACACGGGAATTTTACATGAAGCAAGTAAAGAGATAGGTTTGGAAGTAAATCCCGAAAAGACAAAGTATATGATTATGCCTCGTGACGAGAATATTGTACGAAATTGAAATATAAAAATTGGAAATTCATCTTTTGAAGAGGTGAAAAAATTCAAATACCTGGGAGAAACAGTAACAAATATAAATGATACTCGGGAGGAAATTAAACTCAGAATAAATATGGGAAATGCCTGTTGTTATTCGGTTGAGAAGCTTTTATCATCCAGTCTGCTATCAAAAAATCTGAAAGTTAGAATTTATAAAAACAGTTATATTACCGTTGTTCTTTATGGTTGTGAAACTTGGACTCTCACTCTGAGAGAGGAACATAGGTTAAGGGTGTTTGAGAATAAGGTGCTTAGGAAAATATTTGGGGCCAAGACGGATGAAGTTACAGGAGAATGGAGAAAGTTACACAACACAGAACTGCACGCATTGTATTCTTCACCTGACCTAATTAGGAACATTAAATCCAGACGTTTGAGATGGGCAGGGCATGTAGCACGTATGGGCGAATCCAGAAATGAATATAGAGTGTTAGTTGGGAGGCCGGAGGGAATAAGACCTTTGGGGAGGCCGAGACGTAGATGGGAAGATAGGATAGGGACCAATGGCGGGCTTATGTGAGGGCGGCAATGAACCTCCGGGTTCCTTAAAAGCCAGTAAGACAAACCAGGTGTATCACCTTAAGCTACATACTTTTCTGTCACTTTCCAACATAGCCTCCATTTCTTTGCACACATTTTTCCCACCGTTCTGTAAGTTCGAAGATTCCCTTGCGGTAGAAGTCCGTTCCAGCTTCCTGAAAACATTGACGCACTGCTTTCCCCATGTCCTCCAGCGTCTCATAGCGTTGGCCTTGCAGCTGTTTCTTTGCAGAACCGAAAAGTTGGTAGTCGGAGAGTGCCAAGTCGGGACTGTAGGGAGAATGCGGAAGAGTTTTTCACCCAAATGTCCAAACAATGTGAGGCCGCGCGTTATCGTTATCAGGATGATCTTCTTTTCAGTCGTTTCTCGCGCAATGCACGACAGAGCTTCAAAAGTGTCTAGATATAGCGGACAGCATTTATGGTCTCTCCAGGTTCAGGAAATTCAACCAGAATGCATCCCAGAACTCATCAACTCTTTCCTTGTTGCGTGTCGTGGAGAGCGACCGCTACGAGGCTTATCTTGGATGCTCTTGTTCCCGTCTTTGCAATGTTTCACCCATCTCCTAACACTGCTGGCGCCCATGCACACATTTCCATATGTACGCTGAAGTCTGAGGTGAATTTCAGCAGAAGGTTTTTTCTCTTTAACAAGTAATTCAGTGACAGCACGCTGTCCATTTTGTAAACATTGCGTGTTGTCACGTGATAGAAGTTAATGACGTCACATTATGTCAATACATACTGTAAAGTCTGTAGATTACGATCATACAGTCGGTTTTGTTGCATTGTTGAAATTGGAATGGGTCGCTCGTGACTTTCAGTACGACCTTCTGTACTTCACGGGATGGCAGGACAGGATATTTGGAGTCGTTTGAGATAGGGAATGGATGTTCGCTGAAGCTTCCTTTCAGAGATACGCATTCTATAAATGCTAATTCCTGCAAGTAGGAAAGTTGCTTGAAATTGTAGGTCCTTTTGGTGCCTGGTAACGTCTTTCAAAAGATTGTAAAACTTCTTGGAGTAGTACGGCAGGACATTCGAGCCATATGAGATTGGGAATATTTATTTATTTATTTATTTATTTATTTATTTATTTATTTATTTATTTAACCTGGTAGAGATAAGGCCATCAGGCCGTCTCTTCCCCTCTACTAGGGATTACAACTACAATATTAAGAATTATTTTATTTTAGTAGGTTATTTTACGACGCTTTATCAACAGCTTAGGTTATTTAGCGTCTGAATGAGATGAAGGTGATAATGCCGGTGAAATGAGTCCGGGGTCCAACACCGAAAGTTACCCAGCATTTGCTCATCTTGGGTTGAGGAAAACCCCGGAAAAAACCTCAACCAAGTAACTTGCCCCGACCGGGAATCGAACCCGGGCCACCTGGTTTCGCGGCCAGACGCGCTGACCGTTACTCCACAGGTGTGGACTACAATACTACAATATTAAGAATACAATTACAATTAATATTAAATTTACAAATACAATAAAAATCGAAGTACTAAAAGATTAACTGATTAATAAAAGCTAGACAGTTTATTGTAAAAGTTAAGAGAAAGCATTTCTTTTATTAAGTAAAAATTAAACCTACTCTACGAAGTAAGAAAATGCTTAATAAGTTTGCTTTTGAACGCTACTAAATTCCGACAGTCTCTGATGTCACTGGGTAGGGTATTCCTCAAGCGCGAGAGCGAGATTGTGTATGATGATGAATGCGATGATGTCGTATGTGCTGGTATGGCTAATATGCGGCTATTTTGCGTGCGTGTGAAGAGATTATGATATGATGACAGGTAACTGAAACGGGAGGCAAGGTAGGTAGGTGTAGAAGTGTGAAGGACTTGGAAAAGGAGAACAAGAGAATGAAAATTTCTACGTTCGTTAAGCCGTAGCCAGTTTAGAGTTTGGAAGGATGGGGTAATGTGGTCAGCGCGACGGACATCGCAGACGAAGCGAACACAAGAATTATATGTAGGTAAGAGAGTTGCCTGATATTGAAGGCCCTTTTGGTGCCTGGTGACTGTGTCATTGTTTTAAAAAATGTGAAAAGAACTTCATGGGTGTTGGGACAGGACATTTGGAACCGTTTGAGATACGGAATACGAGTACATGTCCTTTGAAACCTCCTTTCAGAGGTACCTATATCATTGTAAAACTGCTAACCCCTGTAGGTAGACATGCTACTTGAAATTACAGGCATTTGGTGCCTGGTAACTGTCCGTGTTTCAAAAATATTGTACGAGTAAAGAAATTCGTGGAATAGCAGGGCAGGATATTCGAGCCGTTTGAGATGGGGAATCTCCATTTACCAGACATCAATAAATTTAAGAATGCAGTTATATTGTCAGACTCCAAAGCAGCTATTCTATCAATAGTCTCTAAACACACACCTTCATCTCAAACAGCAGAAATAACTAAAATGCTCTCTCAATTAATATCACTCGATAAAAGAATTGTATTCCAATGGATACCATCCCATTGTGGAATCCTGGGAAACGAGAATGCGGATGCTTTAGCAAAGAAGGGCAGCACTGCTACTTACAGACCTGTTACTAAATCTACGTATTACTCTGTGAAAAGATTTATTAAATCTACATACTTAGACTTCAACAAACAAAATTTAATAACACAATCCCAAGGAAAAAATGGAACTCTCTGCATCATAATCCACAGTTAATTCCCGATTTACCACGAAAATCGTCTGTAGCTGCATTTAGATTGGCAACAGGCCATGATTGTTTGGCCAAACACCTGCATAGAATTGGAATATATCAGTCCCCTAACTGCCCATTGTGCAACTCAAACCAAGAAATGGATTCGGAACACCTCAAAATCTGTGCGTCAGTGGCTGACCATGATAATATCTTTGAAAAATATTGGAGTGCAAGAGGTCAAATGACTTTATTGTCAAATGCCTGGCATTAGAAAACAACAACAACATTTACCAGGCGCCAAAAGAGTCTTTAATTTCAAGCAAGTCCACCGCTGTGGAGTAAAGGTTAGCATGTCTGACCGTGAACGAGTGGGACCTGATTCAAATCCTGATTGGGACAAGTTACCTGGTTGAGATTTTTTCCGGGGTTTTCCTTCAACCCATTAAGAGCAAATGTTGGGTAATTTTCGGTGCTGGATCCCCCCTGAATTATTTCGCCGGCATCATCACCTTCATACTATTCAGACGCTAGATAACCACAGCAGTTGATAAAGCGTAGTAAAATAACCCACAAAAAATTCAAGCAACTTGCCTATCTGCAGGATAGCGCCTTGACAATGACGTAGCTCTGAAAAGAGGCTCCAGTGGACATGTATTTCCTGTCTCAAAACTGCTGAAAATGTCCAGCTCTACCATCCCCCCCCCCCACAAAGTTCTTTATAGCATTTTTGAAACACTCTGTATATGATGCACTCAAATGATAAAATGAACTTCTGTTTTCCGGATTACACATAAAAGTCATTTTTTGAAACCAAAAATAAAGTATTTTCTTTTATAATTGTGTGTATATGTATGTATGTATGTATGTATGTATATATTATGCCAACAATTTCTGATACTTTTCCTGTTGCGAAAATTGGTGGTTAAAATGGTGTCAGTTATTTAACAACGCTATATTGTAGTCCCGTCGCTCTAATTTCCGGCAGCCAATCGCGTTGCAAGTCGGCTACATTTAAACGTGTGCGTCTTGTGATTCGCTGATGAAGAAGTTATTCATTTCTTAAGGCTCGATAAATACTTAATATAATCGCCCGCCATTTTGTCTCTTTCGTTGGCGTTCGCAGAAAGCACACGAAGACGTTATTTGCCGCTCAATTATTTCCTCAATTACAGTGCGTTTGATTTATTATCATAGGAGCTACGACATGATAATGTTTAACGGTGCGGCAAATAGATTCCTCGTATGGTAGCTCGGCAACGAAAGAACAAAAATGGCGAACGATACTACCTACCTAGATTTTATAGAGCCTTCACTTCCTAAGACGTAAGCGAAGAGGAGGAGTCAGGCCGGGAATAACAGCGTCGCGACTATAGCTACTAGGTTATTGATCGTAGATGGAATTTATGATGGCGAGGTGAAGTCGAGTAAACGCCAAGTGATTACCTGACATTCGGTTTACAGTTTGGGGAAACACTCGGAAAAAACCCAGCCAGGTAATCAGCCCAAATGGTAATCGAATGCACGCCCAAGGGCAGTTCCGGATCAGCAGGCCAACACGCCTATTGCCTGGACTACACCGGTGGTATTTCAAAGTGATATAAATTATAAGCAACATCTTATGGAGTATTTTCCGAAGACAACAGACGGATACTGAATCTGTTCTTAGACAGATGCGTTCAACTGCTGAAATTCCAAACAATATTAAAGAACTCATGGAAATATAGCGACAGCTAATCCTCTGAAAAAGTCCGCGAGGTTTACAACACTTAAACACTTTGAATAGTACTTTGTGATGGTGGGGGGGGATTAGAAACAAAAAGTTTTGGAACCAGTATTCTAAACTGATATGTATTCTAATCTTATGTATGCACTAATGTATGTATGCAAGTGGGCAAGCACCCAGTGGCAGTGGTATACACAATATAAACAATACACAATAAAATTACATTACACAATACAATTATATATACAATACAATAAGAATACACAATACAATTTAACACAATAATTACATATGTATACGCCCTAATAAGTTTCAATAGTCTTTCACTTTACTCTCATCTCACTCACTGTAGTGGCACTATGACGCATTTCACTGACACTCCATAACACATTTCACTGACACTATAGAACACATTTCATTGACGCTATAAATTATCACTGATCGGAACTATTCACTGCATTGTAAAACCATAACTTCACTGACTCACCTCGCTTCACTGATACAACAGTTCAAATAAGTCAAATAATTATACCCTTATGCATACTTATAAACAGAACTACATTTAAACTAAACATTTCTAGTCTAAGGCCCTCTTACACGCTATTTTTTAAATAATTTACAATTCAAACCAAGGGAGTAACTCGTCAGGCTAAATAAATACATGTTACCTTAAAGAAATTAAATGTTAAATGTCACCTTAATTTTAATTTGCACTTTATACACAATTTTTTAAGTTATTCTTGAATCTCCTTAAGGAAGGACAGCCCTCAAAGACTGCTGCAGGTAGGTCATTCCAATCAAAATAAATAAGTTCATCCCAGGCTCGAACCAGGACCCACCTACATTACGACCAGTATCTTGACCATTACTCTACGGAGAGACACTTGTAAAATGTTGAATTCTCCTCCTTTGTGTTAGAAATATTGTTTATTCACTCCCATTACGTTGATTTTCTCTTCTGTTGCAGATATACTTGTTGGCTGCACAACCAAGCAAGCTTGTTACCATTATATATAGACTTCACTTGAATTTCTTGAATGGTGCAGTCTTAGCCTGCGCCTTTCCTTGGACAGAAACTCGCCTGGTGAGTAAAGACTGTAACTAATAATGTAATATTAATTATAGTGGTCAAGCGACAGCGTGTCTAGCTAAAAATCCAGCAGTCGGGGGTTCGATTCCCCTTATTCTGATTAGTGATAAATTTATATACTGGAGCATTTCTCTTTGGTATGTACACATATATTGGAATCATAAGTTTGAGGAAATTTTTACAAAATAGTAGTTTATGAATGGTAAAAAAATAGATATGATTTTGTAGGTTTTAAGACCTGAAAAATCCAAAATATAAAATAAGTACATGGTGGCACTAAAGAAAACGGACTCCTTGGCACATCCTTTATAAATGAAAAACATAGTTTTTGAAAACATGTTCAAAACGTTCTTTTTAACCATTAATAACTTTTCTACAAATGTTTTTTCATAAAATTAAAAATACAAAAGTTACAAACCGTGTTCCATGTTTTATTTTGAACTTTGATTGATTATCTTCTACATGTGTTTGTTTACTTATTTTCCAGTTTCCATTTGAGAAATCTATATATTGGATTCAACATAGTATGTTGGTGATCGTGCCTTACTATTTGTTGAGGTTGGGAGGTAAGGAAACCCCAATAGTAATTTAGTTATTATCTTGGTTGTTTAATATAGAGTCAAATACTGAACATTGTAATGCCATTATCTCAATCTTACTTGAAAATGAAATATATACTCTTTCCAAATTAATATCTTGTTAAATTCACTACTACATCTCTTTTATTTAGATTTAATTTAATTTAGTCAATATCTTGTCACGAAATTGTAAAAAATAATTGAAGGGTTCAGGGGAAAGCACGTTTAGTCCAAATTTAGTAATTTTTATATTTTAATTGAATCTGGCAACTACAGTTGAGATCTTTAAGATCCCTTAATCATACAGGTATATTAAGGAAAGTCTTATGCTGGAAGAAACTGTCAATTCTGCAATTCTGTAAATGCTTTCCTGAAAAATTTGCAAAATGTGACTAAATGTGTTTTTCCCCTGGACCCTTCAATTATTTTCGTTATGTTAGTGTATTTCTAAGTTGATTGATTTTATATTGTGCTTTAAAGTTACAGTTAATATGAATATTATTATTTCCTGGTGGTTTCAAGTAAACACTAAATACTTTCTCAAAAATAAACCGACAAAATTTTCTGAAATATTCTTTAATAAATAAAATAAATTATAGTTTATTTAACGACGCTCGCAACTGCCGAGGTTATATCAGTGTCGCCGGTGTGCCGGAATTTTGTTCCGCAGGAGTTCTTTTACATGCCAGTAAATCTACTGACATGAGCCTGTCGCATTTAAGCACACTTAAATGCCATCAACCTGAGCCAGGATCGAACCCGCAACCTCAAGCACAGAAGGCCAGCGCTATACCGACTGCGCTACCTAGGCCGACAATATTCTTTAATTCAGAAAAACTAAAAAGCAAAAGGTTTCGATCTTCTAACTGAAATAATTGTTGAGATATCAAATAAACTTGATTTGTGATGAGGGATGTGTTGTTGCACATTATACGTGTTTGGACTTGAAAAGCACAAGGGAAAAACGTGACAAGTTCAAAATGAATCATTTTTTGTTTTAGATATGTAATAATCCAAGTAGTGTAGATGTATGTAGTTTAATGTACAGAATAACAACCTCATTAATCCAAAGACATTTGAAGAATGATAACTCAAAGACAATAGACTGTAATGAAACTTGAAACTTTTTACTTACTCTCCTGTAAAAAGAGTAAAACGTGGTTTATCAGGTTTTTCCCCTGTAGTCTTCACTTCGAAATGCCTGTTATTATTCGGTTGAGAAGCTTTTGTCATCCAGTCTGCTGTCAAAAAATCTGAAAGTTAGAATTTATAAAACAGTTATCTTACCGATTGTTCTGTATGGTTGTGAAAGTTGGACTCTCACTTTGAGAGAGGAACATAGGTTAAGGGTGTTTGAGAATAAGGCGCTTAGGAAAATATTTGGGGCTAAGCGGGATGAAGTTACAGGAGAGTGGAGAAAGTTACACAACACAGAACTGCACGCATTGTATTCTTCACCTGACATAATTAGAAACATTAAATCCAGACGTTTGAGATGTGCAGGTCATGTAGCACGTATGGGCGAATCCAGAAATGCATATGGAGTGTTAGTTGGGAGGCCGGAGGGAAAAAGATCTTTAGGAAGGCCGAGACGTAGGTGGTAGGATAATATTAAAATGGATTTGAGGGAGGTGGGATATGATGATAGAGAATGGATTAATCTTGCTCAGGATAGGGACCAATGGCGGGCTTATGTGAGGGCAGCAAAGAACCTCCAGGTTCCTTAAAAGCCAGTAAGTAAGTAAGTCTTCAGTTCTGTTTACTACCTGGAATCGAACTGTTCAACTTCTGACTTGCCGCATAATCAGAGAACAGCTCTCCATACACTGTCTGACCACTCTGTGCATTAGGTTGAGTTTGTATAATTTTATCTATTAAAAATGTAGAAATCATTTAGTGAAAAGAAACAAAACATCGAGAAAGCCACCGGCATAGCTCAGTCGGTCGAGGTGCTTGCCTGCTGATCTGGAATTGTGCTCGGGCATGGGTTCGATTCCCCTCTTGAGCTGATTACCTGGTTGGGTTTTTTCCAATGTTTCCTCTAACCGTAATGCAAAATGTCAGGTAATCTATGGCGAATCCTCGGCCTCATCTCGCCAAATACCATCTTGCTATCATCAATTCCATCAATGCTAAATTATCTAGTAGTTGATACAACGTCGTTAAATAACGAACTAAAAAATTTAAAAAAAATGAACATCGAGAGATAAACATACACACTTTCCTTAGTTAAACAATATACTCTTTCACTTCGGTAAACTGTCTTTCATTATAATGCCTAGCCTTTAACATAGTCACAGAATGATATCGTGAAAAATATTTAAAATAGAAATTGGAGTTTTCACTGGCATATTTCTTTACTCTGTGGCTATTACCACAATCAATTTGTCAGTCTATTTTTGAGTTACCTAGTGTATGTCACATAAAAATTATTAGTTCTTATTTTGTTATATTGTAATCTAAAATTTTGTTACATCTGGTAACTGTAAATGCAAATGGAAAATACTGAATTTTATAACAAATATCCGTGTGCAGTCTGACAAACATCACAATACAGAATCATTTTTCTGGTGCTGTCCATAAGAACATCATTGTACAGGGACATCATTTTATTTTTACTAACATTTTTAATATTAACCTGTCTATACTTTTAGAGAACCGGAAACACCGCTTGCTCCCCCCTCCAAGACTGGAGTTCGATGATACTGGCGTAAAACACAAATCACTCTACTAGGTATACGAAGGAAGAAAAGTAGTTCATCCATTTACGTAAACTAGGAAATATCGCGATTTTGAGTTTGATAATTTTCATTAAGTTTTTCTTTAATAAAAGTACAGTACTGTATTAAGAATAAGTGTTTTTACTCACGAAGTGAGTTATCCATGCGAACGTATTCATTATGCAGTGTATATTATACTGTCTACAGCACATTAGCGTACAATATAGAGAAAGAAGTTAAATTGAAAAATAATCATAATATGGATATTTAAACACAATTTTGAAAATGGTGGCCGTTCATTTCGATACAGGCTTCAGTTCTTTTGTGCATATTATCGCACTATAGACTATTGCATCTAATTCCAATTGCCAGTTTCGTCCTTCGTACTAGTAACTCATGTTGAAATAATTCTGTACCTACTCTACGTACTTAAATTTTTCACTTCTGCCCGACCCGAAAATATAAAATTACTGACATGCTATCTACTGTCCGTCCAAGTGGTTAATTGTAGAAAGGGAGGAAATCATGTGACAGTTAATTACTTAACGAGGCCCTTTTATTTAAGTTAAATTAAACAGCTGTATAATATTACGTAAACTTCCAATTCCTAAGAGAAATTAATGTTTTCAGAAAAGAGCTAAGACAGCCCAGCTATTACAGAGGGGCGAGCAGAAGCAGGTGGGGGAAATCGGGATGCGACATAGGCAAACGGACAGTACCTGTGCGAAAATATGATTCAATATTGAAAGCTCTTTCGTCACTGGAAAACGCGAACATATTTCTGGAATGTACTATACTCAGTAACTCAGTACTGCTTACTATCTGGGTCTTGGTTCTGTGTGGAGTTGGAACTTCCTTAGTAGAAGGGGTGGGAACATTCAAAAACTTGAAGTAAAAATAAAATGATGTTCCTGTATTTATCTATTTCTTATATCTGTAATATTCACAACCACCTGACCTTACTGTTAATCTTCGGTGTCCTTCTCTGTGTCATAGGTAATATTGATTCAAACCCTTGGCAAAACAAACTGATTTAATTTGATCACACCTGATAAATCGTTTTTACTATGCCTACAGTCTTCATAAAATTGAACCTGATTTATTAACTTAACTGTCTACAGGGGCGTATAATGTGGAAAGCTATACAGACTTTAGTTGGTGTTTTGTGGCCTACGGGATGAATCTTGTTTATCACTTTGTTATTCTTCAAGGAGTTGCCATTGTAAGTATAGAAAACCTCAATAAATTTGAGCTGCATGTCACAAATAGTTACATATGCTGTGTTAAAGAATTTCATCTGCTTTTCGTTAAATTAAATTTTGATTATATTCGTATAACAACAAAATCGTTATATTTTTATGTAATGAACCCCCTGCAAACAATTAATTAAAAATTTAATGCCAGCTGCTGTATCATTATGCACATCCTTCCTTATGCATTACCCGTTGATTATCATCATTTCAGTGTTGTAGTCATTATTGTTGTTTTATATAATTTGATTATTTTTATTGCATGGGTCTAGCAGACACTCGTTAATTTTCGGATTTTTTTTTACACTTAGAGCGTGTAACGATTTCGTCATCAATTTTAATGCAAATTCTACAAAATCTTATGTACCGGTACAGCCTTTGATACGGAAAATGGTCGTTCTCCTGTAGTGTGAATTTGTATGTCATTCAGGCTCACTCAAGATTCACACAGGGAAATATTAAGCAACGATGAAATCAAGTCGTAGCAGCGATGTATCTGTATGTCACGAAACGACCTATTCTCTATCAGTAGCGCCTCGCTGTAAAAAAAATAGGTGAAGTGCTGTTCACATAAACAAATACATGAACAGTTTTAACAACATAATGAGTGGACCTACTATTCGTAAACTAGGCTATGTGCAATTTTACTAGTTCTAGAACACATACAAACAGGAAAACTAGTTTATTTCAGGACTCACCCAATTTCTTGCATACCAAGTCAATCCTCCTATCTTTTAAAGCAGCAAACCTGTCGATGATGTCTTCATGAAATGTCTGAGTTTAACTGAGGGTGGACAGTATATCTCTATGCAAAGCTATGGGGCTAATGATGTAAGTTCCTACTGTGATGTAGCATTCCGAGTGAAATTTTCAATCTTTTCAAACAGAAAAGATTCTTTCATGGGAAGAATTTTTTTTAAGTTATTTTATACAACTTCTGTATTTTCTTAGCACTTTTTAAAACAAAGAACACATGGAACTGTAGGTCGTTAAGAATTTAAAACATATTTTTTATCCTCATATTTAAGTCTACAAAACGACATTTATAATAAATTACAAACTGTGTCATTTTCGGGATAAATATTTCGCTCTCATTTATCAACATTTTCTATGTACTCGTATTTGTATAATAGCACTATAGTGATTAAACATATAACATATTCAAATCTTCGATGTAGGATTAATACACTATATACACTATAAACACTTATCACTAGTATACCCTAAATAAATAAATAAATAATAAGTTAATATATACGTACACAGTATTAAACTACATGTGTACATTCACGCGCGCGTTAAACTTTCAAATACAAGAGTTGGAACAAAACTGGCGAGCTCATGAGAAGAACTAATACACGCTGCGGAAAACAACTTTTAAACATTGGGAATGTATGTGGGGTGTATTCCTGATAAAATAACATAAAGCCAACTAATTTACCATTGCAGGAGTGGCTGCTTGGACACAGGGAATGATAATACTATTCTCGAGTCAGGTAGTAGGCCTACATACTGTAAAATTTCACGGCCCCTAAACAATAGACCCTGGCCTTAGAGACCATCTTCACCCCTTCTCTGTTATTAGTACCGTTAGATCTGCAAACTGGTTACTCCACCTAGAAGTCTGACAATTCTCCGTATCTGAAATACTCAGAAACGCACTTCACTCATACAATCTTTCTTTAGTGAGTGACATCACGTTACCATGGAAACCAAGTGCTGTATGAGAATAGGAATCCAAATAATTTCACTCCACAGTATTGTAAGTTCTAATAGTCACCGCTCGGCGCTCGTAACAGTTGACATTATTCTATTCAGCGGACGGTTACAGGTAGTATTTATACAACTAAACACTGTTCATAACGACTGAAAAGAAAATGTTTTAAGTTAGAAATACAGTACCGGTAATAACTAGAATTAATTATTAATACGAGATAAAATTGTGTTTTACACATAAATAGGTGAAGTGGCACTTCACTTACTTCACTTGAATAACCGCCCCTGTTCTCTATGAAGCCTTTATGGCTCGGCAATAAACCTCTTGCTTCGAATGTCTCTATGTAAAACGCAATGTGTAAACACAGTGCACACGATGATTCCTGAGCTGTTCAGAGATAGGACTAAGTCTGTGAACAACGACCAATTTCCGTGATAAATGTCGCAATGTTCAAACATGAGACAGACAACCAAGACATTACAAACTTCGTCGTATTTCATATGAAAAACTAATCACAAGATCTGTGCTAAAATCCTGAAGCAGTTAAGATATGAAGGGGTGAGAGTGAAGGACAGCAAATATTTTATAACAAGGTGGAACAAACACGACAGACCTCCTGCAGAGCGAATATCTGTGAATATCGATGTTCACCATACTCGACAAACTTGAACCGAACATAGCACCGGTAATGCATGATGTTAGTGCATACGTCCATTTCACAGACTTAAAAAATTTATTCAAAATAGTTGTTACGATATGTCTTAACCCTTTGCAGCATAGTGGTTGTTCAGAAGAACCACAGTTTTTTTTCTTTCTCTACAATTATAGCATAGATGTTCTACCATGAAACCACCGCTTGAGGATACATAGAGATGCCAAGTGTGTTTTGAAATAGTGTGCAGGGTTAAAATTTAAAAAAAAAAATTGATCGAAGTTTTGTTATTGTCCATGTTATAGAAAACATAAAAAATTACATTTGTGCTGCAAAGGATTAAAAATGGCGTTTTACTTTGCGAGCAGGGATATTTGCGAAATGGGACATAGGGGGTGGTTGAAGAGGGGAAAACATTTTTTTTTTTTTCATAAAGTATTTTATTATAAACTTTTGAATAACGGAAACTGTTTATTATTTGTATAACCACTGTCTGAAATGGTCTGTGTATCTCCGCTATTGTCAAAATATTTCACTTGCTATGTTGCTGATTTCCTTCAAAATGGGGAAAGGGGGTGGGGTTATACCCTCAAACCTTCCCTTTTGCACGGCCTTGTTGTATACTGTTTTTTAGACAGCTTTTCGTCTGTTATAGAGACAATTCCACTAAATTCTCCATGTTTGCATTCCCTCTCACTGTAATAGTGAAACTTTATCAACAGTAATCTCACTAGAGGTTTTGATTTATCTAGAAAAAATCAAAACTCGAGTGGGATTTAATTGACTATTACACGATTAGAAGAAAGTATATAAAGATTAGAAGTAACAAAGTACTCCAATACGATAAAAATTAATTGGCTTACGAAAATATAACTATCTTCAAATGTATTATTGTACCATCTCAACATTATGCTAGATGGATTATGTAGTGTTTTCTTTGATGATTATCAAGTTTTCTTATTTGCGGACAGTTTTTAGAAATACGCCAGATAATTTATTTATGGAATTTCATTGATTTTATCTCTTTTTAAATATTAGGATTTTTATAATGTTTTAATCAGTCATTTGTGTACCTCGAATCGGACTTTGTTGATTCAGTTTCATTTTTATTAAAAGCATTTGCATTCCAACTTTGCAACCATCCAGATCCCAGTAATCAACGTCACTTGACAGATAATTTTCAATAAATCTTAGTATTAAACAATCTCTGATACGTGACTATCCATAATATCATATAGCAGAAGCTATAACAAACATAACCTAAATAATATAAACAAGTGTTAGAAAAGTTTTAATTGGGATGATGAAATAAACAAGAAATGTTTTAATTAACGATGATGAAATAAAAAATAAACATGAATAATAATTTTAAAAGAAACAATTATTGAAAGTACAGTTTTCAAATTTTAATGTTTTAGTGGTTGGTGGTTCAGTTAATGTTATATTAGACGTGTGCGTAAAAGAAGTGAACTCGTTGATGTGCATGGTGTATCCCTCAACTTATTCAGGATTTCCGAATGGTGCTCTTAATATATGACCAGTGATCTTTATTAATTCTTGTTCTTGAATGCCAATGCGAGTCATATTTAAAAGTGCTGTGCATCGACTGGAGTGGTTTGTAATTTTCTATTTTTTGACGTCCAGACCAGTGCAGTTTGAAATGTTGGCAAACAAAGAAGATAAAAATAAACAAATGCTAGGGACGTGATAAAATTAAACAAATGCTAGGGACGCGATAAAATTGTGCGATAAGCAGCCATGATTGGTTGAAAGACGTCCTTTCGTACCATTTTATTGGTCAAAAGTAGTGTGACGTAATAAAAGTGTAATAGTCACAATAAAAGCAGGTAGTGTTATAGCTCAGTGATAGAGCATGCGACTGCAGGTCGAGAGGTCTCTGGTTGCAAGCCAGATGCCCCCTAATTTTTTATAATTACATTTACTTCTTAATTGTTTCATATGGTTATCAATAAAATAGTTGCTGAAGTAGTGTATTTAATTTGCGTATGTTTCTTAGCTAAAAATAGTCCCTTTAAAAGTGGGCCTAGCATTGTTTGAATCGTTTCATTGATCGATTGTGGTTGCTATTTTATGACATCTGGTGGGAAGCAATTGACAATCTGTGTAAACAGTTGAAACTAAGTGTTAAGAGTACTCTTCATACACTATTGCATAAAGGTCAATTTTTAACACACTTGCATAGCATTTTGATACTGTTCAAGAATTTAAATATTTGGGTAGTATAATTGACAGAGCTGGTGGAGCCTTTGAGGATGTAAAGAACCGAATAAAAAATGCAAATAGTGCATTTGTCCAGTTGTACCCAATATGGAAATCTTATATTATATCTAGATCTACAAAAATTAAAATCTTTAACAGTAATGTGAAATCAGTCTTATTATATGGCTGTGAGACATGGAAAACAGGTAAAATTATACAAAATAAACTGCAAACATTTGTTAATAGAAGTTTACGAAGAATCTTAAAAATTAGATGGCCAGATATAATCACAAATCAGAAAGAAATCACAATAGAAATCAAAGGACGAAAGTGGAATTGGATAGGGCACACAATCAGGAAAGAAGATGGAGCAGTAGAAAGGATGGCTTTGGATTGGAACCCCCAGGGTAGTAGAACAAGAGGAAGGCCAAAAAATACATGGAAGAGAACAGTTTTGGAGGAAATTGCTAGGGAGGGGAAAACATGGAGCGAAGTGAAGAAGTTGGCTACAAATTAATAGGGTCCGATGGAGGCACTTTGTGAATGCCCTATGCTCCTCATGAGGAGATACAGGAGTTTGATTGATTGATTGATTGATTGATTGATTGATTGATTGATTGATTGATTGATTGCATTAAAAAATCTACTTTTAGTAATTGTTATCTACAAAAATACTATTATAATTATTTGCTTCAGAAACCATAGTGGCTGGAGAAAAGAAGTGAGCATCACGAAAGTGACACATACTTTCTTAGCACATGTTTTACGCATTCTGCAATAAATCAGTATTTTATCATGTTGCAAATAATATAGCTGTTAATAATTCATTTCCAACTATAATTAGATACCTATACATAATTTACTGTAAACCCAAATAAGAATTATTTATTCATTTATTTACTCATTTATTCATTCGTTCATACGTTCATTCATTTATAACAGGACAAAGCCCCAATTACAATAGAATATAAATATACAGAATAAAGCATAAACATCTGCGCATCTTGTGACAGGGAATCAAAACTCCTGCTTAATTTGACGTGAAAAACTAGTCACTAAGTGAATTTATAGCCGAATAAATAGAGAATTTTCAACATTTGCTATAGAGATTAGTAATCTTCCAAAGATATTCTACATAATTTGAGGTATAACAAATTGTGGCTAGCATCATTCGTTTTTAAATAAAGAATGAAAGAAATGTGTTAGTTCTATATAAATCACTCTTTAGATGGCTTGTGTTTATGTAAACATTTTCGATTTTAATTTATTAATGTTTATGATATTGGTGATTGAGGCAGTGATGGATGATGGTATGTAAATTTCCAATTCGGCATTTGGCTTTTTTTATTATTATTATTATTATTATTATTATTATTATTATTATTATTATTATTATTATTATTGTTGTTGTTGTTGTTATTGTTGTTGTGTTACATGAATTTATTCCAAAATGATAAAGAAATACAGCACAAATAGGTTACAGGTCCGTCAATATTCTTTCCTGAATATTCTCCCTTCCTCTCGTTTTTTTCCTTTCTTCTTCTCTTTCTCTGCCCCATTTTTCCTCTTTCTCTCCCTCCATTTCGCGCTTACCCCTTTTTATCCCCTCCTCCTTGTCTTTCCCTTCCTCTCTCTCTTCTCTCTCTCTCTCCCTCCCCCCCCTCCCCCTCTCTCTCTCTATCTCGATCTTAATAATGAATTAAAGCAACTTTCTTTGTATCAGTTACAGTATATCATATTAATTTCCGTTTCCCACTCTTGATATACCGGTACCGGTACCTAGCTTACATTCAGTAAGGTTTAGAATATAATCATATAATTTATATATTTTTTTAAGAATCCTATTATTTCATATTTTAATATATGTTTACACATTACGCTTCTAGTCATTTACATGATGAATAATGGTGTCCTAACCTGTTGTTGATATTAGTTTATTGTTCGCTGCCAGAAATGTCCTAATGGTTGACCATACACTAAAATGAAATCCAGATATGGCCTGCCTCCAGTAGTGAAATGGATGGCATCGAGATGATTATTCATAGTAAGTTTATCAGCGTGTTTGTTGAGTGACAAGAAAAAAAAAGTGTACAAAATAACATACTTTAATGATGCATTGTGAAAATATTAATATTTCCACTTCGACTTTTAACTAACAGGATTTTAAGACTGACATTTTCGTATCAAGTCCTAACATTGTTTTCTTGACGCATCCTTAATAATGTGATGATAATATATTTTAATAATATGCGAAGTAGCAACAGGGATCTCTCTTGACTGGATCAGTAATACATACTATAATATATTAATATACCGTCTGTAGTTCATTATGTTGTAAATAATGTTGAGCATGATATTAATTTAATTTCTAGCAAGTTGCATGGTTATTTTTTATTTATATTTTTAAGAAACCCTTGTTTTTACAGCTTTTTAGACGTATGTTGCATTATGCATGAGGTAGTGAAAATGCATGAAAGTATCAGGTCCAGAAAGTGCATGATGGTGTGAAATATGTGTAATTATGAGTACCCATGATGACCCATGAATCTGTCCTATGAATGAGCTGCATCATTTATCTATTTATTTAAACTTCACCACCAACAGAAGCAAGCTTCTAACTATAGGTAGCTTACATTGATAAAATTTATATACAAAATCCATAATAGTAGAAAAACAAAACAAACAACACAAACGAAAGAAAGGAGGATAGATAATAGATGCTAGAATATATTATTACAGTTAATATCTATACTAATAATAAATCTGTAGCCGAAGTTTTTCTGGTAATTTTCGATTTTCCAAAAATAATTGGTCCTAACATATATAATTAATCACCCTGAAACCGAAAATCGCTTTTTTTTGTCTAATCTATTTTGTCTGTCTGTCTGTCTGTCTGTCTGTCTGTCTGTCTGTCTGTCTGTCTGTATGTTTGTTACCTTTTCACGCGATAATGGCTGAACGGATTTCGATGAAAATTGGAATATATATTAAGTTCGTTGTAACTTAGATTTTAGGCTATATGGCATTCAAAATACATTATTTAAAAGGGGGGTTATAAGGGGGCCTGAATTAAATAAATCGAAATATCTCGCTTATTATTGATTTTTGTGAAAAATGTTACATAACAAAAGTTTCTTTAAAAATAATTTCCGATAAGTTTTATTCCTTGAAAATTTTGATAGGACTGATATTTAATGAGATAAATGAGTTTTAAAATTAAAATAACTGCCATCTAAGGCCGTGTAATGAATTAAAAAACAAATGACTTCGTCTATAAGGGGCCTTGGACAGCAACAATCGAAAGCTATGAAAGATAGCCTACAGATAATGTTTCTGTGTTTGTATGAAGTAATATCAGAAGCTAAATTAACCGATTTGTATAATTAATTATTAATTCACCATTGGAAAGTGTAGTTTCTCTAGATGGACATAATGCTATGATGTTATTACAGTAACTTCTGAGTGAATCGAGGACAGGTAAGATAATAGCTTCTTATGCACAGAAAACTTGATAGGCTATTCTGTACATTCGTTTCCTGTATTTCCTAAAATAATTTTTATGACCAAATGAGTGGTCTCTGGATCAAAATGATCGCATTTTAATTATTCAAATACAATTTAAATTAAGTAACATAATAAACGATTTATCCTTATATCAAACACGAATGTTCCCTGGATCAAATGTTCTATTTTAATTATGTAATTACTTTATATTTATTTCTAACGGGTGCAGCGGAGCGCACTGGTACAGCTAGTTAGTCTATATGTCAATACAGTAATGCAGAATTATTTCAGAATTAGAGGAAAAACATTATAATATACTTATTCATACTTTAAATAGGTAAGGAAATATAGTTCTTTTTAAAATTGTATGAAATTGTTTAATTGATAAACTGAAATCTAATTGAGAATCACAGTTTAAAGACAGAGAGTTGTAAGTATTGTAGGCTACATAACAAACAATGGAGAGTTCTTGAAGAAAACAGGCCTAGAATTGGAATAACAAAACGTTGCCTATTACGTAATTCTATTCTTTTTACATTGAACTGAAGGAATTTAAGAAAATCACAGTTACTCAGCATACCGTCTTATAGAGTAAAATTTGGCTATTTATCGTCTAGATTTTAAAGTTTTATAATTAAATTTAAAAAGTAACTGATTGCATGAAATTTGTTTTTCATAAAACGACACGTGATGTTTTTTTTTTTAATACAGATAACTTAAAAATCCTACCTGTATCCTTTTTATTTGCATCTGATAGAACTGGAACTGAGGTGACCATATTATAGACACATACTCAAATTTACTTTTAACTAATGTATTATATAGGGTACATTTTTAAATTCTTTTGTATTTCTGATTATAAATTCTAATTTTCTATATGCATAATTTACCACGTGATTTAAGTGCATTTTAAAACATAAGATATGTGTAAAATAAAGACCCAAATCCGTAAATGATTCCACTCTAAGTAATTTCATACGAATTTTGAGTAATTATCTTATTTGTAGAATATGTCATAAAGCAACTTATAATAGAATTTAACGGAAGAAATTTTCAATACTCCATCTATATAGTCTGTCCAAATCATGTTGTAGATCAACAGCATGTTATTGTTTGTCAATGACTTTATGCAATTTAACATCATCAGCATATAGTAAACATTTAGTCCATTTTGAATCTTGCGTACACCACTTTTAACACTTGAATATAAATTAATTGATGAACTAGTGGACTTACTCGTGTTAAATATGTAATATTTTTTCCGGCTTACAGCTGTTTCAGTGCATCACGCACCATCATCAGAGCCTACTAGATCGCGGCGTCATCTCGAACTTCTCTGCCTGTTAGGAGGGTGTGTTTTATTGTTGGAAGGTGTTGGATTGTGTAGTCGAATAGTGTGTGTGTACTGAAATTTATCTGGTGTTGAGGATTTGATCGGGGTGTGTTTTAGTGTGTTTGTATATTTCATATTGTTCCAGTGTGTTGAGTTTTTGGTTCTTGGGTTGTGTGTGTAGGATTTCCATGTCCGTATTTATGTTATTGTATGTATGGTTGGCATTGGTTATGTGATCGGCGTACGTAGATGTATTGTGTCCTATAGGACAGACAGGCAGATCATTCCAAACTCGCTACAAAGAACACATTAAAGCTATAACCAGAGGACACAATACATCTACATACGCCGATCACATAACCAATACTAACCATACATACAATAACATAAATACGGACATGGAAATCCTACACACACAACCCAAGAACCAAAAACTCAACACATTAGAACAATATGAAATATACAAACACACTAAAACACACCCCGAACAAATCCTCAACACACAGATCAATTTCAGTACACACACTATTCGACTACACAATCCAACACATTCCAACAATAAAACACACCCTCCTAACAGGCAGAGAAGTTCGAGATGACGCCGCGATCTAGTAGGCTCTGATGATGGTGCGTGATGCACTGAAACAGTTGTAAGCCGGAAAAATATTACATATTTAACACGAGTAAGTCCACTAGTTCATCAATTAATTTAAACATTTAGATTGTATAATCTGTTTAAGTCATTGATATAAAGTAAAAAGAATAAGGGACCAAGATTGGATCCTTGGGGTACACCTGAAGTTACTGTGAATGCTTTTGATTTCACTTGATTGAATAACATATATTGCTGCCTGTTTATAAGATATGATGTTATTAGCTGTAAGTACGAAAAAAATAATCCGAAATGTTAAAGTATATTAATTAATATTTTATGATCGATTTTATGAAACGCTGTAGAAAAGTGAAGGTATATAACGTCTAAATTTCTAATATGATGTAATGTATTAAATACCTTTTGTGTAAAATTAATTAGATTTGTTTTGGTAGACCTATGGATATAAAATCCAAGCCGATTTATATCAATTGCATTATGAACATGTTGAAAAATTCGTGCATATAGAATCTGCTCAAATACGTTGGATGGAGCACAAACTATTGCAATGGGTCTATAATATGTTATTAGTTATTACTAGACTTCGTGGAATTGCCACGATAATCATAAGGTTTACTACGCACGCGGTATAGACTGTATGAGAAAGGGGCGTGCAACGGACGGAGTATGCGTCTGATGTAAATACTGAGCAGTATACTTCGGTTACAATAAAACTTGTATTCTGCATTCAAGAAATATAATGAATAATCATTGAAGTAGGAAATGTCTAAACATGTAAATACACAATTATTTTGTAGTGAGCTATATTAACTCTTAAAATTTAATGTAATATACTCACATCATTCTTGAATATGTGTAGTGAAGAGTAACGTACATTTTGAGCGACTGCCAAAGTGAACCTCCTCCGATGGTCACTCAAACAGTTTTTATATTGGGAAAATGTACGTTCAACATCACACGATGTAATAGGAGCATTTTTGAAGAATGGAAAGTCACTACTTTTTAGTGCACCAATTTCAGACTTCTTGTCGTGACCTGATAGTACATAATTTATAATACGAAGTTGTGAATAGGCAGAATTTTTAGCAATAATGTTTCTCAACTTACATTTCACTTTTTCTGAAATTAGTTAATTGTTATTTTGGATAACGGTTTGTGATACTTTATACACTATATTAAGGGCTTCTGAGAGTTGTAGTTTAGACGATTCTAATAGGATGATGCTTTTGGACACGATTTTAAAATTAGAATCAATGAACAGAATATCTTCCAATAGCTGTTGAGAAGGCAATGATTTTACAGCTGCAACAGTGGAACTGTCTGCGCTATCCAATGCATCAATTACCTCCATTATTTTGCAGTAAGATTCTGCATAATAATTATTAGCAACCAACCACGTTTTCCAACGGGTCAAGACTGGCTGCGGGGGTAAGGGTATTCCAGGAGAAAATATTATTTGGAACAGCAACACTCTCATTGTGGCATGTTTGATTGAATTTTTGTCTGCACTGAACAAATGCTAAGCTTTGACTGTTTCAACCACAGTAATACAAAAACAAGTGCTTAGATAGGTATACATTAGCTGTAGCTGCTCTATCTATTTGGACCGGTCACAACTCTTAACATGAACTGCTTATACTACGAGACCGGGCGGTCGCTCACCTCTTCTATACTACCATACATCGGCAACCTGATTGCATGCTGCGTGTGGCAATTCAACGAAGTCTAGTTATTACATTACTGTTCAGAAGAACTTATCTGTAACTATTTTAAGATGAAACACTGATAATATTTCTGTAGATACTTTTCAAATTGCCAGCAGTTTAAACATGTTCTCATCTGCATAAGAATTCCACATTGTTAAATTATGTACATCTGACTCTTTTTCCTTAACCAAGTCCTTTCATATGGTGAATTTCCTACGGAACAGTCAACATTTTTTTATACTGTTTTGTTTGTTTGAACTTCGGTTGCAGCATATTTACATAGATACTCTTACGATATTGTTGGCGTGTAGAGGCGTTCTCTTAATCTATTCAGCAGTGCATCCATAGAAAACATGCCTCCAGGCACTTTATCTATCACAGTATCATATTTGTCTAGAATTTGGCCCCCCGAGTTTGCGCAGTTAGTGACCATTCTGTTAACATTTACTAATCAAGAACTTGTGTCATTTGTTTCATAGAATATATGAGTATTAATTTACATATTTAAAGGAACAGATGTATTATAGAGGCTACCCATCACCATAACACTCAGTCAAAAAAAAACGGTCTAAGGAAGAAATGGATGATTGGACTTTTTAGTAATCAATATTCCATAAGCTGTAAATGCTACCAAAATAAAGAAATTAAATATAATTTTTCCATTCCTTCATTGACAGGGTGACATTTTTTCAGTTGTTAGTAATGCAAAATTGAAGGAGTACACGAGACAAAGCATATTTTTCAATTAGTAACGACAAATTAAAGACTAGGCTTCAGACAATGAGGGACACCACCTCGAAACTAGTCAGCCATGTATTGTTATAATATTAACACAGTGAAGAAATTATTGTTAATCAGCAAATTAAAGAAATAAGTAAACGTCTTCTTATATTTTTGGTTAAGGGAAAATACTTGTCCTTAACGAATACTCATCCCTGCAATGTTGTATTTTCCGTCCAGAAGAAATACTCATCTTTTACGAAAACAGTAAACATTCGTATTTTTTTCCGTTGGCAACATATTTTATATCGATTGTGACACCGATATATATTCATAGTAATATTCATATCATTCAACCAATCAGGAGCATGGCGCCTACAATATATCTTTTCCCAATTAAATAAACATTGTTTTTAAGTAAAGCTTCAAATTTAAAATACTGAAAAAGATTATTGTGAAACGTAATACATTGACTTGGAAATAACTGTTTAAATACAGGGTGATTCACGAAGTTCTGTCCTGGTTTATGGAGATGATTCCTGAGCCTATCTGGAACAAAAAAAAGTAAATAAATTAATGGGATCACACTCATAATTAAGGAGTAACAACACATTTTCGAAACACGTTATAGTGAACGGAGTGCTAGGCATGTTTGTTGCCATAAATACGTGTACAGTGTTGATAGTCGCTAGTTGTATCAGGTTAAGGCACAAACACGCGAAGAGTTGCTTCAATGCATTCTGGATGCCACGGCGATAAAAAGGAACAAATGTGTGACGCTGCAAAATTCTACACATGCAGTTCACACCCATGTGCACCGATGCCTTGCGATTCAGGGAGACATTTTCGAAAATGTGATTTAAATCCACTCTAAATGAAATAGACTGATACATAAACAATAAATTGTTTATATTTTAATTATTTTTTGCATTTTTCTTAGTGAAATCCTGAAATAAAAGTTTTTTATGCTGTTTTAAAATTGCCGTAATTCCATAATTATTAACGTGATCCCATTAATTTATTTACATTTTTTGTTCCAAATAACTTCAGAAATCACCCCCATACACCAGGGAAAATTTCATGAATCACCCTATATATGTTTCACACTTTGAAATCACTAAAGTAAAATCGTCAGGAAAATGGCTCTGACAGTTTTCCATAATGTTCCAACAAGCGCCAGGAAAATAACATCATGTCGAACTCTCAAAATCGTTATATTATCTAGTCTTTGTGCAAATCGCGACACTTTTTTTTTCTGTCAGTGATAAGTACTGAACTCTGTGAGAACCAGAATATATTTTTCACCTTCATATCAGACAACAGTTAAGACTGTTAACATACAAATTATATGCTATGTGATGTGTGGATAAGCTTCAGGGCTTCTACCGCGTTGTCTTGGTGTTAGTGGCTGACGTTTCGACCGCTGTGTTGTGGTCATCTTCAGAGCAGTTATTGGATAAGGAAATAGTCTGCGAGCTCGTATATATATAGTAGTCTCGATGAGTGGAGTACTTGCGGTGATAGGTCGTAGGTTCTCCTTCTGGCATCTGATTGGTCCTACGTTGTCCAATCCGGTTGAGGTCTATATGAAAGGGAGTATTCATATTAAATACTGGCCCTCATACTATGAATACTCCTCATAATATGAATACTCCCCTTCATACAGACCTCAACCGGATTGGACAATGTAGGACCAATCAGATGCCAGAAGAGAACCTACGACCTATCACCGCAAGTACTCCCCATCGAGACTACTATATATGAGCTCGCAGACTATTTCCTTATCCAACAACTGCTCTGAAGATGACCACAACACAGCGGTCGAAACGTAAGCCACCAACACCAAGACAACGCGGTAGAAGCCCTGAAGCTTATCCACACACCATGTACACCAGCTGCGGAAGCCTACGCGAACACTTATATGCTATGTTATTGAAATGCTAACATAAACTAAGCCCTGCAACGAGATAGGTTACGGTACTACAGTGTGGAAATCTATCGATTCATGAAGTAAGAAGAAAGAAGCTCTTTTCCTTTTTCCTTCCATTTCCTGCTACCGTATATGTACTTCCTTGTGTGGAAATGTTTTTAGTATTATGAATACGTTGTTGTGGTTTGTTGCAGCCTTTACAGGTAAATCTGAATCTCATGTTATGTCCAATGGAGCTCGATCCATTTTATGGTCCCTATTACCGCATTATTGCTGTAGCGCATCAGGCAATACTCTGTCCTCTGACATGCAAAGCCTTCTGCGCTCTTTCCTCACTTTTCATCACTCCGAAACAACACGTCTGTCTGGGCGAAGATTCCTCTGAGCTGGAGCAATGCAGCAGATGCACCAACCAGAATAGTGTCAAGAATAGGCATCCACACAAGGACTAGGGCTACGTTATGTTGCAGGAATGTATGGTACAGCCTTGTGGATAATATTGACTTTAAAGCAAACCACGAAAGAGTTTCCAACTCTGAAATTATGTTTGACAACAGAGTTTCCAACTCTGAAATTATGTTTGACAACAGAGTTTCCAACTCTGAAATCATATTTGACAACAGTTTCCAACTCTGAAATTATGTTTGACAACAGAGTTTCCAACTCTGAAATTATGACAATTTCCAACTCTGAAATTATGTTTGACAACAGAGTTTCCAACTCTGAAATTATGTTTGACAACAGAGTTTCCAACTATGAAATTATGTTTGGCAACAGAGTTTCCAACTCTGAAATTATGTTTGACAACAGAGTTTCCAACTATGAAATTATGTTTGGCAACAGAGTTTCCAACTCTGAAATTATGTTTGACAACAGAGTTTCCAACTCTGAAATTATGTTTGACAACAGAGTTTCCAACTCTGAAATTATGTTTGACAACAGTTTTTCCAACTCTGAAATTATGTTTGACAACAGAGTTTCCAACTCTGAAATTATGTTTGACAACAGAGTTTCCAACTCTGAAATTATATTTGACAACAGTTTCCAACTATGAAATTATGTTTGGCAACAGAGTTTCCAACTCTGAAATTATGTTTGACAACAGAGTTTCCAACTATGAAATTATATTTGACAACAGAGTTTCCAACTATGAAATTATGTTTGGCAACAGAGTTTCCAAATCTGAAATTATGTTTGACAACAGTTTTTCCAACTCTGAAATTATGTTTGACAACAGAGTTTCCAACTCTAAAATTATGTTTGACAACAGTTTTTCCAACTCTGAAATTATGTTTGACAACAGAGTTTCCAACTCTGAAATTATGTTTGACAACAGAGTTTCCAACTCTGAAATTATGTTTGACAACAGAGTTTCCAACTCTGAAATTATGTTTGACAACAGAGTTTCCAACTCTGAAATTATGTTTCACAACAGAGTTTCCAACTACGAAATTATATTTAACAACAGAGTTTCCAACTCTGAAATTATATTTGACAACAGTTTTTCCAACTCTGAAATTATATTTGACAACAGAGTTTCCAACTCTGAAATTATTAATACAGATAAGTTCTGTAGGACTAAAAATTAATTACATAGATCTGAAATTATATTTGACAACTTCTCAATTTTATTATTACTTTTTATGAAGAGCATTTTAAGATTAGTAAGGAAAGCATTCCAATTTGAAAATATTATATACCCGATATAAAAGAATTATAAATTTTCATTATTGATGACAGGGAGGATTAATTTTAACGTGAAACGTTTATGCTCGAGGATCAAATGGAAACCAGTGGTGAAGCTCTTAAGAGGCTTCTGAGGCTTAACCTACCCAAAAAATTTGAGTTATTATACCTAGTAATACCTAGTAATCTTATTGTTCATGTTATAGTTGTAATTCCCTGGTAGAGGGGCAGAGAAGGCCTGACGCCCTTATCTCTACCAGGTTAAATAAATAAATACTAATACTAATGCCTATAAGTTCGTAATAACTATGTATTGTAACACTTGATTGCACTCTGATCTTTCCATATATTAAGTTATTGTTGGCAGTCATTCCAGAATGCAGAGTTCAGTGCGAGGCTTGTGGCAGAAGCCTTTAAAGCAGGGGTCCTCAACCTTTTGAAGATTTGAGCATTGCCCATATGTAAGACTAAGTGAGCGAGCACCATGAAATATAATATGTTTTGATTAGGCCTATATGAATACACAAACTAAATGAATAAACAAATACAATTTTAAAACATCATTCATACAGGGTAATGACATCCTTTAATGACATCCTTGAACTTGAATGTTACTCAGAATTTTAGTCATATCCAAGGAGAGGTCGCTTGTAGCTAAACGTAAACAGTCCTGCAGATGTGAATTATTTAATCGTGATCGTGATTGAGGTATTTCATAAGCTAGAAAGTTTTTTTTTTTTTTGCATAGGTCGGTTGTCCCGAACATAGCCAGACATTTGAGAGAAATATTCCGCAGTATTTGAAACGTGTTTGTAATCAGTTGCTCGACCTGAGTAGTAGCTACTTATTTTCGTAAATATATAATTCCCTATTATTGCATAAATAATGTCTCATATTTATAAATTGAAAATAAATTAATATTCTTCGTATGAGTTACATTTCTTCATACATTGCAAAATAACAAATCTTAGTAAATTAAGAAATAATGTATTAAACGAATGACAATTGAAGGGTCCAGGGGAATAACGATCTAAGTAATTTTTTTTTTAATGAGCTAATGGTGCCATCTGTTAGATTAGGTCAAGTACTATCTTCTAAATGTCATTTCATTGAAGAAATGTGATCAGAGTCCTGAATATGAGGGATAGAAATTTGAATCCAAATGGAAGAATGATCAAAGTCTATGAATTGTATGGAAGAATGATCAAAGTCCTTTAATTCTTGTGAGACAAAATAAGAACATAGTTTATTGGCATGTTTGAAGGGACCTAATATGTTGTTAGGTTGACCAAACTGTATTAGTGTTGAATTAAATTTTATCACCACTGTTGTTAGTGTTTAATCAAGGCCAAATTTCAAGACCTGCAAATACTAAAAAGATTCTGCTGTGAAGCTGCGCAGGAGTACTACAATGCCTTCCCACAATATTGTGCAGTAAATAATGATGATGAAGCATTTCCACTACCAAATTGAGAGTAAGATGAAAACTTTAATTTTCTTCCGCATCTATTTATGTAAAATCACTACAAATTCTGATCGTTTTTCTATACCAGAGAATATAGGTACAGTATGTTCAATGGGACATTCTTGTGAAAAACAGTATATAAGATTCAAACAGTTTCATACTATCATTTATACTATCCCTAAGTGTATTTCTTAATCAATATTAAATTTCATTGTTTCTCAGTTAGTGTGTATAGATTGACAAATCGAACTGAAACCCTGACCGAGTTACTACGTGAGCGCTGGCTGTCTTGGGGAGGAGCAAGTGAGAAAGCACGGGGGGGAAGGGAGAGAGCACTATGCACTATGTACCTGCAGGTCCACTCACAGTTTGTCAAACCTGCTAATAAAAGCAGTAAAAGGTTGACTAGTTGCCTGCAATGCTAGCATAATGGAACCTTCCTAGCCGACAGTCGAGGCAAAAATGAAGAATCCGTTATTGTGGTAATACTGGAGAGTGGTTCTTCTATTGGTCGTGATGCCCACACACACCCTCTCAGATATTTACGTGGTGATTGGTGACTGAATGACGAGGAGCGAGGGAGAGAGAAGAAAGAAAGAGAGAGATTCCAGAAGTTGGCATGTTTTACGGGGTTTCACTTGAAGTTGTCAAACTATAAATGGGTTCATTGAATAAATTTTTTTTAAGAAAGTGTGACTTTGATCGTTATTCCCCTGAACCTTTCAATTGTCACAAGCATTAAACATTTGGGTCAGCAACAACAAATTCCACAATTTGGGACATCTGGCCAAAATCTACGGCTGACCACTAGAATCCAGAATACAAAGCAGAGGTTAAATGAAAAATACAATATGATTGCGGAGAGAATACGAACAATGATAAATTTAAAAATAAAGTACAATTTGATTTCGGAGAAACATGAGATGAAAGTACATTGAAGAATAATGAAATGAAGTGAAAAAAAATTACATAATATTATACAAGTGATTGTGTAAAATGGATAATGAATCTCTCAATACCATTAGACAAATTTTGTTAATGTCCTCATTAGAAAATTTAAGAGAAACTTAAATGAAGTTCCCCTAGCGCCAAAAAGAAGTCCTTTCACAATTGAGTAAATTAAGTCAATGAACACTATATAAAATGTACGTAACAACTGAATTAGACATGCCAACAAAATAGACTGTAGAATAACTCTTCTCGGGTTCTCAGCCAGGTGAGTTGGAGATTAGCTTCCAAGCTTTCGACGGCTAGCTCTGCCATCTTCTTCAGGGACGAAGTGTTGGAGATTAGCTTCCAAGCTTTCGACAGCTAGCTCTGCCATCTTCTTCAGGGACGTCCCTGAAGAAGATGGCAGAGCTAGCCGTCGAAAGCTTGGAAGCTAATCTCCAACTCACCTGGCTGAGAACCCGAGAAGAGTTATTCTACATCAAACGCCGGGAAAGCCTCAAGTCACACAAAATAGACTGTGTTCTAGTTGGGGAAACACATTTTGTGTTTAGTTTATTTATTGAAACTTATTGTTCTCTGCTGCGAATGGTGTGTTTTATTATTAATTTACGGCCAACATTTAAAACTGTAGTCAACTATTTCACTATGGAAAGAAAACTTACTATAAAATGCTTCAAACTATGACGATTAAGTGCAGTACAGTATTTGTTTCAAACATTCAAACAGCTCAAGTAAATTTACAAACTACAACCATAATTAAGAGTTGGGAACCCTATAAAACCACAGATACATTATAAATATAAAAATAGTCTGTACATTAGATATTAATTTGCAGTTGAATGTGGTGAAAATAGCCTTTTAATGCTGTAATAAAAGGTTATTTTCATGTATTACCACACCTTGTAATTTCGAAGTACTATAATGTAAATACTTAATCTAATTACAGATTACATAGTTACTATAAAATAAAAAAATAGTCCTACTAAATTTTAAAATTATAAAAGCAACAATACAAGGTCTCGTCTATGTAAATAGATAATAGTGCAATTTTATTGTGGTTGCAAGTAATAAATTGTAACCTAAACAGTAAATGATACATTCTAAGTCAGAGGTCTCCAAAAAGCGTATCGTCTTTCGTGCTCTCGATGCTGCCCGCCGAACACAGGGTGCTGTAAGACTAGAGAAGAGGGAGGGACTCGTACCTCAACAGATGGAAGCGGTCAGTGGGGGATCGCGGCAACGGTGTGCTTATGTTTACAAATAATAACAAAATAATAAGAAATATCATACGTTTGTACATTATTTTGACATACTGGAGCCCCGTCTGTTGCTATTGAAACAAGCCATTGCAAATTTAATCTCTTCTGTTCTATGGTGCCTTTCAGTGCCTGGAAAAGATCTTCTCCAGTTGTATTTTGTAATTACATCTAGAAGACATTCAGACACAGTAAAATGTTCATTAACTCCTCGGATGAAAATGGATAGGTGAGCTTTGTCATTTCTATCTGAGCTTTCGTCCAATGCAAGTGAGTAAGCTACAAGCTGGTTAATTGTGGTTTCGACTTCAGATTCAATTACATTTACAATCTTGAAATTCCTTCTCTGAACTGAAATTAGAAACAATTTAATTTTCTTAAACTTTGACTTTGTTATGGACACAGTATTTTAGTAACGTCCTGTATGCACGATTTTACAAATGATGCTTCTGTAAAGGGCTTCATTGATTTTCCAATATTCCAAGCTAGAACATAGCTAGCAAGAAGGTTTTGTTGTTTAATACCGAGGACACGTGTGTGATTTGTATTTGTATTTTCTTATTTTATATTTATCAAAATATTTGTAGGCCTACGCACTTCACCTAAAATTAAACGAAAAACCATATGTTAGTCATGCGGAATTGAGTGTAAACGTATTGTAATATACTGATTATTATGTATAACCAACAGTCATACGGATAGCCCCAAAATAAGTTCTTTTCACATGTCCAACATGCCTTTAATTGTATGATATTGTTTGTGAAGAGTCGAGTAGTGTCGTCACATGTTGAATTTTAACAAACCCTTAAAAATGTTCGAACAAATTAAGCATTTCATATTCTCCCCACTGACACAAAAAAATATATGTATTTCTCTTCTCATTCATCCTTGAATGTACTACGTCCATGGTTACAAGACACTGTGAAACGGTGGAACACGCCGACCAACACAATGATAATGGCAGTCCGCCACTGCTCTTCGTTTACGCATAAACATTGAGTACAGTACAGGTGGGGATGGGTGAGGCGGAGCGCGCTCATTATGTACTGGCTTCGGTTCCGTTCAGGGGCTTACTCGCGAGTACGCTTTTGGAGACGTCTGTTCTAAATCGTATTCATTTTTGTAAGCTAGTCATGTTAATATGAAACTGATCTCTCAGAGTGACGATCAGGCCATGAACTATTTAGTACCAGTAGTAATAGGAGTTAAGTTGCAGATGAGGCTGTGAAGCGGACAGGGCCAATTAGAAAACAGGAAATTCAATGTCCAATGTTTAATATGTAGAAATTAGATCAAATTAATGTCTTTAATTATTGCTCTTTATGCAAACAAAAACTATGACTCACTCTTATAAAAAACGAAGAAATCGTTTTTGCTTTGTTAACACTGTCTTGAGCTAAACAAAGATACACTGATAACTTGTAAAATAGCTAGAATTTTTTTAAAGGAATTTAAATTAAGGTTTAATCATGTCGGATAACATGTATAGACAAGTCATTTAAATGAAACCTTGACCTGTGTAATTTCCCCTTGCTCTTTCTTCTTTATTATTATGGAAATAATTTAGTTAAATTTTGGACTATTTTGTTGAATACAAATATTTATATTCTAGAAATTAAACGTCATAATTATTTTTTGTGAAAACTGTTATACTTCGTTATTGGTCACAAACAAGCCTAACATAAACAATACAATTTACCCTTACTTCGTTTATTAGGTTATATTCATAATATTTATATTATAATTATCCAAAGTATCGTGCCATCAAAAATATATGTTGATACAGTACTTTAAACAGGTTGCAGGTTGGTCATAGCAATAGTGAATTGTTAAATTTTCTGTATATCAGGCTATAAGCTTGTTACTCCATTACTGAATAGATCTCTACGTGAAGAAAATTGCTCATTCTTTTCGTAGCTAGTTAGGAAAATAAATTTAGAATACATCCAATCTATTCAAAAAGCATGTCTAGCTCTTTCACAGATGTTTTTGGAAAGAATATTAGATATGAATCTGTGAAAGGTCGCACGAAGTTGTAGTCTAAATCACATTTAATTTTTCAGTATTCTTGAGATGGGTGATGTGTCTCAGATTATCATAAGCCAGAATACGATTTCTTGATACTAAAATCTGTACCGTAACTGCAGTACAAAGCCAGAATTATGAAGGATGAAACATATTGTAAATTATCTTGGTTTAGCTTGAGTTCAATTTTTTTTTTTTTTTTTTTTTTTTGTGTGTGCGAACACTGACATTGCATAAAATTACATTTCAAATGTTGAGAGACTTCGTATTCAAAAAATTAACTCGTTTTGGATAATAATATGAATAATCTTTGAATTTATATAAATGCTTTCAATGGAAATCAACCACACAGTATTTGTATTGGTACTCATGATGGGAAGGTAGAGTGAGATAAGTAAAATTATTATTATTATTATTATTATTATTATTATTATTATTATTATTATTATTAGCCGATTATTGTCATTGTTATCATAATTATCATTATTATTCTGTGTTATTATTATTATTATTATTATTATTATTATTATTATTATTATTATTATTATTATTATTATTAAGGGCAAGGACGTTTAAATAAGATAAGGCCCAGTGTAATATAAAAATTGTTATGTAAAACTTGTAAAACGCTTCTCACACCAGGTAACTTTCAGGGTTTTTTTTTTTTTAATTTGGTTTATTAGTCACAGAAGTTGAAGAATCATTAAGTATCAGTTATATGATTAATGCCAAAGATCAGGGTGTGTAGTTTTTTGGCTGATGTCCAATAATATCTACATTCCAGTTAAAGAGTGATGTTATTAAATAAAACTTGAACATTAACAGAACCAAATAATTGATGTATAGTTCCTGATTTCACTCAGTAATATTGTACTAATCAATCTTATTGTTAGGTAACAATTAACATGTCTGGTTTATATTAGTTTTGTGATTTGTTTTTCAGTCTTCCAGCAAAAAATAGTAGAAATACACTACAGTTTTTTCTTGTGAAACATATTGCAAGGAGATTACACACAACTGTTACATGATATGTAGGGACCGGATTTTTATGTAATTCAACCTAACCATATATAAATAACAAATATTTGCGAATCTCGTAATTACCATTAATATATTAAAATTTGATACTACACATTTTTACATATTTACCCCACATTACATATTATGGCTTGATATTACATAAATCTACATATTTAGGGGTTTTATTCATTTTGCTTCTCTAAAAGGAAAAAAAAAAAAAAACTTCTGCTGGGGAAGTTTACAATTTGAAATACACAGATTTAAAGAGCCTTTTTACCTACGCAAGAAAAGACATATTTCGGGACGAAACATAACATTCTTAGTTCCAGGAAGTAAAAGAGGCACTCACCCCATACCGCCCACTGTAAATGTGAGTGAACAAAAGGCAACCTTTCTCCTACAACTACCTTGTATTGTAAAAATCCCTCAAAGTAGCGTTGCCTTCATGCGGTGGATGGGACAAGGACGACATGATTTGTCTCCAACTGTAATTGTTCTGCACACGTCTTAACAAGCCATTCCCATGCAATTTGCAACCTT
The DNA here is from genome assembly GCA_025594305.2 of Periplaneta americana. Lineage (NCBI taxonomy): Eukaryota > Metazoa > Arthropoda > Insecta > Blattodea > Blattidae > Periplaneta > Periplaneta americana. The sequence continues at coordinate 167,796,308 of JAJSOF020000013.1, read as the reverse complement.
ACCCACTCTCTTCCTAATCCTTTCAGAGAAAACCCGTGTCAAGTCTGGCATGATCCGTAATAAAGTAGCCAACTTTTGAAAAGAAGCTGAAGTAAAGGAACAAACTGGAAAGGTGTTGAAAGATTAAAATAAATAGCATTTTAGGTTGTTGCTTGACCTCTTTACTTTAAATTTAGTAGACCTATACGGAAATGGGATTTTCCGAGCAATTATTAAGTATGGTTCTCGGCTGGAATAATCCTACCCTTCTGGATGAGACAGGAATGCCACTTTTCAAACAACAGTTTGTAAATGCCTATAGTTTGAGATTTTAGTAGATACTTTGTTTCTTACAGGGAGCAGCTAAAATGCAGGTGTCCCACATCTCCTCTTATTTTCTCCTAATCCAGTACAGCGAAACAGTGCTTGCAGTACTGTTGTGTAATTCATTTCACTCAGTTCTCTAGTTTTAGTAGGCCTACTTACAGTATAAAGTGCAAGTGAGTTTATCTACTGCTTTTAACTAACTAAAATGGCCCCTGTATCTTCAACCCTAACGACAAAAATAAAATCATGGATTGCAATGGACGAAGCTTTCACTACAGATGGAAAAATAGTAATGTGTCAAGTGTGCGGTTAAAAAGTCGGGTGCTCTATGAAATCACAACTGGAGTCTCTTATCTATCCTATATCTGCCAGATATTGATATTAAATATTTTCATGATTTTACATATTTTGTTACATATTCAGTTTATTTTTCTTACATAAATATGTACCGTCAATGCGGGCTACTTGGACCCTTAAGATGTTACTTGAACCCAGAATAAAAAAATGTTTACTTACCATTGGAGTAACTTAGATGAAAATATTTGTAGAGATGAAATTTTGCAGAGAAAAAAAAACCACAACTTTCGACACCAAACTGTTATTTTACATCGACGAAAACATTTTTTTCTTCTGGGTTCAAGTAACACCTTAAGGGTCCAAGTAGCCCCCATTGACGGTACATATTTGACACCTTGATATTACATGAAAATCCGGTCCCTAATGATATGTATCCCTCCCACGTGTAATTGAGGCATATAGGAATCAGAGAGATTACAATGCCCAGGTTTTCATAACCTTGGAACTAGACTAAGGTGAATTATTAATGCTAACAAATTTGATCGATTTACCCTCAAGAAAGAAACCTTATAAAGGCTACCACACATCAAAGCAATGGTAGTGGTGGGCATGGGCACGCTTGCAGTGGCGTGCACAATGGTGATCAAGTTGTTTTACACCAACTCAGCAGTGGTGGCAGCAGGGTCATTCCATACAAAATTTTAAGAATATCCCAGCGATGTCATGAATTTTTTTGGGCTTTTAATATAATAATGTTATTACGAAAATAAATTAAACTGCCAACTATGACCACCATATCATTAATATTTTAGTCATACGGATGACTGAAAAATAGGTGGCAGTTACGTTTTATCCATCATTTAAAATATTCTAGACACCCTATATGAAGCGTAATCGAAACTAAACAGACGCCATTGTAAACCTGAATAACCATATTTTAATACCTTAAAGACTAATCCGAATAATATTAAGGCATAAAAACACCTCATTTGAAAAAGAAATAGTTCTATATTCGAATGCAACAAATTAAATTCATGCGAATTTCATTCGTATTAAAGAAAATCTTATTCCTAATCGATCTCCCAAGTTTTATGACTTATCTAAAAAAACCTGTGAATAATTAAGTTAATAAAATTATTAATTTTTTCTGCGACGGTTCAAAATCGCTTGCTATGTGTGGTGGTCGCAGCGTTTCGCTTGCTATGTGTGGTGGTCGCAGCGTTCGCAAGACTTTGTAACGATGAGTAATCTCAAACGTCCATCTCCCTGACCTTGATCACGCAACATTCTGTACGACGGGAGAGCATAGCTGCTGTGCTCCTTTGTTCCGGTGAGTTATTTTTATTAAAAACTGACATGATATTTAGGTCAACTTTCTGAAATTTTCACAGTGGAATCAATATACCCCAAAGAATTAAACACATGTTTTTTCGTCTGTAAAAATGAATTGCATTTATGTTTTATATTTTTTTTAATTATTTTACAGGGGGTAACTATTAAAAAAATTATATATATTTTTTTTCATTTTAAGGGCGTTTATAAACAAAGCACTCCTTTTTTCGAATTGCATTAAAATCACTTTTCCATCTTCCTTTACATAGTAAGAAAACTTCAATGAATGCAGCCGTGTTCTTTGTTAAACCAATACTTTAAATTCTGATTGCTGCCAAACTATGAAAGATATAAATATAGTATTGCTTGAAATTCATGTTTAGAACATACAAAATAACCTACTACAATATTTTTAACTTCTGAGACATCATGGTTCAAGAACATACTTTTTTGCATGGAATGACCCAACAATCAGTTGAAGGAAACTTTGCAAATGTTGCATCGGTTATCTCGTCTTGAAGCCAGAATCTCCGCCAGGGATACACTTTTCCCTTGATAAGAATACCTACCTTTCCCCTCAATATGCCCTTAGGGTCGATGAGGCAATAATTTATTGTAATCTTCTTACAGCAAACTGACTAGTTTCCTACATTGAGACAACTCATCCTGTGTGTGGTTTTCCTAAGCTGCTAATATAAATATCGAGATGAGCCCTAAAAGATTTTTTTTAATTTTATTGGGTTATTTTACGACGCTTTATCAACAGCTTAGGTTATTTAGCGTCTGAATGAGATGAAGGTGATAATGCCGGCGAAATGAGTCTGGGGTCCAACACCGAAAGTTACCCAGCATTTGCTCATATTGGGTTGAGGGAAAACCCCGGAAAAAACCTCAACCAGGTAACTTGCCCCGACCGGGAATCGAACCCGGGCCACCTAGTTTCGCGGCCAGACGCGCTAACCGTTACTCCACAGGTGTGGACGCCCTAAAAGAAATGGGCCACCAACCTACATCCATCCCACATAAATTTTAGCATTTTCCAAATTAAAACCCCCTGAAAATCAGAGCCTTGGCTTTCGCTTGTCGTTTTCAGTATTCCAGGGCGAACTTTGTCGAGTGCCACTTGCACAGTGCTAGGGCTTGGACCCCTTTTGTTGCGAGGACTAAGATGCCTCCTTTCTCCACTAGCTGCTCAGGTTTTTAACATTTCTGGTGATTCTACCCTGCTGCTATTCTGTAATGATTTCGATATCCCTCCTCTAATGTTACTTCAAATGGAATGGCGAATATCGGAGTGAGACTAGTGGCCTACAGGCTTAGAGATCACATAAATTCTTCTCAACCCCAATTCCCCTTGGAAGGACGCGTTTTCGCATACCTGTTAAATGTTTCTCCTCCTCCCATTTCATTCTTTCATTCATTCACATGGTACCATGGCAGCTGCTGCTATCTACAGTAGATCGCTGCACTGCCCGGAATGCTGCCCACAATATTGTTGCATATCTGAAAGCTTCTGTTGAGTTCAATTGGAAATATCTGACACACACTGACATAGCGCTTACCATCGCTCTGGTGTGTGATAATCTTTATTGATTACATTGGAGGTTCTGTAAATAATGGCATCTACAATATGGCTCAAAATAAAGTATACCGAAGTTCGATCTTGTTGCACTTGCATCTCAGTGATAAGAAATTATTGATGTCATTGTTAATTATTTCTTCAGTTGTTGCTAAAGAAGGCTGTGAAAGAAACGTAATCAAAATGGTACTCAGTATCCAAGAAAAAGAATTTCTCGTAGAGCGTTATTTTCGTTCATATGCAGTTGGTCGAGGTGGTGGAGCTAGTGTGATAGTAGTAAGCTTACAGTATGTGAACTTTATAGAGACGAGTTTCATGACAAATGATCCATCAAAGTGGACAATACTACTATTAGTGAGGTAATTCAGACGAACTGATGCACATTTGTGGGCAGGGGCGAACGCAAGGTATTCATAATCGTTTCCCCTTTTCTAATTATTCACTGTCAGAGTAACAAAATCTACATCGACATAAGGCGTAGTCCTTCTGTCCATACTTCAATATAATCTCTGTGCTTAGTGCTGCGGCATTATAACAATGCTATCTTCATTATAGAGAGATCTACCACCTGGTACCGACCTTTTAATAAAATGAAGCTGACACCATATGAAATTTAACTTGTTGTGAAACATAGCCTATTGATCGTAATGAAACATCAGTTACAGATGTTCGATGTCTGCCTTTATTAAAGTTGATTATAGAAAACAGTTGCTCACAAGTATAAATGTTGAGCCAAACATAGCAATCATTTATTATTCAAACGATCTTTAGCCCGTAGGTCACATTGAAGATCAATAAGTTCGAGCTGTAAATCGTTAAATGTTATGTTCCGTCTTTTAGATTCCTCCATACTGTACTGTAGCAGTAGGTAAGCAACGTGAAACAATTACTGAGAATAGGCCTACACACTGCACTCCACTAGATAATTGAATGGTCGTTTCCCTCTCCTCTACCTATAGCAAGTCTATGTCATTCTGACGTATCTTCCTCTCCGTTTCGGCGAGCGGTAAACACTGCTCTCCCGCTCCGAAGGAGCGCGCGCGCTCGTTGAGCGCTGTTTGTGCAGGCTTGCTGTAGGCTGTTTCTCAATTAATTTTCATATTCTTTAGTTTCAGTATACTTCATTCTGGGCCATACTGTAGTTTGGCAGTCAACATAATTAACTCGATTCCCTTAATCCTTGTAAAATTATCGAAAGTTGAAAGGTGCAGGCTGTTATAATCTATGTCTGATTCATTATTATTTTATTTCAGTTTAGATTAAAATGCTTATCTGTCCCGGTAATTTATTTCATATTACTAAATTAAGCTATAGCAAAATAATAAGAATGAAACTCTGGGCCAGAAATATGAGTTCCAGTTATGTTGATGATGATCTTCTTCTTCTTCTTCTTCTTCTTCACCTTCACTACACAGAGTAGGTACAATGGCCTGTTGTGGCTTCACGGTTGATCCTTTCCATCATCCTTTCAATCTTTCGCAACAAAGAATTCTATTACAGCACGTTGTTGTGGGTAAAGAGTATCAATGATAAGATTCCATTTGAAGAAAAGGACGATGTATTTATTAAATTAAATAGATTTCAAATCGCTTTTACGTTAAGTAGTAGGAATTTTAAAAGAAACAAAAGACAAGATACTTGCTGATATGTCATAATGTCTTTACACTGCTAATTTTGTTATATTGTAGTGAGCTCTCAGTTAATAGTACATTATGCAACGAGCCTATAATGATAGTAATTAAGACGCGAGTATGTATGTTTATGAAACGAGCGCAACCGAGTTTCATAATTTTCATACGAGCGTCTTAATTACCATTATAGGCAAGTTTCATACGATTTTTTATGCTCGACCATATTTCTAACTTGAAATTATTCAGAAGTATTCATTTTATTCGCATCTCACTGAAGAGCAGAAGTGACCTTGTGCAAGCTCGTAAATTGTGAGATGTGCGCAGACGCGAAAGTATTGATTTTTTCCGAGGAACAATAATGTCATTGACCTTGATATAATTTAGAGAATAACATGAACTAATTTTGATATAACCTGGAAAGTGATTTAGAATTGAAAAACGAGATGACAAATTGAATTTATATGAATATTATTTACAATTAACGCTAATTATTATAGTAACAGAACATAACCTTCTGCGACAGTATTGGATTTCCAGCCTCCGTGACGTTTCCCTCGTCTTTTGATTGCATATCCGAGAATAATCGAAAACCTGAACTTTAATGAATAGGTGTGCTTTAATGACATGCATTAAAGGACTGCTACCAGGTGTATAATTACTACATTTCGGCATGGTCGAGCATAAAAAAAAAATTCTGAAAGGTGATTTGAGGCTGCAGAGATGAGATTTCTCCGATGTGTGAAAGGATGCATATGAAATGCATGTATTAGGCAGGAACTAAAAATCTTTTTGATTACCAGTAAATAAATGAAATCTTATATAAACTAATGTGCAACACATTTAGAAAGAATGTTAGGCAATAGATTCCCAAAAATTATACGTACTTGCCAACCAGAGGGTGTATGTAGTGTACTGTACGACTGATTAAAGATACCGAAACTGGCTGTTAACCTATCCATGGAAAGCAGAAGATAGGGTTGATAATATGACCTCATTTCAGAAATGGAATTGAACACTGCCAGTTGTCTGATGTGTGTTTGTTACATAGCAGTAATTTTAATGGTGATATTAATTACGTCATAATATGTTTTCGTACGTGTTAAGTTTTATTGAAATTCCTTAACGAGAATCATGAAATGCCATTAACTTTCGAAATGATATTCCTTACATCTTCATATTTTTTTAATGCTTGTAATGTATAGTTCATAAAAAATACGAAATGTGTTACGTGACATTAAGTGCATAGACCTACTTTGATATACGCCACTGTTCCTGTCACTGTTCACCCTGGCATCGATATTAATAGAGTGTACCTACCAATACACAAACGATAGTTTCAAGCATTTAAAAATGTAACGCAAATTTAAGAGTGTATGTATAATGAGGCACAATAATTTAATTAAAGGAAATTCTTAGCCCACATGAACTGCGAGCTGCAGTAAAGAAAAAAAAAAAAAGAGAAACTTCAGTGTAGTAATTTTTCTTAACATTAAAAGCTCTCATACTACAATGTCCAAAGAGATTGTTATCCAGCTATATAAACTGCAAACAGATTTTTGTTTTACAAGTGATAGTCTTGTAGATGTAAAATTTCAGGATATTATGCAGGAATATCTTGTAGTGTGTAAGAAACTATTTAGATAAACACTCCATTTTGAAGTTCCTTCTTAACTTACTATTTATGGAAGTTTCATAATATTGTGAGATATTTTCTTTTTAATATTGATTTTATTATCTGTCATAATATATTTTAATGTATTTATTATCTATCGTGCCCTTTGGCTTAACTAGAGACTATTAATCACCTCTTGACATATGATACGGTTTTGTATGACTTATATTGTGCAGGATAAGTACATGTACAGTGAAACTTAAGTTAACTACCTACCTAGCCTAGTTTTATAGGTGGTAACTTGGGCAGGATTGAAACGAAAATGTGCCATTCTATTTCTTCTTCAGTTCATCACAAATAATACTCCAGCAGAGAATTGAGTACCGTAACTATAGGAAATGTTTTTCTCATGGGAACATTCTTTCAGGTACTGGTATGAATATAATTTCCATTTAATAAATTTAATTAAATATTGTATGTATGTTATAAATTGATTCTTCTCTAATTATCTTCTCTTATTCTCTATTATCGTTCTGCCCTTCACTCATTCTATTCTAATTTCATTTTCTTCTCATTCAATTCTTGTCTCATTCTCTTCTCATATTCTATTCTTGTCTTATTTTCTTCTCACGTTCTACTCTCATCTATTCTCTTCTTATACTCTGTTCTTGTCTCATTTTCTTCTCACATTCTATTCTTATCTTATACTCTTATCATATTCTGTTATTATCTCATTTTCTTCTCACATTCTATTCTTATCCCAATCTACTCTCATATTCTGTTCTTGTCTCATTTTCTTCTCACATTCTATTCTTATCGCATTCTCTTCTCACATTCTATTCTTACCTCATTCTCTTCTCATATTCTGTTGTCCCATTTTCTTCTCACATTCTATTCTTATCCGAGCCTCTTCTCATATTCTGTTATCTAATTTTCTTCTCACATTCTATTCTTATCCCAGTCTCTTATATTCTGTTATCTCATTTTCTTCTCACATTCTGTTCTTATCTCATTCTCTTCTCATATTCTGTTCTTCTCCCATTTTCTTCTCACATTCTATTCTTATCTCATTCTCTCATATTCTGTTATTATCTCATTTTCTTCTCACATTCTATTCTTATCCCATTCTCTTCTCATATTCTGTTCTTATTTTCTTCTCACATTCTATTATCTCATCCTCTCCTCATAGTCTGTTCTTATCTCATTTTCTTCTCACATTCTATTCTTATCCCATTCTCTTCTCATTTCTTCTTATTTTCTTCTTTCTTATCTCATTTTCATTCTGTTCATTCTATTCTTATCTCATTCTCTTCTCATTCTGTTCTTATCTCATTTTCTTCTCACATTCTATTCTTAGCCCATCCTCTTCTCATATTCTGTTCTTATTTAATTTTCTTCTCACATTCTGTTCTTATCTCATTCTCTCCTATTCTGTTCTTATCTCATTTTCTTCTCACATTCTATTCTTATCTCATTCTCTTATATTCTTTTCTTATCTTATTTCCTTCTCACATTCTATTCTTATCCCATTCTCTTCTCATATTCTGTTCTTATCTCATTTTCTTCTCACATTCTATTCTTATCTCATTCTCTCCTCATATTTTGTTCTTATCTCACTTTCTTCTCATGTTCTATTCTTATTCATTCTCTTTTATTGTTCTATTCTCATCTCGGTCTCTTCTCTCGTTTTGTTTTATTGTTTCATTCTTATCTCGCTCTTCTCTCGTCCCATCTTATCTCGTCCTCTTCTGTCATTCTGCTGTTCTCTCGTTATCTTCTCTTGTTCTTTTCCCTTATTATCTTCTGTCATTCTCATTATTTTTCTGCCTTTTCCTGTCCCTGTCTCTTCGGGAAAGTCCTAGATAATGAAATGAATCGCAAAAAAAAAATAAACTAGATTCACCATGAACTCCTTAACATTCAATGCAGTACAATTTATCTGCAAAAGATTCAAGTGATGACCTGCTGCCTACTGTAGATGTATATTGCAATACCTATGCATTTTTATATTTTATTTAGTTCTAGTTCTATTTTTAACAATATAGTGGTTAAATAGTGTAACTTGATGTGGTTATAGCGGCTATTATTATCCACTTGGCTAATATGAAAGGATTTCCTCTTTTCCAAGCAAGTAGAGAAAAAATTTACCTGTTACTTGAACAAACTTGCATTAGTTACTTGAACATTTACAGTTATAAGAAAGTTGTTACACTTTTTTAATGTTAATGGTAAGACCAGTTATTGATATGACTACATTGCTAATGGTAGATACAAGTTTGAAGCAACGAGTCAGACCATTTCTTGTCAACACGCTCAATCACAAAGGATATTACTTTTCTGTTATCCCGTACGAACAATTCTTTTCTGAATAATAAGCTATATTTGTGTTGTGGTAAGCGCAGATATTGAATATTTAATTGGAAGACATTAATGTCAGAATCAATACAGAATAGAATAACAATTTTCAGTAGCTTTATTCTATAAGACTAATACTTTAAGATGGGATGAGGAGAAGGATCTTATGAGTACTGTACATTCATAAACATGTATTGCATATGTTACAGACTTACATACAAATTTAGTGTACCTCATTTAACCATTTCTTGTAGTTTCATATTACTTCTAGGAATACTTTAAAATTTATGCTCAAATCCAGTGCCATGAAAGTATGAAATGAAGGTCTTACGGTAGTAATGTAGATTATATACTAGAATGTTTTACCTCTGAAGTAAATAAATAAATAAATCATTATGCATACATTGTTATATTTTTATTGCTTTAAAGTACAACTCCTTGTTTTATTTCATGTCGTGAAAATTATAATGCTATACAATCTTCTAATCTCCTCCTCATACATTTTAAGGTAAGAACTTGAATAATATTTAATAAAACCATACACAATGCACCAATAGCCATTGTTATAAACTACGGTGATTCAACTAACATTCATTTTTCTAAACAAAACAAAAAATAAGTAAGGTATATGATGGGTGATGGGGAGGAGGAAACAAGAAACAAGCTTTTTTATGGTATAGGCCTACTGCACATTCGATACGTGGTAACTGGGACTACAGAACTGTCCATCACAAAAAATTTAGAGTGAAAATGTCCGTATAAGGTAATTTTAAAAATATGGTACACTGGTTAATCCTTTCTGATCTGAATTCTTTTTCTGGATGAAACAATAATTTTTTCTTTGTATCCATCTTGTATTTTGACCTAAGATCGTGGAGAAACAAAAAAACAAAGCAATCCTCTTCCTAATAACAGCTGGCCAAGGAAGTGGCGAGTGCTGCACTTTGTCGATAAAGAACAAAACTTCTGAGAATACCAAATGGAATCATCAGGCAAATCATATGAGTCAGAGATTGCAGAAATGTTAGTCATTCCAAATGGAGTCATTCGAGTGGAAAGGGTTAAAAACCAGAAATGTTCAGGTATAAAAACTTGTTTTTCTCGTTAATGATGTTTTGTGACATTCCCTGTTTTCTTCTGACACCCTTCATATATTCTGCTGTTACTGAATTTTAACATTTTGACTAGATGAACACTACTATTACAGTTTCGGTTATTGCATTAACATTATCACTATCTTTTTCTTCTTATATTCTTTGTAACCATATTTTTGTGGTGTTTGGTTAGAACATAACTCCAAAATGGCCATTTCCTGCTACCTACACTTACCGGCAAGCTATTGAGAAGCTATAGAAAAGCATGAGCATATAATTAAACAATCTATGATATTTTGATTCACATTTGTATGTACTCTAGAATTATGGTTTTTAAAGGAAAATTGAAAATAAAAATGCTTGTATCTTATAACAGCTTTTCGGAGTTACCATGTTCTGACAAAACACCACAGATGTGTTGTCACCATCACATGAAGAAGTTGGAATACAAAGAGCTTATGCTGTCATATTGTATAACAGAATACCGGTAATTTACATCTACTTTTTGGTTTAATTAATAGTTTTTAATGAGTTAATACGATTTATGCTGTAAATAAAAGGTGAGTTAATTAAAAATATGTTCCAGCAACTGGGACAGCGAAAAAAGAAGAAAAGATTAGTGTTTTCCATAATGCTACAGTTTTCAATATTGTTTATCAAGTTTTTCCTTCACTAAAGACTTGTTTTACGAGGATATCAGACAGGAATTTTTATTTTCTTTTGATTTCGTTAATAGCAAGTACCACAGAAAATGTCCTTACATGATAATTTTTCTTTTTCCTTTTTAAGTACAGTTTTGTATTTAAGACAATTTTCTTTGTACTGACTCAATTTGAATGCCAAACGTTGCATTTCTGTATTAAAATTCAGGAATTTTTTGTGTTATATGTCAAGATTAAACTTTGTTATTGTTTGTGTTGATGCGGTATGGAATGACTTATATTTTAAGATAGTGTCATTTTTATTTTTAATCCTTTTGTATATTGTAATGTACTAATGCATTACTTGTCTTAGCTAAATCCTCATATCTTCAAACAGCTGTATAAGAAAATCCTAAACTTGGCGAGAAAGTAGTTTGCCAATTGGGTTATTTTACAAGAATAAAACCTTCAGCGAGTAATAAATACTTTTAAATAAAAATATTCCTTTAATTTTATGCCTGTCAAATCATTAACGTTAATTGTTCATTTTGTGCATTATATATTGTGAAATTTTTAGATTTATATTTTTTGCTGACATAAGCTACGTCAGTTCACTACCTCAAATTTAAATTGGCTAAGTGATGCATTTTTTTTCAGTTTTAATATGGAAAGTAGCTGCTTCAATTTGTATAGCCATGATTTTTATTCAGTAAGCTGCTGTTGAGATAAATTATGGTAAAGTGTTATCATATTTACATTAATAGGAATAAAACTTCTCAAATTATTATTGATGGAGTCATCTTCTGAATGAATTACTATTTGTCTGAAGTTAAAAAGTAAGCTCTACTTTTATCTAAAATATTGTTTTTCACTATAATGCCTGTATTTCCGTATTTCTTCACTTCACCTCAAAGTTATAATTGTAAGTTGGTAAAACTATTACCAACACATCACAAATCAAAATGCTTTCCTCACAACAAATGAACGTATGTTAATGATGAGTACAAAATCTGAAGCTTAACTAGTCAATTCACTTGTATTCCACCACAAAACAGAGTAAGAAAATGACAAAAAAATTCGATGATTATGGGATATTAAATTTTTCATAGCTTGTAAGTCATAGCCTGCTAGATTCTGTACCCTCCTTTCTTGATTTCACGTTAACCATACATTTTTGTGGGTATATTTGCTATACTATATAAAATTAACGTAACTTCCGTTGAACTTGTGTGGTCTCACATTTTCAGATTTCAGGTACTATTGGACAGAAGTTAAATTAAAGTAAGAAACGAAACACCATGCGTCTCTTCCATTTATTATTAAAATGCAAACATGTATCTAATGTTGATTCATTTTTGTCACAACTAATTGTTCTCCTAAACATCTTATAGTGTGTATTTGCGTATCTATTGAATGAAATATTTGAAACTCAACCCAAACACATTTGCTATGTTTTGTGAGTATTTGAGATTTTGAGGAGTGTAGAGCCACGCACATACTTCAAGTAAAAGAAAAAAACTTAGCACAGATACAGTGAAAATGATGTATAGTGATGTGTTTTATATTATTGTCTGTATCTTTTTACTCCAAATGTAAATGCCATACTTAAAAGATAAGGAGGGGACACGTATATGTCACAGGTCATTTCATTAAATCATTCTTTGCATTTCTTCAACTAATGTTTCATGGATGTTTATAAAGTTAATCACACTAATGTCACGAGTATTAGAACATAAATTTGTTAAAATAAATATGAAAGCTATTAGAAAAAAAATCTTTCAGCGTGAACAACTTCCATAAAAACATAATTGATAAAAAAAAAATAAAATCCAAGAGAAGTTACAACAATTTACCAGAGATTACCTGTTTCTTTTCATAATATTGTCCTAAGCATCAGCGAATAGGGATTATAAAGAATGGACACTGAGCGAATTTTCCTGTGTTTTGTTTCTCTGTGCGCCAAAACTTTCAAGCGCTAGAGGTTAGTGTAATCGAGCATACGCTAAGATAATAATTGAGAATAGAGTTGAGACACAGGATCCAAACATCGCCTACCTTATTGCATAATCCAGTAACGCTTTGCTTCAAATAAATTCAAGTTAACAGCTTTTCCTTATTTCTCAGTGACAAACTAGTTGTAATAATAATATTTTATAGTTCAGATATCATAAATTATATTATAAAATAATATAATACATTATAATATTAAGTATCGAATTCATTTAATATTTGTATATAATATAATATGGGTATATGGTTTTACTTCTCGTAAGAGTTTTGTTTTTCCATTTTCAGCGCTATCAAATCATTACATATTTTAATTGTTGTTGGGGTCAACGTCTCAACTCTCATTATAAAGGAACTCTAGAGTCTAGACATTACAGTTAATGACGGATTTATTATTTTATGGATCCAATTTATTTTATTTGAGTACATAATGTACCTAGATGTATTAATTATATGTGTTATATTTCCTGTGTCGACTGCTAGCTGGTGTGATGTCAGCGTAAACTCTAGGGAGAAAGCAGAATCTCACGCTTTAGCTGGCTTGAAGGTCATTGAAATCAGTCCGGCTACATCAAAGGTACCGACGCGAAGTGTCCATTCTTTATAATCCCTATTCGCTGTAAGCACCTTCTGATGATATGATATATTGCGGATTTCTTGTTTTCAAAAGATGTGAAGAAGTACGAGTGTTGTTATTGTTATTTATTATTATTATTATTATTATTATTATTATTATTATTATTATTATTATTATTGTTATTATTGTTATTATTATTATTATTATTATTATTATTATTATTATATTTTAATCACTTCAGTTATTGCAGTCTCTGGAATATTGCTCCTCTCTTGTCGATCAGTATTTTATAAATTTTGCTGGCTTCATAACCGACATATTTAATAATATTTGATCATGTTGTTTGTTTCAGTTACGAAACTGTTTAGTTACGGAATATTTTTTAGCTATTTTAGATAACTTAAAAGTACTCTCATTCAACTTCCTTTTCATCATTTCCTTTTTGTGAGAAAATGTCGCAGTATAGCTTACAATGATAAATAAACCACAATGAAATTAGAGAGCACATTAATATTCTCCTCACCTTTCATACAGTATTGCTAATGCTAGTCGAAATTACAAGTGATCCACATGATATAGTATGCATGTGTGTTATATGAACTGACAAGCTTTTGAAATCTCTGGCTTTGTTTATAGTTTTGAAATATAGAAAGCAACTTACTACATTTTATATTGGCCCCAAGTATTATAATTTAAGTCTTCTGGTAAAATTCATGTTCTGGGAATAATAAGTTAATTAAGTAGTAAAATATCGCTGCAATCAAAAAGTATTGGGAATAAATTTGAATAAGGATAAAAAAAAAAGTTTCCTTCCCAGGCAGGATTCGAACCACGAAAGTCTTAGTTGCCAGTCTATAGTGCTCTGGAGTGAACAAGGCTCTGAAATCAGCTACAAGGGTCAGTCCGGTTTTTTTGCCACTCCTGTACATAATCTGAGTATTTCCGTTGAAAAATAATATTATTTCATTTTACCTGAATCTTTATTGTGCCACAGACGTCTAATGTCACTTTCAAAACTGGTACAATTGCTCCATTAGGAAGTATTAAGTGTGAAAAAAAAAATGTTCACAAATGCAAACATAGTTGCTATGTTGGCAGAAAATAAGCAATAGGATGGATATTTTGCTTTTGGAAGTACTATTTTAAATAAATCTAAATATATACATCTTGATTACACAATTTTTAACACTGTATCACTTCGGAATATGTATGATAAGAACTTTCTTGTGTTAAATTTTAACGTACCTTGTTAACATGTTTCGGCCTATTTTCGGTCATCTTCGGAACTGGTCGTTGTTTGTCTTGGCGCCTCTTGTTTCCTGTGTGGCTGCGTTCGTAGTGTAGAGTCAAAGAGTGTATGTGTTTTGAAATTGAGTTGTGTGTTGAGAATATCGTTGGTGTGTGTTTTCGTGTGTCTGTATATTTCATATTGTTCTAGTGTGTTGAGTTTCTGGCTGTTTGGTTGGATGTGCAGTATTTCCATGTCTGTGTTGATGTCTCTGTAGGTGTGGTTGGCATTTGTGATGTGTTCTGCATATGTGGAGGTGTTTTGTAATTTTGTTATGGCTGTGATGTGTTCTTTATAACGTGTTTGAAATGATCTGCATGTCTGTCTTATGTAGAAGTTGTTGCAGGTGTTACATTTGAGTTTGTATACGCCTGTGTGGTTGTATTTGTTTGTTTGTTTATGTTGTTTGTGTGTTGACAACATAATACGTAAGACAAAACAAAACCACAAAAAAACAGAAGAATACAACACAAACACAAGAACACAAAAAATACGAAAACAAAAACACACATAAAATTGCAACCTCATTCAAGAAATTAAACTACAACATCGCATACAGAACAAATAACACTCTACAAAAACATCTCAACACACAAACAAACAAATACAACCACACAGGCGTATACAAACTCAAATGTAACACCTGCAAAACTTCTACATAGGACAGACATGCAGATCATTTCAAACACGTTACAGAGAACACATCACAGCCATAACAAAATTACAAAACACCTCTACATATGCAGAACACATCACAAATGCCAACCACACCTCCAGAGACATCAACACAGACATGGAAATACTGCACATCCAACCAAAAAGCCAGAAACTCAACACACTAGAACAATATGAAATATACAGACACACGAAAACACACCCCAACGATATTCTCAACACACAACTCTATTTCAAAATACATACACTCTTTGACTCTACACTACGAACGCATCCACACAGGAAACAAGAGGCGCCAGTTCCGAAGATGACCGAAAATAGGTCGAAACATGTTAACAAGGTACATTAAAATTTAACACAAGAAAGTTCTTAGCATACATATTCCGAAGTAAATCTAAATTTAACAAATTAGTGCATTGTGTTTTCAAATGTATCAATCTATAAATCTGTTTCTTCCAGATAACTGACTCATTCATTTCTTTACAAGCTAACAGGGTCAACAGTTCAACAATTTCTTGATAAAATGCGGGAATAATTAGGTAATTATTGTCAATACTTGCTACATTCTATCTTTCCCATGAGTTGTAACTTGTAACATTTGCCAAAGTAAAGAAAATTAAGAATAGTAAAAAAAAAAAAAAAAATCCCGATCTGGGAATATTCTCATATAAATTTCTTTCCGCAGAAATATTCCCTTCCATGTCCCAATACTATTGTGGGCACATTGATATGCTCATGATAAGAGTACGTATTTGTGAATTAGCTTATTTTATTATCCTATTGTGCCTTTCTCCCTCCGCCAAGGAAATCATTCTATCTCTGCTTACGATCGTCTGTTAGAATATTTCAACAGTAATTATTTCGGAAACTATTCCAAATAATATATTTGAATCAATTATTGTTGAAAAGAACTAAGTCCACTTTTTAAAGTTTTGAGATAATAGAAAAAACTGATTTGTGAATAATCTATCGAAGATCATCATCATCATCATCCTTCACGAATTAGGCCTCTGTAGACCTGTTTCGGCCCCATCTAGCAGTCTTCTTAACGGTCTTCCTGGTCGACGATGTCCTCTAGGTTTATATTGCATCATAATTTTTGGGATTCTTGAATTTTCCATTCTTCTTACATGATCTAGCCAATTGAATTTGTATCTGGTGATTTTTTCTTCTACTGACTCTACTTCTAATTGTTCTAAAATTTCTTCATTCCTTTTTCGGTCTAAAAGAGTATATCCTGCTGTTCTCCTGAAAAATTTCATTTCCGTTGCTTTGATTCTGTTCATGTCTTTTTTCTTTAATGTCCAAATCTCGCTTCCGTATAGAAGGGAGGGTAATGCTAGTGTATTATATATTTTTATTCTTGTAGATTTTTGTACTAATTTAGCTTTTAATGTATTGTTTATTATTCCTAGAATTTGTGTAAATTTGGTAATTTTCTTGTTCACATCTTTTTCATTTTGATAAGATATTTCACAACCCAGATAAACCAAAATATATTGTACACATGAAAAATACGTGTACAATATATTTTGGTTTAATCTTCGATAGATTATCCACAAAACAGTTTTTTTCTGTTATCTCAAAACTTTAAAAAGTGGACTTAGTTCCTTTCAACAATAAGGGATTCATTTGTTTATTTACATTCTTTATTGAAAATGTTATATTTAATCACGTAGCAGTTTACAAATAAATACCTTCTGAATTACTGGATATTTATCAGACAGATTGGTGCTAAATATCTTACCTAGCAAGTAATACGTATTCTTTATGTGTATTTTAAAAATTGACCAAGTGCTAGACCATGGCACAGAGTTGTTATGTGTTTGTATCTTGTTTAACACTAATTATCCATTGTTTATGTGATGTCCATTGTTGTCCTGGATGTTGACTCTACGTTGTGCTGACTCCTAAATTACGGGAACTTAAACTATTAAGGGAACCAGGTAGTGATTAGGGGTCAAAAATCCGATTTTTTATTTTGTGTTTTAAAATAAAGTACAAAACTGCTCTTTAAAACAATATAAATATTGTTGGGGGTATTTCTGCAGATAAGCCTTTTAAATGACCTCTTTAAATTTGGCTGTGCATATAATTCATACATTCTTCTTCTTTTTTATTTCAATACAGTTTTCCATAAGTTGACATTTTTCAAACTTCAGTGCATTTTTCTCTGAAATCACTCAATCAATTTACATGAAATTTTTACACCATTTTCTGCAGCCTGTGTTCTACATAGTAGACCTACGGGTTTAAGAATATCGCACACATAACAGTAGGAAACAAACATATATGCATTGAAAAAAATTGTAAAAATTTTTTAACAAAGTTCAATATTTTTTTCTGTTTCACTAGGGTTGAAATATTTCATTAAACAGTGCTTTAGAATTTACAATACACATTACTAGATAACTTAAAAAAATACAAGGTATATGAGTGAGGATTGTAGCAAGTAATGTGCACCTGAAGAATGAGGTACACTTAGCAAATTGGGAAAATAGGTTATCAGTTAGGGCCTTTCTTTTGCATTCAGATACGAAACAAATTAGTTGTCTTTTATAACACTGAGTTCAGAATGATTGATTGTATAAGCCTGAAAATGTTTATTCCATTCTGAGCACTGGAAGCCTAGAAATATTCAACTAAACTTTTGTATTTAAATTTTTTAATTGCACAGTATCACTACCCAGTTCTCTTAAACTACCTAGAGTTTAAAATGTTAAAAGGACAGAGAATAATCCTGAAATCGTAAAGTAATATCCCGAAAATAGCAATAAATATGAATCAGGTGGGATAAATGCTAAATCAGTTTTAGACAAAATTTGATACATGACACTGTGGTTAACATGGCTCAACATAGAGTTTATCCATTGTTTCTTGTTGAGTCCCACAAGACAAATGTAAAGTACAATACCAAATATTAAGGAATTTTAAGTGCATTTGTGCATAAGAGGAAGTGAGAAAGTGAATCGCATTGTTTCCATCTGTCTATCCGTCCAAATTATTAACTAGCTTCCATATGACAGGTTTTGATTAAATTTTATACATCTTGAACCCATCAACCAAATTTAAGTTTAACTAAAGATGTAAAAAAAAATCATCAACTTTTAAATGAAACAATTTTTAATAATATAAATTTAATAGAAGTTAATATAGAAGTCACAACGCAAAGGAGGGTATGAAATCCCTTTTATCTTGAGTATGAACAAATTACAGAATGGCAGATATATAATCCATATGTCTGTCGAGGCATTATTAGCAGTAGATCATTGAAACAAAATCACAGTGCAAGAAAGACGCATCATGCTGATTTGCCCAATGTTTAAGCTTCTCTTGGACATCTTCATGAAACTTTAGAATCTGTAAACACTTTCTCAATTTAGGTAAAAGCCCAATGAAGCAAAATTAGGATTACTGTACAGGCGGGATTAAGAAAATATCTCGGTGACATCTATTCAAAAGTTTCTGTAACATGACCAGTATTTCATCAGGCCTTTTGAGACAACAGCCATGTGATGGCCAATAAGTACAAACATTGAGTAAAGTGAAATCTAGCAAAATCACTTAACGCATATCCCAAAACACGACGCTGAGAAATTCTGCTCCATCCAATAGGATGTTTAATGTTGGTTATTGTACGTCTGTAAGAGATATGCCTTCGATTGCTCTTCACATTCGTTGATTTATCACTATGCTTAGAGATTGCTTCAACAGACAAGATAGGATTTCAAAAATAGATTAAATGGGCGGAGTTATGCAATAAGATACCAACCGTCAAAAACCTATTTTCGAGATACTGACCATTGAAATAAATCTGATTTTTATTAAACATTTTATGCAAGAAGTATTGTAACATTCATACTATTACAAAAAATAGGACAAGTAATAACTAAAAAAGGCCAACTGATTTTTATTAACAGACCAGCAATTGATTTAATATTGCAAAGAAAAATAAATAAACGAATTTTATGCAATAAACGAATTTTGCTTATAAATAGCAGCAAAATATACATGTCGCATTCTTGATTTTTTCCGAATTAAATAATCCAACCAATAACAGATTTGTGCAAATATCTCAATTTTTTCAAATTGTCGGTTGGTGTATTGTTGCGTAACTCCTTCCAAATATAATATTATCCTATGTCTTTTCCGTGTTATTATTGTAATTTGTTTACTCTCAAAACAAAACAAAAAAATAGAGCATCTTACCTTGTGACATCAATATATGTGTCATCTATCCATATAATAATTATATAAATATATGATATTATTCAAAAGTCGGAGCATTTTTTTAAATCTCTGAAACTTTCTTAAAAAATATTTTATAAAAATAGAAACATTTCATCACAAAAAATGGACTTAAGCGTCTACATAATTTTTGTTCAGTTAACAGTTCTCCTGTACGTAACAGTTTCTTCTTACAGGTCTCATTTTGACGTGAATTTGTCTTTAAAATCAGACCAACACATGGGGTACCAAGATGGAAAAGGTGATGTGATGTTTGCAGGATGATCCATTCCGACACTGTAACGTCGTGCCTAATAACACAATTGAAATAAATGTCTCGTTTGATTGGGTATACGACTAAGATGCGAGCATGATCTTGAGTTGGCGCCGCACATGCGTGAGGCGCAGATTGAGGACCTGCAGCGACTGACGGTCATTTTGGGCATGGGCGAAAATTTCCAAACAGTGTATCTCGCGACTGTGATGTGCTAGCTCGCTGGTTTTGGTGCCAGACGAAAGATCTCGTTTAGGTCTGTCGATTTAAGCCAGACGTATTCACATAAAACCTACGGCCGTGTCCCCAACACAGCCACATCCCGATTTTTGTGATGTACAAAAGGAGACCTGTACGACTATAGTTGTTTTGACACACTTTATTGCAAAATGTAACAGAACAAAAATATTTAAGCTGTTCGTGACTAGAACGAAATATGCTTACAAAATTCGAGAGAGTTAAGTTGGGGGTGGGAGGGAAGGAAGAAAATGAAAGAAAAGGAGATGAAGAGGAGAAAAAGTGTAAAAAAAAGAAAAGGAATGGAAAGGAAAGGGCATTATGAAAGAAGGTGGCCCCAAATTAGGTGTGTGTGTCGAGAACTCCTTGAGACAAGAAGAAATCTTCACTGGCAACAGGATTCAGTACATTTGATATTGATGTAAAACTGGCAGTTTAACTCTTTGATACGCAGTTTTCGTGTGGATCATAAGTTGATGATGATGATGATGATGTTGTTATCAAAGGTGATTTAAAGATTAATTTTTAAAATCATTCCAGAGAAATGGTCAGAAATATATGAATATGTTATTGAAAATTTAGAGGAACCTGCTGCTGCTGCTATTTTCATCATGAGGAAGTAATCACAAATTATTGTTGCTTTCTGTTCTATAAGCTACCAGTACAGCACCAGTTGAAGAATAAACAGTAAATGTGAAACCATGATATTTACTTTATGCCGTCCTTTATCACCACTCCCAATAATCTTAGACAATATTACCATCCCATGGAAGCCTCCAGGGCAGACAGTAAAACACTTGGGAGTTATTTAGATTGAAGACTAACTTGAAAATGCCACATCAACACCAAACTTAATCTTGCCTACTCAAGACTCTTGAAACTGTATCCTCTTATCAACAGAAAGTCATCTTTACAAAGTAATATTACAGTTCTATTATACATTTCGTTATTCCGCCCTCTGATCACTTATGCATGTCCAATTTGGAGTAGCGCAGTGCCAAACAAAATTTGAAGAATACAGTCTTTTCAAAACAAAGTACTAAGAACTACTGTTAATCCACAATGGCATAACTACGGTACATAGAGACCTGGAATTATACACTATACAAGAATTCATCCATAGGAATGCAAAAACATTCTTCTTACACCTTAACAATGTCTCGAGCAGCTCTCTTTTTTCTCAGGAAAAGATCCACTCAACCACAAGAATCAAGAGTCATCTTCCACAGAACATTCTATTAGATCCTTCAGATTCGTCCACATCTGATTAACACATAATTTTATAAATTTATAAAATTATTGTTTTCAAACATTCTTTTTTCTGTCATATAAATTGGCTGTTATTTACTTTCTTCTCTCATAGATCTGTAGACAGTAGCACTACAGCGCTGAACGATCAATAAAATCTATTAAAAGAAAGTGAAGAATGCTTTGTGAAGTATGCAGGTGCCCATGTGTCTACAAGTCATATGTTTTGAAGTAACTCTATTATTAGGTGAATATTATACAGCTCTAGAAACGTCTTTAAAGAATACTGAGAGTAAATTGGAGATACCATCTCCTCTCAACATCTCTCTCTCTTTTTTTCCTCTTTCTATCAACGTCCTGAGAAGATTCAAAGCTCTGAATGATTGTAATCTACCTTCCTAACAGAACATTCAAAGATTTAAGATCGTATTTGGGTTCTACATTAACAGCATTCTTTTGTTAATGAAATGGCATTTCTATTTTTATGTAAATCTTATCTTAGCAAAGTTACAGCAATTTCGAGAAAGTCCCGGCTTTTGAATAACCTCGCATACAAATAGTCAAAAATAGTGATCTTGTGAATTTATGAGACAGGAGTGATGAAGTCCTCCAATGTAGGATTCTCAAATTGTGTACATTAACAGCAAATCGAAATGTACCTAATAACTTTAGTTAAAATACTACTATAAATTTAAAAAATCAAAGAATGGAGACAACTGTAGTTTAATTTCTGTTGTAGGAAAGTATTGAAATATAATCTCTTTAATCCCTATGAATAAACCATTCTTCTTTTACTGACTTTTCTCTGTAGATAACATAATTTATATTTGTAATATAGATAAAAAAAAAGTTACTTTATTTACTTTCCAATTAATAAAGAGAAAACTGAAACCTCTATTAGCTTTTCATCTGTAGTCATTCTGCTATGCAAATTTACAGGATTTTCTTGTTCCGTCATTCTTTTATTTCTGTCGTCGATTTGCAAAAGAGGACATGTCCAAAATAACAAAGTGTTGGAAAATCGCAAAAACTGTAACTAAGTTAACAAATTAAAATGTTCGTATATTTTTTTCTAATTAGATCACTATGGGTACATGCATTCAGGATCAATGAAAATTTTAATTTTTTAATAGTACATTATGCAACGAGCCTATAATGATAGTAATTAAGAAGCGAGTATGGATGTTTATGAAATGAGCGCAAGCGAGTTTCATAATTTTCATACGAGCCTCTTAATTACCATTATAGGCGAGTTTCATACGACTTTTTATGCTCGACCATATTTGTAACTTGAAATTATTCAGATGTATACATTTTATTTGTATCTGACAAGATCGGAAGTGACCTTGTTGTAGGTCGTGTATTGTGAGATGTGCTCAGACGCGAAAGTATTGATTTTTTCCGAAGAACAATAATGTCATTGACCTTGATGTAATCCCGTTAAACTTGATATAACCCTGATTATTGAATTCGACATTGAAAAACGAGATGACAAATTGAATTTATTTGAGTATTATTTACAATTAACGCTAATTATTATAGTAACAGAACATAACCTTCTGCGACAGTATTGGATTTCCAGCCTCCGTGACTTTTCGCTAATTCTCTTTCGATTGCATATCCGAGAATAATCGATACTTGCAGTTTTATAACGGTACAAAGCTGACTTGTCATTGGCTGAACACCTGTAAGCTGAGTTGTCATTGGCTGAACACCTGTACTTTAATGAGTAGGTGTACTTTGACATGCATTAAAGGACTGCTACCAGGTGTATAATTACTACATTTCGGCATGGTCGAGCATAAAGTCTATTATGGTTTCTTTGCCATTTCCCAACACTTTGTTATTTTGGACGTGTCCCCTTTTGCAAATTGACGACAGATTTCATCGAGAACTTTCCTCTTATGAATGCCTATGGATCTTTTTAAGGTTGTATAATGACCATCAGTTTATTGTGGATCACTTGCAATGTTATTGTTGCCTACAACTAGACCGGTACTTAGAATCAGGCATATATTGCCTTATTTACTTCATAATGATGATGGAGTCATTGCAGTTTGAAATAAAAATGTTAAAAGTAGATATTCATAATAACAGTGACAAATATTACCTTGAAATCAAAAGTAGTAATTCCAATAAAGCATGATATTGAATTTTTAGGAAAATGTGTATTAATGATCACTACTCAATTTAATAACGCAGATTGATACTCCATCCCAGTCAAGTGCTGTACTTTTGCATGTGATAGAAATGAATCAGAATTCCTCTTAGAGTAAAGGAGGTTCACCATATATTCTGTAGAAGCTATGGATCTTTTGTTACTGTTGTTGAATATACAAAGTGTATATTTATATTGGTACTTACCACAAAATGCATTTTTGTTATGTTCTTCATTATATTCTGTAAATTGATAAAACATAATAAACATTTTATTTACGTAGAAACCTAATATAAGTATTTATATATTTCATATTTAGCAATTAATTCCCAAAATCCTTCAGTGCTGCACAATTTTAATGCCATACTTGCCTTTATGTATGTGTGTATGCCTGGGTTTGCATACCTGTCCAAATGCCTCCTGTGCATTTTATTAAGTTTAACTAATGGTACAAAGTATGGACATGAAATGACGTACGAGGGTCATTTCATAGGTCATGGCAACGATATTATATCAGCCAATAAAGCTGCAGAAATAGAAATTCATTATATGCGATTGAAGGTCACTGGAATGAGCTTCACAATGCTAGTACCAAATTGGGTCCGTGTACAGGAGGCAATGGGTAAAGGAAATTGAACGATGCGTAAGTGGAAATCATTATTTTATTATGCACAAAAGGAAACAAAGTACATTACTCTCACCTAGCACCCTTCAAAATAATCCCCCAAGGCTTCCACACATCTTTGCCAGTGATGCAGGCATTGAATACCATTGGCTGTGTGCGATTCGTCTATGTGTACCATCTCTCATCGAAACACTGTTAAAGGTACGGTCACACGTCGCTACTTTTGCAGCGCTACTTTTATACTGCAGCTGCAAAAGCTGCGTGTTGTGTTCACACGTAAGCCAAAAGTAGCATGCTGCACGCTACTTTTCGTGCTGCGCAACCCGAGTGCTGCAAAAGTTGCAACTGGAGGTTGCGAGTCTGTTCACACGCATCGCTACTTTTGCAGCCGCAGTCATGCTGGAGATCTCCGTGTTGACTTCTCAATATACATTTTGTGGTTATGTTCGCATTATTAAGAAACTCATGCAAAGCTTCATCTATTATTTGCTTTTTTGTTCTAACTAGTATTCAGAAATTGACAGGCTTTTAAAAATCGCCTATATACTTAAATGATAACCAACAGTATATTCACGTAATCAATGTTGGCAACCCTCCTGTTTGGAACTAAGATGTGTTGTGTATTTAATGCTGTTACAAATAATTTATTTTCATCATATTTAACATTAAAATATATCCAAACAATAAAAGTATCATTGGCACATTTGGGTGGTAACACTGGTTGCAACCGCAGCAAAAGTTTCAACAAAACCGATATCAAAAATGCTGTGGCTGCAACCCTGAGAACCCTGTTCACACGTTGCTACTTTTAAGTTGGGTGCAGCATGGAAAAGTAGCGGGCAGCAGGGTCGGCAGCAGCTACTTTTCGGGTTGCACCGTTGTTCACACGTCGCAGTACAAGAGTTGCGCAGTTTTTTATACTGCAGCGCTGCAAAAGTAGCGACATGTGACTGTACCTTAAGATGTTCTCCGTGTTTGCAAACCGCCTCCCACACAGCGCCTTCTTCAGTTGCGGAATAAGATCAAAGTCACATGGACTGAGATCAGGCGAGTATGGAGGATGTTCCAACGCACTATCACTCAATGCTTCTCGTAGCTCAGAATGACACTGACGAGCAGTTCTGCCATGAACTTTTGCGTGTGCTGTCAACTAGCTACCAATGCTCATGGATGCAATCTGGCGGTGGCATCCCGTTCAGTGTAGGCTACAACAGGTCTTCAAACGTATATACTGACCTAACCATATTTTCGGTTATATGGAAGATATAACATAGTTGCCATGATTTATGAAATGACTCTCGTATTTTCCAACCTGGTGAGTGAGTAAATTATCTCCCAACCAAAATATGCAAGCGATTGCATAGCATATGTCACAAACCCACCCACAGTCTCTGCGAAGGTCAAAGCTAATGTGAGCCTAATTGGAACATACACGATACTAGCTGTACTCTCGTATGTTGGTGGTTATACAGTAACTTTAACTTAAAATGGTACACACACATACAATATTGCACAGCAAATTTTTATGTGTGATAACTGTGTGTTAACGAATTTGGCCTGTTAATTCAATTTTAACTGTGAAGACAATACTACCTGAAAACATTTCCAGGTATTAACAGTTCAATAGTTCGTCCATTCATAACCTTGAGGACAAATTCCAAGAGACAGGAATTGTTACAGGTAAGAAATACAGAAGATGGTATAGTGTTCTCACCAAGGAAGATTTGGATGACATAGGACATTTGCTTACAAAATTTCAATTAAAATCACTTCGTCATCATTTGAAGGAAACAGGCCCATGTCTTACAGTTCTGTATGAACTGTTGTTGAAGTTAATACCATACAAATTTACAGTGGCGCAGTGGTAAGAAATACAGAAGATGGTGTAATGTTCTCACCAAGGAGGATTTGGATGGACATAACAGGCCCATGTCTATGACATAGGACATTTCTTAGAAAATTCCAAAAAAATCACTTCGTTATCATTTGAAGGAAACAGGCCATGTCTTACAGTTCTGTATGAAGTGTTGTTGAAGTTAATACCATACAAATTTACAGTGGCGCGCAAAGTAAGAAATACAGAAGATGGTGTAGTGTTCTCACCAAGGAGGATTTGGATGATATAGGACATTAATTCAATCTTATGTTGAAGATCAACAGGCCATGTCTTACAGTTCTGTATGAAGTGTTGTTGAAGTTAATACCATACAAATTTACAGTGGCGCGCAAAGTAAGAAATACAGAAGATGGTGTAAACATGGTGTAATGTTCTTGAAAATTCCAATAAAAATCACTTCGTCATCATTTGAAGGAAACAGGCCCATGTCAGTTCTGTACATACAAATTTACAGTGTTCTGGTATGTTCTCAAGTGTTGGACATTGAGAAAATTCCAATTAAAATCACTTCGTTATCATTTGAAGGAAACAGGCCATTTAATTCTGTATGAAGTGTTGTTGAAGTTAATACCATACAAATTTACAGTGGCGCGCAAAGTAAGAAATACAGAAGATGGTGTAGTGTTCTCACCAAGGAGGATTTGGATGACATAGGACATTGCTTAGAAAAGTCCAATAAAAACCACTTCGTCATCATTTGTAGGAAACAGACCCATGTCTTTACAGTTCTGTATGAACTGTTGTTGAAGTTAATACCATACAAATTTACAGTGGCGCAAAGTAAGAAATACAGAAGATGGTGTAGTGTTCTCATTTGGATGACATAGGACATTGCTTAGAAAATTCCAATAAAAACTTCATCATTTGAAGGAAACAGTGTAAAGTGTTGTTGAAACAGTTCCAACAGTTCTAGGACATTGCTTAGAAACTGTTGAGTTCTGTATGAACTGTTAATACCATACAAATTTACAGTGGCGCAGTGTAAGAAATACAGAAGATGGTGTAGTGTTCTCACCAAGGAAGATTTGGATGACATAGGACATTGCTTAGAAAATTCCAATAAAAATCACTTCGTCATCATTTGAAGAAATTGTTCTGTATGAACTGTTGACATACAAATTTACAGTGGCGCAATGAATAGGACATTGCTTAGAAAATTCCAATAAAAATCACTTCGTCATCATTTGAAGGAAACAGGCCATGTCTTACAGTTCTGTATGAACTGTTGATGAAGTTAATACCATACAAATTTACAGGGGCGCAGTGGTAAGAAATACAGAAGATGGTGTAATGTTCTCACCAAGGAGGATTTGGATGATATAGGACATT
This sequence comes from Periplaneta americana, assembly GCA_025594305.2. Classification (NCBI taxonomy): domain Eukaryota; kingdom Metazoa; phylum Arthropoda; class Insecta; order Blattodea; family Blattidae; genus Periplaneta; species Periplaneta americana. Next base: position 167,768,919 of record JAJSOF020000013.1, on the reverse strand, counting down.
GCTTAGAAAATTCCAATAAAAATCACTTCGTCATCATTTGAAGGAAACAGGCCATGTCTTACAGTTCTGTATGAACTGTTGTTGAGTTAATATACTATTTACAAATTTACAGAAGATGGTGTAGTGTTCTGACCAAGGAAGATTTGGATGATATAGGACACTGCTTAGAAAATTCCAATAAAAATCACTTCGTCATCATTTGAAGGAAACAGGCCCATGTCTTACAGTTCTGTATGAACTGTTGATTAAGTTAATAACATACAAATTTACAGTGGCACAATAAATACGACCCAATGATTGTGTAATTGTGAATGGATTTTAAATGGAGTGTATGATGGCGAAATTTACCCAAAAGTCTGTTTTCGGACGAGACTTTGTTTCTCTCCATGGGTATGTAAATATCCAAAACAACAAATATTGGAGCTCCGAAAAACCCAACCTTCTTCATGAGGAGCCCCAACATAATATGAAAATAGTGCGCTATGAGTGGTGAGCGTACCTTTGAGTTTTCCAGCAGTATTGTACTATAACACATACAGTCGACTATTCTGTGGTCGAACTTCATACAGCACTCAAGAACAGAATTATCAGTAGTGTATGCGCTTCCAACCTAAATCTCTGTGACTTTTATCTCTGGGAAACTTCAAAAGATAAGTGTATAAAAAATAATCAACATAACCTGAGAGAACTGAAAAGTGGTATCTGGGAAAATGTTGCATCCATTTCTCCATATATGTCATTTCTTAACCGGATGCCACAGATGTTTAGAACTAGAAGACATACAGTTTAGCATCTCTTTTCCTAATTTGGGTGAGTAAATGGCGTTTTACTTATATTTAGTTATATTTTACTTTATTAGTTTGTGGTTTGTCGAATCGTCAATAACTTTCTTTCTTTGTGATCATGCTGGGGTGCAGGGTGCAAATTAAGATAACTGAACTATGAAAAAACGAACCAGAATATAAGTAACTTAAAATACCAATTTTCTGTATCACGTTACCATAAATTATGCTGTAATAGAGGGCTTAAATAATGGCTTTATGTCAATTAAATTGTTAATCATTTTCAGAAATTAATGCAAACCAACTTTCTGCATCATACATATACGGATATACTTTTGTTTTCATATTTCCTATGAAGACAGTGGCCTATACGAGCATGTGACGATGTTTTAAATATGAGAAACTACTGCTTGTTTTATCAGAACTTTAATACAGGGGGTTCATTAATATGAGGGAAACATTTAGAGAACCTAATAACAAGCAAAAAAGCTTATGTAAATATTATAGTCAATTTCGCTTTGTGCATAATTACAGGTATTTTTATGTCATGTGGTTTAGTTCTTACACTAGTGTGTTATGTTTATTAAATCAGTAAGTCTAGGCCATGTAAAAAAAAAAGATTTACTCATTGTTATCTGGCAACTGAAAACAAGGGTAGTGGAAAAAGTTCCACTGCACTTAATTCACTACTGGGTGTTTATTTCAAAGTGTGTCATGACGTCACTGTTGTGAGTCAGCGATTTGAAGCGAGTTTCAGCTTTTATATTAGAGAAGTTGCCTATTAATCAAGGCGTTCAATCTGAACTTGAGAACATGTACGGTATAACTTGAACATCGTAGCAACAGATGGTGGTCTGTAAAGTCTGTGTGCTACCATAACATCTTTCAAACTGTGTTTTGCGCGGGCAAGTCGTATGCAGGGTATTTATTATCAACGTTTGCGTACGGGAACATTCCACAATACAAATCAAATGCTCCATGTCCATGTTGACCGTCGAAGTTAATGTCAACAAATATGTAAGTAATCGTCTTAACCCTCTCCACATATCCCGACAGTAAGAAAAAAACTCACCTCAGTACGTGTTTCCAAACAGTTCACATTCCTGCAACTACAGGTGTTATTGTACATATCAGTAAGTTCTCTTCAGAATGAACGCCGTACTTGCTAGGCAATTTTCTGGCACATACGTAATATGCCTTTGCAGAAGTGTAAGAAGATTGAATTCTCTAGGCTCAACGACTAGCCACATGACAGCATACAGCGAGCCATGACACACTGAATATGCTGTATGTGTAGTAAATGCATGATGGAGAATCACCTCATTTGCTTGCTGCTAGAACAATTCGAAGTCACTGATTCCCTAATAAATGTATTGGTCGTGGAGGACCAACATTCTGGCCTGCTCGTTCTCCTGATCTCAATCCTTTGGATTTTTACTCATGACATTTAAAAGCACTTGTGTTGAGAACATTGAAATTCTTCATCAGCTTGTTGAAGAAGGATGTCAGCAGATACAACAGACACTTGAAATAGGGGAGAGAGTACCGGTAAGACAGTCTATAATGCGGCACTTAGAAGTCTGTATTAGAACTCATGGTAGCCATTTTGAGCACTAGAACTGTGTATGGACTTTAAACAAAGATATAAAAATGAAGTTGTTATAAGCAAATAAGTATGAACTAAAAAGTACCTGTAATTGAAAATAATTAGCTGTAGAGGATGTTAAGAAAAAGGATCTCATATGTTAAAGGGTGCTAGAACTCTTCAAAACAAGTAAAAAAAAAAGTATAATAAACATGCCGAGATATTAGAACTTAACTTGTTCATAGCAGATGCTCGATGTGAGTTCCATTCATCATAACACATCCTTCTGCTCAACGTCTTAGGGAACCACGCAACCTTTCAATCATCCCTAGTTGGTCTCTGATGAGCTGACATGCATTGAAGACATGCTCTTGTAACATTTGAAACATCTTAAATGGTTAATATTTGAGGAGAAAAATTTGCTCCAGTGCCGGGGATCGAACCTGATCCTTGGTTCTACATACCAAGCGCTCTGACCACTGAGCTACGCCGAATTCAATCCACAGCACCGGATCGAACCCTCCTCCTTCAATGTTTCCCTTTGTGGCCTGACTCCAAGTTAGGCATATATGTTGACATGTATCCAATGTCAACTGCCATTATACTAGGAGCGCACTCAGCTGAGTGACTTGTTTGGCCGGGAATCCGCAGTTAAGTGTGCAGTAATCTGTACAGATATATGCAATGCAGCTATGAGAATATTATAGATTACTGCAGAATCCCGGCCAAACAAGTCACTCAACTGAGTGCACTCCTAGTATAATGGCAGTTGACATTGGACATATACGTCAACATATATATGCCTAACTTGGAGTCAGTAACAAAGGGAAACAATGAAGGAGGAGGGTTCGGTCCGGTGCTGTGGATTGAATTCGGCGTAGCTCAGTGGTCAGAGCGCTTGGTACGTAGAACCAAGGATCCGGGTTCGATCCCCGGTGCTGGAGCGAATTTTTCTCCTCAAATATTAATTGTCAGTATTACAGTAGGACAAATTAATAAAAAAAAAAATCTATATCTTAAACGGTGTTCATACATTAGAGCCATAACCAAACATTCAAGGGATTTAGATCTGGGGAACGAGCAGGCCATGGTACAGGACCTCCCCGGTCAATCCATCGAAGATTAAATAGCCGTGTTAGGTGTCGTCTGACTCTGTTATGGAAATGGGTTGGTGCTCCATCATGCATAAACCACAGTTTTTTTTTTTAACCTTTGATTGTATGGCACTTCCTTCAGCAGGACAGGCAATTGGTTTGCTAAGAAACGCCGATACTGAGAACGAGTTAATCTACAGAGATTCATGTTTATTGGACTTTTTTTTTTCTTGTTATGCGTAGTACCATTCCTCAAAATATTAGACCCTCTTTGACACTCTGTATATTTAGACCTACATGAGTTTTTTTTTTTTTTTGCTTGTTTTTAGATCCTCCATTTCCAAAAGGTTTCCCACATATTAGTTAACACCCTGTATGGTGTGAATGTGTATGAAAATCAGTTTGTATGATAATAATAATAATAAATAAATTTAGCTTCCCTTATGAAAAGGTTACCAGATTTAACAAAGCATATTACATATAATTTGGAAACACACCTAAAAGGTAAAATGATATAATTACATTTGAAACGGTTAGGGAATCGAATATACAAAATGTCAGAAAAATTTACACCTACGTAGTGTTTGTGCTCATTTACAGTTAAGAAAGGGGGGAAAAAATATCATCAGATATACCACGAGAAAAATAATAATACGGATTTATTGGGATTGATATCTAAACCAATTAACAGCCATCGGTTAAGATAACTTGAAATTTCCATTATCACTCCCATACAAATGATTTCTCAATATCTGAACCGATCCTTTGAGGGCACTAATGACTATTTCCTTCACAATGCTGTGTGTTAGCCCCAGGTTTTTACATTTGTCGGCAAAGAAGGAGGGTATGGTACCACGTGCTCCCACCATCAGACCTATTACATCAATGTGGGACAGGCTATATTTATCTTTATAGAACGGGATTGTTGGTTCTTAGATACGTTTCTTTTCACTGTCCACTTCATGCGGTTGATCTGCATGTGTCTCAAATCTGATGGTGGGATCGAGAATGTATGCCGAGTTGTTCTTAATGGCAATGATATCAATTCGCCGAACACTTCCTTGTGTGGCTAGTCCCTGCACCTCTTGATGGACTGTAAACCCTACTTCCTTCAGTGCCTCGGCCAGCATAGAAATCTCTTTAAATGGGTAATTTAGTCTTATTCAATTTTTTTTCTCTCTGTATGGTGCAAACCCGAATTTCGCATGTCACCACTCAGAGCAGTTATTCCTCTGATTATTTAATTAATAAAATGTTCGCCATAAGGATCATATGATGTTTGGGGGAGACGATCTGATGCTGTAAATTTCTGTTGTTGCTAGTGATTAGATTGACTGAAATGTGATTAAACTGTGGCAAGGGATACGGAAGAAAATCTTTAACACCATTTTTCTCCACCAAAGTAGAACTTAGTTTCACTGCAATTTGATTTCTGGTTTCCAGCAAAGAAAGCCAATGCTCCAATCCTCCTACTAACTGTAGATTAGTACACTTACTTACTTACTTACTTACTGGCTTTTAAGGAACCCGGAGGTTCTTTGCCGCCCTCACATGAGCCCGCCATTGGTCCCTATCCTGAGCAAGATTAATCCATTCTCTATCATCATATCCCACCTCCCTCAAATCCATTTTAATATTATCTTCCCATCTACGTCTCGGCCTCCCTAAAGGTCTTTTTCCCACCGGCCTCCCAACTAACACACTATATGCATTTCTAGATTCGCCCATATGTGCTACATCCCCTGCCCATCTCAGACGTCTGGATTTAATGTTCCTAATTATGTCAGCTGAAGAATACAATGCGTGCAGTTCTGTGTTGTGTACCTTTCTCCATTCTCCTGTAACTTCATCCGTCTTAGCCCCAAATATTTTCCTAAGCACCTTATTCTCAAACACCCTTAACCTATGTTCCTCTCTCAAAATGAGAGTCCAAGTTTCACAACCATAAAGAAAAACCAGTAATATAACTGTTTTATAAATTCTAACTTTCAGATTTTTTGACAGCAGACTGGATGATAAAAGCTTCTCAACCAAATAACAGGCATTTCCCATATTTATTCTGTGTTTAATTTCCTCCCGAGTATCATTTATATTTGTTACTATTGCTGCAAGATATTTGAACTTCTCCACCTCTTCAAAAGATAAATTTCCAATTTTTATATTTCCATTTCGTACAATATTCTCGTCACGAGACGTAATCATATACTTTGTCTTTTCGGGATTTACTTCCAAACCTATCTCTATACTTGCTTCCAGTAAAATTCCCGTGTTTTCCCTAATCGTTTGTGGATTTCCTCCTAACATATTCACGTCATCCGCATAGACAAGCAGCTGATGTACGGTAACCCGTTCAATTCCAAACCCTCTCTGTTATCCTGGAAGATTAGTACACTAAAAACAGATTTCGTAAGATATGGAATATGATTTAAATTGCGAGCTTAACTGATACATGAACAAAAGAGTAAATAAGATATATCTTTCACATATATTTTTGTTAAACATGTATGGTGAAATGAATTTCTTTTATAAACTATTGTCATTAGGGATAACAATTACATATTTACATCTCATATATATTTTAGAAATGGGTACTGAAAATGGTTCGTAAGTTTATACCTACTGCATATGTTATTACTACTGCTACTACACTATGTTTAAAATTTACAGAACTTTTCCATTGTAAATATTCTAAAAGATATTTAATTTTCACTAAAGTATACAACACATCAAGTGTATCAACATTTTTGTACATATTCCAATCAATACTGGTATCTTTCCACAGATCATCACTAATATATAATTTATATTAGATAGTCTTTCCAATGAACGAAACTTAAAAAAATAACAACAAATAAGTAAATGTGTGAAAATCATATCATTCAGTTCCTGTTGAGAGGAATCATTCACTCACTGCTAGTCCACAATTCTCATTTCAGATATGGTAAATTATATTAACAATACCGGTATGTCATTTTATTTCGACGCTTGGTAGAAGAAGATACCATAGTGAAGGTCACAGCACTATTTATTTTGCATGCTTGTTTCCAAATACCAAGGCATCAGCTCTAATTTCAAGGATTCCCCTGACTGGTAGTATTTATTCTACAGGATGTTCGTCAAAAGATTGCTATGGAATTGGTCTGCTGAGGAAATCCGAGCAATGCAATGATTTCCCATGGATACTGGAATGTTGATAATGGTAATGAACAAGTGAAGGAATTATAACTGGAGAAAAACCTGCTTTTATGACCAGAATTCTTTTTACCACAGTCTGAACTTATATTCGCCAGAATTGAAACTAGTCTTCAGCTTGGAAACCTGATGCCTTAGTTATTAGGTTAATAGTGCGCCTTTTCATTTACTCTTGTATTAAAAACATTCAAATAGTATTCGATTTGAATTCTACTGAAGATAAATGCTAAGAAGATAAAAAAACCTTTACATATATTTCGAGAGAAAAGTCTTATTCAAATTGCACATTTGTTAGCAAATTTATTTAGATTGAAAACTCGTATTGTAATGGAAGTCATTCTAAGTGATTTGAAATAAGAAAAATGTAACATTTATTTTAAAATATTATCACTGATTGAAGTTCACGTTAACACTTTGTTAGTTAAAAACATAAAATTACTTAATCATACGTTAAAAAGTGTTGAAATTTTAAAAAAAAAAGGTATACACCTTCGACAGACGGCCCGTTTCGACGTGATGTCACGTCTTCCTCAGTGTTTCCTGAACTACTGGTGATCTTTAATTCTGCGATGTGCATTTGTCGATTGGGGTGGGGTATGTTGCTCTTATGGTGGGGGCTGGTTGTTTGTGTGTTGTGACGTATCATGACGTCGAATAATGTATGGGTATTGAACTGTAATTGTGTGTTAAGTATATGTTGTGGGTATATTGAAATACAAACTGCTGAGCCATTTATACCCGAACCCACGCTTTCAGAAGTCGAAATTGCGATAGAAAATCTGAAAAAGTACAAGTCTCAAGGTATCGATCAAATTCCAGCAGAATTAATACAAGAGGGTGGAAGTGCATTATATAGCGAAATTTATAAACTTGTACTTGCTATTTGGGAAAAGGAAATTGTACCAGAACAATGGAAGGAGTCCATAATTGTACCTATTTTTAAAAAGGGGGACAAAACCAACTGTGGTAACTTTCGAGGAATATCACTTTTGTTGACGTCGTACAAAATTTTGTCCAATATTCTTTTGAGGAGATTAACTCCGTACGTAGATGAAATTATTGGGGATCATCAATGAAACTCGGCGTAATAGATCGACTATTGATCAGATTTTTGTATTCGGCAGATAATGGAGAAAAAATGGGAGTATAAGGGTACAGTACATCAGTTATTCATAGATTTCAAAAGGCATATGACTCGGTTAAGAGGGAAGTATTATATGATATTCTTATTGAATTTGGTATTCCCAAGAAACTAGTTCGATTAATTAAAATGTGTCTCAGTGAAACATACAGCAGAGTCCGTATAGGTCAGTTTCTATCTGATCCTTTTCCAATTCACTGCAGGCTAAAGCAGGGAGATGCACTATCACCTTTACTTTTAACTTCCTTTAGAATATGCCATTAGAAAGTTCAGGATAACAGGCAGGGTTTGGAATTGAACGGGTTTCATCAGCTTCTTGTCATGCAGATGACGTGAATATGTTAGGAGAAAATACACAAACGGTTAGGGAAAACACGGAAATTTTACTTGAAGCAAGTAAAGTGATCGGTTTGGAAGTAAATCCCGAAAAGACAAAGTATATGATTATGTCTCGTGACGGGAATATTGTACGAAATGGAAATATAAATATTGGAGATTTATCCTTCGAAGAGGTGGAAAAATTCAAATATCTTGGAGCAACAGTAACAAATATAAATGACACTCGGGAGGAAATTAAACGCAGAATAAATATGGGAAATGCGTGTTATTATTCGGTTGAGAAGCTCTTATCATCCAGTCTGTTGTCCAAAAATCTGAAAGTTAGAATTTATAAAACAGTTATATTACCGGTTCTTCTATATGGCTGTAAACTTGGACTCTCACTCTGAGAGAGGAACATAGGTTAAGGGTGTTTGAGAATAAGGTGCTTAGGAAAATATTTGGGGCTAAGCGGGATGAAGTTACAGGAGAATGGAGAAAGTTACACAACACAGAACTGCACGCATTGTATTCTTCACCTGACATAATTAGGAACTTGAAAAGAGACGTTTGAGATGGGCAGGGCATGTAGCATGTATGGGCGAATCCAGAAATGCATATAGAGTGTTAGTTGGGAGACCGGAGGAAAAAGACCTTTAGGGAGGCTGAGATTAGGTGGGAGGATAATATTAAAATGGATTTGAGGGAGGTGGAGTATGATGATAAGACTGGCTAATCTTGCATAGGATAGGATCGATGGCGGGCTTATGTGAGGGCGGCAATGAACCTTCGGGTTCCTTAAAAGCCATTTGTAAGTAAGTATGTTATTGTATGTTTATATATTTCGTATTGTTCTAAGATATTTAACTGTGAACTTTTTGGTGTGATGTGTAAAATTTCCATTTCTGTTTCTATATTATTGTAATCATGATTATTGTTGATAATGTGTTCTGCATAATTTGATGTGATGTAGGGTTTGGTTATAGCTTTAATATGTTCATTATATCTTGTTTGAAAGGTTCTTCTTGTCTGTCCTATGTAAAAATGTGGGCAACTATTGCATTTTAGTTTGTAAACTCCAGTTGAATTATATTTATTTGAATGTTTAATGTGATTATTTAGATATTTCTGTGTTGTGTTATTTGTTTTGTATGCTATCTAGTATTTTAGTTTTCTGATCCTTTCACACAAGATATAATGAACATATTAAAGCTATAACCAAACCCTACATCACATCAAATTATGCAGACCACATTATCAACAATAATCATGACTACAATAATATAGAAACAGATAAGGAAATTTTACACATCACACCAAAAAGTTCACAGTTAAACAACTTAGAACAATACGAAATACATAAACACACAATAACATACTCACAACATATACTTAACACACAATTACAGTTCAATACCCACACATTATTCGACGTCATGATACGTCATAACACACAAACAACCAACCCCCCACCATAAGAGCAACATACCCCCACCCCAATCGACAAATGCACATAGCAGAATTCAAGATCACCAGTAGTTCAGGAGACACTGAGGAAGATGTGACATCACGTCGAAACGGGCCGTCTGTCGAAGGTATATACCTTTTTTAAAAATTTTAACACTTTTAACGTATGACTAAGTAATTTTATGTTTTAAAAGTGTTACGAAAAATAAACTTCTAGAATAAAATTATATGTTACTGATCTGAAAAATATTGCAGTTACGTGCATAATTGTAATAATTTGATATATTTACATAAATAGCACCAAAGCCGTAAATGAACATAACATTTTCCTACACATTCAGAGACATTTCAGTATGAGTGAGATCGTTTAGAATTAAAATAGACTAAACCAGTATTAGATACAAAATATTACTTACAATTTTGGATTCTCGTATTCCTTGCAAAAGTATTTTCTACATTGCAATAGAAGTTAGCTGTATCCTATTTGCTATTAGTAAAAGATACATCTTTAATGTAATGTTATTCAAACTGGAATTTTAAGAAATTCTAGAAAGAGATGTAAGTTTTCTTAATAATCTAAGAGCCTGCATTTACGTAATAATTTAGGGTGCTATTCATAGACATTTTGCTAGCCCGCACTACGAGCATGCTAAACTAGCCCGGGCTATCGACTGGTTACTTGTACAGGATTCATATCATATCTTATCGAGAACACTGGTTTATGAATACGAAAAACGTTAGTTCGCTGATCATCCACCGGAAGCCCGTGCTAAGAATGTCTATGAATACGGCCCTTAATGTTTAATTTACTAACCCGCAGAAATTCATCATACAGGACAGACATAGCATACGACTGGTAGTTGTACCCAATGTAGCACATATAAAAAGCACATAAAATGAAAATATTTATATTTATATTAGATAGTCTTTCTCCCTCTATTCACTATGGGAGTTCAGTCAAAATTTAATCTTTCATGTCCTGCAGTGCTCCTTCCTTTACTATGCAAAGAAAATACAATCACAAGAACACAAGTTGTACACTGCATCAGATTAATGAAACATATTTATACCGTATATGTTCCAGATATGGTCATTTTTTGTCATGAAATCTTAGTCTTACTTCTTTCTTTAACATTGCGTTGAGTTGGCCGATTACAAAGTCATAAGAGGCAGAGTACCAAAGAAATTCAGCATTTCTTGCAACGTGGAGTAACCAAAGGTATAGCAAACATAAGCAGTAGTACCTCAAGGAATGGGCTGTTAGGCCTTTTGACAGTATATTATAATGGTGTCCACTTCTGAAATGATTATCTCATCGAAAACAAACCTCAAGTCTTTATACAGAAAGTACTATTAGATTTTACGAACTTTTATGTTTTCAATTTTGAATCTTGCGTACACTAAATTAACACTTGAATATAATTAATTGATTAACTAGTGGACTTAACACTTGAATTAATTATGTAAAATTATCCGGCTTACAGCTGTTTCAGTGCTTCACGCACCATCTTCAGAGCCTACTAGATCACAGCGTCATCTCGAACTTCTCTGCCTGTTATGTGGGTGTGTTTGATTGTTGAAAGGTGTTGAAGAGCGGAGTCAAATAGTGTGTGTACTGAAATTGATCTGTGTGTTGAGAATTTGATCGGGATGTGTTTTAGTGTGTTTGTATATTTCGTATTGTTCTAGTGTGTTGAGTTTTTGGTTCTTGGGTTGTATATATAGGATTTCCATGTCGGCATTTATGTTATTGTATGTATGGTTAGCATAAATACGACCACACAGGTGTATACAAACTCACATGTAATAGTTGCGATAAGTTCTACATAGGACAGACAGGCAGATCATTCCAAACACGCTACAAAGAACACATTAAAGCAATAACCAGAGGACACAATACATCTACATACGCTGATCACATAACCAATGCTAACCATACATACAATAACATAAATGCGGACATGGAAATCCTACACATACAACCCAAGAACCAAAAACTCAACACACTAGAACAATACAGAAATATACAAACACACTAAAACACACTCCGATCAAATTCTCAACACACAGATCAATTTCAGTACTGTACACACACACTATTTGACTCCACTGTTCAACACCTTTCAACAATCAAACACACCCACATAACAGGCAGAGAAGTTCGAGATGACGCCGTGATCTAGTAGGCTGTGATGATGGTGCATGAAGCACTGAAACAGCTGTAAGCCGCACAAATCTTACATAATTAATATGAGTAAGTCTGCTAGTTAATCAATTAATTTTATGTTTTCTTTTGTGTGCCATTACATTAAAAAAATAGTACTGTATTTATAAGCATTTACTCAATTGAATTGGCATACAGAAGAACACTACTAAACACTTAAATGATCGAGGAAAAAAATTTTTAAAATGAAACATGTAAAATGATAAAGAAGAAAAACTATATTAACGTTCCTTTGAATTTTCTGAAACACAATATTTGGATTTATTAATGATTTATTACATCATTTTATCTTCCTGCATAAGTATTATTTCTCAATAGGGTTTACAGGGTGTCATTTTGCACACATCTTCAAACTTTTAAAAGGCTGTAAAACTTTTGTTCTTTCGGAAAATACGAAAGATTGCAATGCTATATGGATCATTCTGTAGCCTACGGTACTCTACAAAATTTGACGTAAATATTTTTATGCAACGTAATTTAATTTTCAATTAAAAAAATAAGATTAACATCCACCTTATATAGTACAGTACCGGTATAGTAAATTCACATGTCTGAATTTTTGCAGACATAACATGTGCATCAAAACAGGATCACAAAAACTTTTCTATTTCATTTGAGGGGGAAAAAATACTTGATTAGCTATTGTTTTACAAACTTAAAAAGGACATTGTGAATATAGTAACATTTTTGTCAGACAAATAAAATAACTTCTTAAGGTTTTCGTAAAACATCACAATTATCATCTTTATAATCATCATCATCTCTTTTCTTTTTTTATATATTAGACGGAAGTAATCTACATTCATTCAAACTTTCTTTAGACAACCTACATTACCAGTACTTCATAACTTGCTTTATAATTCTAAAATTTAGGAAAACTTATTATATGTCTTTCACATGTTAAATTTTATGTTAACAAGGTAACATAAAATTTAACACGTCTAAAGACATATAATAAAAATGGTCGTTTTCCAAAGTGATATAGTGTTAAAAGTTGTGTAATCAAGATGTATATCTAAAATTTAAGTAATAACCTGTAAGTTTTCATTCGCTGTACATGGAATATCTAATCATCTCTATATGTTTCTTTGTAGTTTAATATTTAAGTTACTGGTACGTATATTTAAATTATTCTCGGTGATGGTTCTCATTCCTCGACTTTTTTTTTTCGCCATACTTCCGAAAAACTTACATTTCGTTGCATGGGCTCTGATCTCGTATTTTTCACTTTCTGTATTTCAAAACAGTACCATTGTATAATTCTGTTTCTTTAATATACATTACACATTAAAACGTTGCGAATTTTAAAGCTTATTACTACACAATTTATGGGAAATGTAACAAAGGATATTTCTAGTTAAGAAACAACAATGCAAAGTTTGGAGTGTAAGATATGATATGGCAGCAGTAAGTTATGACGTTTAATAGCAAGTACTATTGGTTGAAATGGAATGTTCAATAAAATAATGTTTTATGAGTACTGGTATATTTATGATGGAATCAAGATCCCCTTATATGGCAAGTTAATTAAGAGCACCACAACTTGTAGTCGTCCACTTCTCAAAAAAAAAATAAATAAATAAATAATGCTATTACTGTTAGTAAAGAGGGATGACTAGATAAGATTATAAAAATATAATTATCAAGAATCAATGTGTAGCACAATTGCAATAGTAATTGTTGAAATAAGTAAAAAAAGAAAGACACAATTTTCATAGAATAACGGTCAGACCTATGTACTCTTCTGAAGAATAATATGTAGTATGACCTATACTGTGCTTGGAAATGACAGTTTTATGCTCAATGCAGGGATGAGGGGATGTGGAAGACTAGATCATAATTAGGAATGAACACGAAAAAGTTTAAAAACATTGGTCTGTAAACTAACATATTCTCAAATTTAAAGAGAGTGAAGTGAATGCAGAGAGAATGATAATAATGGATTTCAATAACCAGCCACAATGAAGAAGACCAAGAAAACAATGAACAGAACAAATGAGAGGACCTACACCAGGACTAAAAGAGCTGAATAATTAGCATCAATAAATACAATTTCAATATATGAGGATGTCAGTGATAACCAGAGAGTATTATCACCTTATTTTACAATGAATCCGATCTACAAATCTACCATTTGTCCAGAAAGTATCCAGCCATTTTCATATCTCCTAAACCAGTTGTGTTGCCTTTATGTAACTTAACAGCCAGTCAGGGAAGACCTTACTGCTATACTCAGTTGACAGTGAGCCACTGTTGAATGAGCTTGTGTACTGTCACCATCACATTCATAATGACTGAAAGAGATCAGCAAAACTGGATCAAGCTTCGCTTCCAATTTGGAAATTCATTCAGAGAATGATTAAGAGGGCTTTTGGGGATAATTTAGTGAATGAAGCCCAGATAAAATTGGTACCAATTATTAGCGTCGTGTATTAGAAGTGCTATGTTCGGTTCAAGTTTGTCGAAGTTCGATATTAGCCAATACTCGTTCTGTAGGAGAAAGTCTATCATGTTTGTTGCACATTGTTTTAAAAATATTCGCTAATCCTCCACTCCCATCCCTTCATGTTTTAACCACTTAAGGGTTTTAGCAAAAATCTTGTGATTAGTTTTCCGTATGAAATAAAACGAAGTTTTTAATATCTTTGTTGCCTGTCTCATGTTCGAAAACATTGCAGAACACTAGTACCAGTACCTGTACCTGAAAGATTACCACAAATTCGTTGGAAACAATCCACGTTCTGGAAAGCCTTCAAAAGCAGAACACCGGAAAATGTTGAACTTATGTGGGCTGCAACAAACTAAAATTGAGGACTGAGAGTGGGAAATTAGAAGATCTGGGGATTCCAGGGACTATTGCTTGAAACACTTTTGATAGAAGATCTTGCCATGAAACTTGTGGCAGCATCCCCATTATGATAATGTGCTTGTCCATTCTTTAAGTCTCATACAGGTGATTTTTTTTTTTACAAAATTTGAGATTACGCAGATCCCTTACAGCCCAGACTTGGATATAACTTACGGTAATTTTTAATTAGGACAATTTATTTAATTATGAGATTAAATATAAAAATTTTAACATGATTGCAAATGTGGATGCACGTTCCAGATTACCACTTTGCTGGAATTATAGAATATTTTAAAGCTCATTTTTGCTATGGTTGCTGTGATCTTCACAGCTGATAGCTTCTTAGCAAAGAGATGAAGATTCGAGTCCTGGCAGATGCCATAAGGCTGTAGTTCACAAAATAGCCGTAGGACAGATTTTGAGAACTTCATTTCCTCTGTCATTCTCACTGCACCAGTCACACATTATAGCAGTATCTTATTTTTAATAACTTATAGTATTTTAAAAAAGGAATGTTAAATAAAGTACCGGTATTATTTCCACTTTTAATAGGCCACATCATTATTATTATTAACCATTTTAAGGCTTGGGATTTTGTCATCTTCCTTTGAATCAGCATTTGATATTCATGAGCAGTCAATGGTCAGCATAGCAAAAGGCAACTGCCACAAACACAGGAAAGAGGAAAAGGGAGAAGTTCCTGTTAGACATAAATCTCAGGTTAGAATTTCGTGGAAGAGAATGTTACACTTTTGATTGTTCTTACACTTTAAGGAAAGAAGTCTAAAATTCAGCGTAAACATAATCTGCTACAGATCTAAATATTATTTAATATGTCTGAGGCAAATTACGTAAACTGAATTTCCAACAATGAAAATGGCCTTTACAAAGATTATTAGTTGTTATATGTGCAAATTCTATCGCCCTTTTTAGCAATATACTTCAAAGTTGGGAGCAGGGGAGGGGAAAAATTTAACTAAACTCCATGTCATTACATCCTCACAAGGGGCAAAGGCCGTGCTGAACATCTGCCATCTATTACTCAACAGAGTAACTACCAGATAGGCTATAGATATTGCATGTTATTACTGGGAATCCCCACAGGTTTTACTAATCGGTTTTTCTTTGACCAGAGTTTGCCACCTATCATGGCTCCTCAATTTTCTGATCGCAAGGCTGGAGGGACCCTATTTCAGACCCTTTAACCTTGAAAAATTTCTTGTGTAGTCTGGATGGGAGGAATGAAAGCAAAATGTATAATTTTCTTGTCTGTAATAAATTAAAAATTTCATTTACAGACTCTTCTGATCCTTTGTTAAGTTTACAAACTTTCCAAACTGTAAAGAACCTAATTAAAAACTATTTGTCAAGTATAAAAAAATCAAATGATAAAATTAACCACTAACTCCTCTGATATAGTTCATAAAATGAAAAATCTTTACGAGACATAAAATACTTTAATTATGTCTTAAATATATTTACAGAAATATATAATACATCTGACAAACATGTATGGTAAATCATCCAAACCTCAATTGAAATGTCTCTTTCAATTAGAAGCAAATTTTAATGTAAATAGATTGAAAACAACATTCTGTTATATTTCTGATAAGAAATTTTGAAGGTTATCTCAAGGGTGAGATAAGATTTAATAAATTGTTTTAAATTAATGCTGTGTAAAATATACCAAATTATTTTCTGTAACAGTACCTATATACACTGTGTCCGAAAATAGAGGTATCAAGAAATAATTGTTCACCATTTATTAACAGAAGGATATTTTATTATTATATGTTTGGCACAGGATGCAGAAACTCTCCAAGATTTTATTTTTATAACAACAGTACTAGAAATCTATACAACAAAGCAAGAAAATTGAAGAAAACAAAAAAGATACGATTTATCATTGCGATTGTCACGAATTGCTAACAGTCAACATTAATCATCCTAATTGAACGTAAAATGTGGACACCATAGCAAAAAGTGAAGTGCATGCTTTGGCTTGCTGAATTTAAATCTGTTACCAGAGTTTGATGTGATCCACTTATGTCGAAATCAACTTTGCAGTGGGATAGAACTCTTAAGAGACAGGATCCTTGATTCCACAAACAGGTAAACATCCCACGAAAAAAATAACCGAAGAAACTGTCGATCGTATATTAATTACATTCAGCCGGAGCCTAAGTCCATTAGGCAGGCTAGTTATCAGTTACAGATTCCCAAATCAATTGTTCATGATGTTCTTCATAAACGACTCAAACTATGTGCATGCAAGCTCCATCTTCTTCACCACATTCAGCTGAATGACAAAGATTAAGACAAAATTTTGCAACTGAAATTCTGCAATACATTGACGAAACCCTTCATATCTTGAGGAAGTGGTATTTAGTGATAAAGCTACATTCCATCTCTGCAATAAAGTTAACCACTATAACTACCGTATATGGGAGTCCGAGAACCCTTGTGCTTTAGTGAAGCACCAACGACACACTGGAAAAGTAAATCTTTGGATGCGGTTAATGCACAATGCAATTATTGGTCCATTCTTCTTCTTCGAGAAAACCATGACTGGGCACAGTTATCTTGATATGCTAGAAAATTTCGCTGTGCCCCAAATCCCCCTTAGATCAACATTTCAACAAGACATTGCTCCACCACTTATTATCATGATGTCATAAGTTTCATTCATAGAAATTTTCCTCGTCATTGGATTGGAAGGAGCGGACCCAAAGCATGGCCACCAAGGTCTCCTGATCTGACTGTTGGATTTCTTCACTTGGGGTTTCATCAAGGGACTTTGTATATCAACAACATCCAATCTAAAATTTGTTACAATTGAGACACCACATCACATTATCAATTAGTAACTGCATAACGCCTCAAATGTTGCAAAATACTTGGAGGGAATTGGAATATCGTTTGGACATTTGCAGAGCATCAAGAGGTGCTCACATTGCAATATACTGAACTGGATGTAAAACTTGGAGATGGAGAGTTTTATATAACAGTAAAACAAATTTTCAGTTAATTACTCTTATGCTTAAGTCAGGTTTTTCTTTTATTTCTTGATACCTCTAGCCCAGACACGGCGTGTTTGGATGCTGATTTTCGTAATAAAATCTTAGGTTGAATATTTAAAACAGCAGAAATTATTTTTAAATATTCTTGTTTAGAGAGAGAGAGAGAGAGAGAGAGAGAGAAAGAGAAAAAAAAGTGATTTAAATAGATGTTCTCCCTGCTCTATGCATGTCCATTGTTAAACATAAATGGCAATGGCACAAATGATAACTTTTACTTCTGTGACTTACTATAATTTTTAATCAAATAAACCTTTTTTATACTGTTAGTCCACTGTCGTCGTAGTTTCGAGAATCCCATTTCAAATTACCGATAGTGTATTCACAACTAATTGTCATAGATGGAAGATCGGGTAGTCTCCAATGTTAAGTATCATCATCATCATCATCATCATATCCGTCACGTATTAGACCCTACAGGATCTGTTACGGTCTCATGCCAGCGCTTTCGTGGTCTTCCCAATTTCCTCTTTCCTCTTGGTACATAAGTAAGAATCTGTTTAGGCCATCTAGTGTGATCCATCCTTTCGACATGTTTTTTCCACTGAAGTCGATATTGTTGAACAAAATTAACTATAGGATCCATTTTGAGTTCCTGCAATATGTCCACATTTTTACGGTGTTCCAGCAAAGAGCATCCCGCTGTTCGTCTCATGAACCTCATTTCAGCTGTCGTCAGCCTTTGCTCATCAGCTTTTCTGATTGTTCATGCCTCGCTACCGTAGGTGAGGACCGGTCGAGCTAGTGTTTTATATACCTTTAGCCTTGTATGTTTCTGAACATGGGATGATTTGAAGACGGTGTTAATTACGTCAGTGATTTTTATAAATTTAGATATTTTGTTCGACATATCTTCATCAGTGATGTAAGAGAGGTTATAACCTAAATAGTTAAAGGAATTAACACGTTCAATTAAAGTATTATTTATCATGATCTTACTTGGAATTGGATTCTCTCCCGAAAATGCTATGACTTTTGTTTTCTCTTTTGAGATTTCCATATTGAAATCTGAGGCGATTATTTGCAAATTATAAATGGCTCTTTGTAAAGCATCCTCTGTTTTAGCGATAATAGCCTGATCGTCGGCAAACATTAGTGTATCGAGAACTGTGTTTCGATTAATTTGAATTCCAGCATGATGACTTTGCCTCCAAATGTATAAAATATGGTTCATATATATAATAAACAACAGGGGAAAGACCGCACCCTTGTCTAACACCTTGGTTTATGGAAGTCCAGCTAGTAGTTCCGCGTTCAGTTCTTATGGCAATTTCATTTTGTTGATATAAATTATAAATGGAGAGAATGATTTGGTTTGGCACATTATCATAGCGTAAAATCTCTAAAAGTTCCAATGTTAAGTATTTGACAATTAAATTATTGGATCTTCTGTTATTGATCTCCATTTGATAGATATCCACTTTCAATTTATGCAATTTTTTGGTACATGTAGGAACAAGTATTGTTACATACAGAGACCTGTAGGTCAGTGAAATAATAATTTGTTATTTATATGTTTCCACCTCTACAAGATCTCTTCACATGTTACCATAAATTGCGAATGAAATAAGGTCAAGGGTGGCTATGGGTTCATATGTATTGTGAGATGACTGGGTGGGGAGGGGGAAGAATAATACTAGTACTACAAAAACAGAGTTCAAGTGCATGGTAATGGCTTTACAAAAGGCATATGACTCAGTTAAGAGAGAAGTTTTATATGATATTCTTATTGCATTTGGTATTCCCAAGAAACTAGTTCGATTAATTAAAATGTGTCTCAGTGAAACGTACAGCAGAGTCAGTATAGGTCAGTTTCTGTCAGCTGTGTTTCCAATTCACTGTGGGCTAAAGCAAGGAGATGCACTATCATCTTTACTTTTTAACTTTGCTCTAGAATATCAGGAAAGTCCAGGATAACAGAGAGGGATTGGAATTCAGCTGCTTGTCTATGCGGATGACGTGAATATGTTAGGAGAAAATCCACAAACGATTAGGGAAAACACGGGAATTTTACTTGAAGCAAGTAAAGAGATAGGTTTGGAAGTCAATCCCGAAAAGACAAAGTATATGATTATGTCTCGTGACGAGAATATTGTACGAAATGGAAATATAAAAATTGGAAATTTATCTTTTGAAGAGGTGGAGAAGTTCAAATATCTTGCAGCAACAGTAACAAATATAAATGATACTCGGGAGGAAATTGAACACAGAATAAATATGGGAAATGCCTGTTATTATTCGGTTGAGAAGCTTTTATCATCTAGTCTGCTGTCAAAAAATCTGAAAGTCAGAATTTATAAAACAGTTATATTACCGGTTGTTCTTTATGGTTGTGAAACTTGGACTCTCACTTTGAGAGAGGAACATAGGTTAAGGGTGTTTGAGAATAAGGTGCTTAAGAAAATATTTGGGGCTAAGAGGGATGAAGTGACAGGAGAATGGAGAAAGTTACACAACGCAGAACTGTATTCTTCACCTGACATAATTAGGAACATTAAATCCAGACGTTTGAGATGGGCAGGGCATGTAGCATGTATAGGCGAATCCAGAAATGCATATAGAGTGTTAGTTGGGAGGCCGGAGGGAAAAAGACCTTTAGGGAGGCCGAGACATAGATGGGAAGATAATATTAAAATGGATTTGAGGGAGGTGGGATATGATGATAGAGACTGGATTAATCTTGCTCAGGATAGGGACCAATGGCGGGCTTATGTGAGGGCGGCAATGAACCTCCGGGTTCCTTAAAAGCCAGTAAGTACGTAAGTATTATTATAATGTCCATGTTTCTGCCTCATACAATGCCACACTCCACACAAAGCACTTCACTAGTCTCTTCCTTAGTTCTTTCTCCAGAGGTCCGCAGAAGATGCTCCTTTATCTATTAAAAGCTTCCTTTGCTGTTGCTATCCTCCTTTCGACTTCCTGGGAGCAGCTCATGTTACTGCTTATAAATAATAATAAATAATAAATAAATTTAGCCTGCTAGATCCCGTAAGGGCAAGGGCCTCCTGACTGCCGGGGCTTGGCTCAGTAGACTTCACTCTTTAGGTGAGCCGATCCTAAGCAGTGTTCTATGTACACAAACACTATATGCACTTGTAAGATTCACACCACACTATACACTGAGGACGGTGGCTTCTAGATTTCTCCATAGCTGTCTGTCTCTTGTACTGCTCGTCCAATGTGGTCCTGCCTTCTTCTTGAAGAAATCGGCCCATCTAGTTGTCTGGCGTCCCACTCTTCTTCTGCCGATCCTGGGATCCGACAATGTCAGTCTGTGGTCCATCCTTACCACGTGCCCTCCCCATTTCCACTTCAGGCTTTCTGCGATGATTAGGACGTCTTTCATGCCGGTACGGTTGCGTAGCTCCTCGTTCCTTACTTTGCTCTTCAGAGAAAGTTGCAGGAGTTTTCTTTCCATACTGCGTTGGCAGGTTTGAAGCATACGCCTCTGTTTTGATGTTAGGGACCAGGTTTGGCATCCATACAGTAGGACTGGTAATACACATTTTTCCAGGGTCTCAACCTTTAAGCTTAGCTTCTGGAATTTGTCTGTAAGTATGAACTTTAGAGACCAGAACTTCTTCCATGCCATGCTGATCCGTCTCTTTATTTCCTTCTCTGAATTGCTGGAGAAGGACAGGTTCTGGCCCAGTTACTGCTTATAGTACACCTCAAATATTTGGGCTGTCCACTTGCTCTACCGCTTCATTTAGAATTCGCAAGTCCACCTTTCTTATTTTTCTTATGACCATGGTCTTCGTCTTATTTGCATACATCTTCTTCTCACACTGCTCATGGCTGTTGGTAGCATATGTGGCCAGCAAAATAATTTCTCCTTTGCAGTGCTTCCACACAACAATTTTATGATTATTGTACCGTGAACATTGATATGACCTACTTTTATCTATACCCTTTTGTAGTAAAAGTTTTGGTGTAGGTCGTTCAAATCTTTAAATTCCAATCCCATCACACACTGTTCTTCTTGAAGAGAGGAACTTAGCAAACTAGAGATTATATCTGCACTATTTGTTTCACTAGAATTCGAATCATGTGTATTTATTTTCACCAAATCAAATATTGTATAAAACAAAATAAATTTAACATACTTTCATTTCTTCACGACATTCAAAGTAACAGTGAAGCCACTAGATCCCCGCCCCCCCCCAATTAATAAAAATCGCGCGAAATAACTTTCCCTCAAGTGCACCACTTTTATTCTGTGGTCTGGACTGATCAGGCCTCTGTAACTGTTTCACACCGTGCATTGAGTCTAGTGACCTTTACTGGTAACCATGGCAACCATGATGCCATACGTACAACTTAGCAGCCTCTATTTATCTGGTCTCAGCTCATATCTATATCTATATATATAATTTGAACTGGTAATGGAAATTACGGGAAAACGGCTGAACGGATTTTAATAAATGGCCACTCATTTTGAAGCTTGGAACCCAAAGTTTTTCGGAAAAATAGTAGTTTTCAGTGAAATGTCAATTTTCCAAAATCCATCTGTCGTCAGTTTTGAGAACTAGCTAATTGCATTCAGGAGAAGCGAAGCAAGCATCAAGTCAGCCGTGTTGCATTTCAGAATAAAACAAAACACACACTACAGTAAACAATATTACACGAAGGCCATGATCTGCAAGAATGCTGACATATTTAGAGTTCAAATTAAATTGGTTATTAAAACTTAACTTACTAAAAATAATTTACAGGTTCGATTCTGTGGTGTGTAATTTTCTGGGTACAGCTGTGTATTGGATATTAAAAACTACAAAACTTGAGGTGGTTTGATGACATTATTTCTATTATAAATGAAATATTATTGTAGTTAATGTCGTGATGTGACTATTTTTCATTAATTATACATATTAATGCTATACTGATGATATGAAAGTGAAACGTTTTGGGGTTATATAAGTAGATGTAGAGAATAACTTAAATTAGATTTTGATTTCTATATCTTACTGAGTGGCTTCTATATAGTATATATAGTATATGTTACTGAAAAATATAAAACTTACGTAAGATAATATTATTAAAAATCAAATATTTTTATAGTTATTAATCAAGTGGGGTTGGGTCTTTTTCATATATTTAATGGTGGTGTGGTGTAGATATTTATATGCGTGGTTCTCTTCAGTATTGGCTCGAGAGAGAGTATCTTTCATTATTATGGAAGCAAATAACTTTCAGAATGTCTGGTATTCTTCATTGAAAATAAATCTGAAAAATGTTTATTTGAACGTCTAATGAACTTAGTTTGCAGCATTTGCTGCACAAGCCACTAGTATATATATAATTTGAACTGGTAATAGAAATTACGGGAAAATGGCTGAACGGATTTTAATAAATGACCCCTCATTTTGAAGCTTGGAACCCAAAGTTTTTCTGAAAAATAGTAGTTTACAATGAAATATCAGTTTTCCTACATTATTTTCCTATTTTCCAAAATCCATCTTTCTTCAGTTTTGAGAACTATAATGCATTAGAAAAAAACACAATATTGGTACTACTAGTTTTTTCCAGTTTCTTTTCTCTCTCTCTCTCTCTTTTTATTAATGATGTGATCACCAGCATCCATATAAAGTGACATAAACATTTAATTGGCCATCCTTTATGTATAACTCATGTTCTATATGACACTACTTCCATTCTTAGGCAGAAAATTAAATTAAAAATTTAAGTGAAGATAAAATGATGCATCCAGATGTTAAAAGTTAGGCTACACATAATACACAAAATTGATGGTAATGGACAACTGAACTAAACGGCAGTCTTTGGCAATAGAAGTCTTATTGCACATTCAGAAGCATGAAAAGTAGGAACTAAATTTATGACCATATCTGGAAACACATTACATTATGTATCTGCACTGAAAATCGTGGACTTACGTGACCAACAAGCCTGTTCAAGTCTTGAAAGTTACATTTACAAACAAAATACATCAGTCATGCCCAATACAAAGAAAATAGTATAATTAAATATATTTCACAAGACACAGCCTCCAATTACACAATGACTGAGTTTCAAGATGCTTAATTAAAGACGAAATCACCCATTGTATTAAATATAATTCAAATAAATAAATTAGGCTTTGTTGTGTACTGGGCATGACAGTGTATGTTCTGCAATTCAGACTGTTACTCATTCTTTCATTAGAATTGCAAAATTCCAATAAAAGATAGCATGAAATAATATTTAAAAAAAAAAAGTAAGTAATAATAAATATTCACATGTAAGCATTAATGTAACTATTTTGAAAATTTCGTATAACAGAATTGAAACAAGATGAAATAGTACTATTTTACATACCTCAGAAAAATTATTTTAATTTGCTCTCTCTCTCTCTTCTTTCTCTCTTTCTTCCATGTGTGATAACTGGTAACGTTTAAACTAAGAAATATTTGTTCACAATTTACATTGTAATATACATTAGTTTCTCCTAGAATAATTCAATAAAATGTTTTAATTCCGCCTTTTACTGCATTTTTAATTTAATTCGTTGTAATGTTCAAAATATCAACGAGAAATATAACCAGTAATAATGCATATATAATATATATTTAAATTGTTGTAGTTAAAAATAAGTGGTTACAAATTATTGGACGATTTCAGAAGGCTATATTTTCACCAATATTAAACATAAATACATGATCTTACCACCATTTGAAAGAGGGAAGTTTGAAGTTTTATACTGACCGTAGATGTGAGCCCCACGTGTAATATAGCAGACTTCTCGGTGGTGATCCCAATCTTGCCAAACTCTCTCAAGCACGTCTTGTGTGACATTCTTGATTGTTGTGTTCATGTGTGTTCTCAATTCAGCCAAGGTCGCTGGAAATGAAGGTATGTAAACATTGTCCTTGACGAAACCCCACAGAAAGAAATCACACACTGTGAAATCCGGTGAACGGAGTGGCCATGTGCAGAAAGTGTTGTCTGCTTCCATTGTATGAACAATCCATCGACCAGATAGGTGTTGATTTAGGTACCTCCGGACCTTCATACGCCAATGTGGAGGGCTCCATCTTATTGGAAGATGAACTCCTGTTCCTCCTCGTCTGAGAGTTGTGGCATTAGCCAATTTTCCTAAATCAACACCTGCCAGATCGATGGATTGGTCGTGTAACGGACGCAAATAGCACCGTCTGCACATGGCCACCCTGTTCACCGGATTTCAGCGTCATTTTTTCCTGTACGATTTCGTCAGGGACAATATTTACATACTTTCACTTCCAGCGACGTTGACAGAATTGAAAAATCACATTAACACAGCAATCAGGAATGTCACACAAAACACACTTGAGAGGGTTTGGCAAGAATGGAATCACCATTTGGACGTCTGCCATATTATACATGGGACTCACATCAAGTGCATCTAAGGTCAGTATAAAACTTCAAACTTCCCTTTTTTCAAATGATAGTAAAATCATGTATTTAGGTTCAATACTGGTGAAAATATAGCCTTCTGAAATCGTCCAATAATTTGTAACCACGGCGTAAATTAATTACTTAGTTATAATTTGCAGGTTCTTGTACTATAATAAAATATTTAACCCATAAGTAAATCTTGTTAATGATTACTTAGATAAGCTAATAACAATTCAGTTATATCTTCATAAATGCAATTGTCTTTAAATGAACTACCGGGACTTGCTTTGGAACCAAAAGAAAACTTAACTTGTTTAATATGTTTAAGATATTTTGAAAGAAAATTAACAAATCTATTGGTAGTACATAAATAACTATTACTGTGATGTATTTAGTTCATATTCCAATGTTTTCAAATCATAAAGGCTACTAAGGGTATGCTAATGGAGTAATAGTGAATTACATTAGGTAGGGAAAATCATATAATTATATATTGGTCAAAGGATCTGCTGGGGATGATCCCCAGTTATATTGGTAATTATATCACTGTGAAGACTAAATGAAAAGATTTTATATGCTTGAAATAAGGTGTCGAACAATTCACAAACAAGTATATTCCACTTCAAACTTATTAGGGATAAAATATGTACGTGTGTTGTACAAATCTTTTTTCAGTCTTATGTTTCTATCCCACTGTTTGTGAGATACTTATATAAAATAATTAAAACATAACAGAAAAATAATAATTATTAAGTTTTCCTGATAAGAACATCTGAATTGTAAATAAAAATAAATTTTAAAACTTTACATAGTAAGATAGTGTACTGAAAAGCTCTAATTGCTGCCTCTTCAGCATTAAATATGAATATTCCACTTTTTTATGAACAAGACAATGAACAAATCTAATATAGAACTGTACAATAATATGTTCTCAATTGCAACCAATGGACAGGGTAATGTCAAAACCTGCAGGTTTTTTCCCCAATTTTTTTTTACTATACGAAGTATAGAAGACATAAAGGAACATTAAACCCAGACGTTTGAGATGGGCAGGGCATATAGTACATATGGAAGAATCCAGATGTGCATATAGAGTGTTAGTTGGAAGGCCGGAGAGAAAAAGATCTTTGAGGAGGCCGAGACGTAGACGGGAGGATAATATTAAAATGGATTTGAGGGAGGTGGGATATGATGGTAGAGACTGGATTAATCTTGCTCAGGATAGGGACCAATGGCGGGCTTATGTGAGGGTGGCAATGAACCTCCGGGTTCTCTAAAAGTCATAAGTAAGTATAAAAGAGGAAGTAATGTGATAGTGGAAAATATATATTTAGAGATTTTTCCCGAAATTACATTTTTTCAGCATCCCTGAAAAAGACAAAGTGGTTTTGGGTGTGCCATCTGTGTACAGAAATTTCTTTGGACAGACTTTGTCTACACCACGTATCTATGAGTAAATTTATCATGAATGCTGCACATGAAATGTAATAATTTTTAGTTAAAATTAATGATAAATAATTGATTAAATGGCGATCTTACTCATGTTAATTATGTAAGCATGTGTGGCTTACAGCTGTTTCGGTGCTACTTCACATCATCCTCGGAGCCTTCTGTGTCTCGGCGTCATCTCAATTTCGCTGCTTGTTGTGTGGGTGCGTTCGTGTGATGGAGAGTTGTGTCGAA
Source organism: Periplaneta americana (assembly GCA_025594305.2). Classification (NCBI taxonomy): domain Eukaryota; kingdom Metazoa; phylum Arthropoda; class Insecta; order Blattodea; family Blattidae; genus Periplaneta; species Periplaneta americana. The sequence goes on along the minus strand of JAJSOF020000013.1, from coordinate 167,742,131 downwards.
TAGTGTGTGTGTTCTGAAATTGATCTGTGTGTCGAGTATTTGATCAGGGTGTGTTTTAGTGTGTCTGTATATTTCATATTGTTCTAGTGTGTTGAGTTTTTGGTTTTTGGGTTGTATGTGTAGGATTTCCATGTCTGTATTTATGTTATTGTATGTGTGGTTGGCATTAGTTATGTGTTCGGCATATGTAGATGTATTGTGTCCTCTGGTTATTGCTTTAATGTGTTCTTTGTATCGAGTTTGGAATGATCTGCCTGTCTGTCCAATGTAGACGCCGAGACACAGAAGGCTCCGAGGATTGTGTGAAGTAGCACCGAAACAGCTGTAAGCCGCACATGCTTACATAATTAACACAAGTAAGATCGCCATTCAATCAATTATTTATATTCAAGTGTTAAAAGTAGTGTACGAAAGATTCAACATGTAAAATTAATGTGCCTTTATTTGAAATTAAAAACACGCAATGGATCTCAAATTCAGTAATAATCAGGAGAGTGTCTTTGTAATCTTTTCTATTATGTATAATAAACTGACAAAGAGGTATCAGAGTTCGAATATGGCGTCAGAATATTATATAATAATTATTTTATCCACTTTGCATTCCACAACATGGGACATGGCATTTGTTCCCAGATCAACTACAAAGAGCTAAACAGTTGTACCAGCAGAGATCTTCAGAAGGCAAGCCAGGCAGAAGAAGCAACCCGACAGTTGGGGATAAATAAAGTAAATAGACAGGGAAACCCTAACAGAAAGACTAAACTTACTCAGCAGAGGGCTGGTTAACCCACTCTGAGGATATTTTATAAACTCGAAGTTCCCACAGAACTGATGAAAAATAATGCTTGGATTAGAATTACGAGAACAAACAGAATACCAAAATTAAATGTATGTAAATCTCTTTTTACTAATGGCGGGTATTTGAATGTTCATCGTTCACCCATAATATGTAACCAGTTGTGTAGACCAATTTACTGAGACTCATTGCCCAGGATGTGCCATAGGAGGCTAGTCTACGCTACATCTGCATGAGATGATAATGGAGATTTGTTGGGATGCCACAGAGAAACTGGGGAATAGGAAATTTCAATTTTCATGATATAGGAAATATTCTTTGCTAACAGTTAATATTGTTGTGTGTCTGTATTCTGTTTGGGAGGTGAAAATGGTCATCATTAGGGCAAAGCATTTGTGACATCTATTTGTTGTCCATGAAAAGACCACAGACTAATTTTGATCAGTTGAGCAGCACCTAACACTCTGTACATGACATCAACAATCGTATTATAAATTTGACAGCAGTATTAGTCACTTCAGCTGGATCTAAAATATTTCAATAAATCACCATTTTGTGTTGTTGTACATCTAACTCTCCCCATCAACAAACTGCATTTCGAAGAAACTTCCAGTAATACAAGCATGATTGAACAGTTACACAAACTTTGTAATAATGAACAAAAGCTACGGAAATGGATTTTTGTAATTAAAATTCTCCAAATGCTGGGTTTCTTTTATGTCCCTGTGACACTGTAGCTAATGACAATGGAGTTAGGTTAGTCAACTTTGCCACATCAAAAAATTTAATTGTCAAGAGTACAACATTCCCCCATAAGGCAGAGATTGAGGGTTTTTGAGAATAAGGTGCTTAGGAAAATATTTGGGGCTAAGAGGGATGAAGTTACAGGAGAATGGAGAAAGGTACACAACACAGAACTGCACGCAATGTATTCTTCACCTGACATAATTAGGAACATTAAATCCAGACGTTTGAGATGGGCAGGACATGTAGCACGTATGGGCGAATCTAGAAATGCATATAGAGTGTTAGTTGGGAGGCCAGAGGGGAAAAGACCTTTGGGAAGGCCGAGACGTAGATGGGAAGATAATATTAAAATGGATTTGAGGGAGGTGGGATATGATGGTAGGGACTGGATTAATCTTGCTCAGGATAGGGACCAATGGCGGGCTTAGGTGAGGGCGGCAATGAACCTCCGGGTTCCTTAAAAGCCAGTAAGTAAGTAAGTAACACTGTAGCTTTTGTAGCAACCTCACAAATTTCAAGCACAATAATTAACAATATGTCCCTAATAGAAACAATAACCAAATTTTTTGGCTTACAAATTGATGTGTTAAATTGGAAAAATCATATTAAAGAAGTTACCCCCAAACTAAATTTATTATTGAATAATTTCAAGGATAACTTGTTCTGGGGCCAGGTATCAATTCCAAGACCCTTCTCTTAGCGCACGAACGCACTACCAACTGAGCTACCCCAGGAACTATACACGACACCATCACAATTTTTCCTTTATATCCACACAACTCAAATGGGCTGAAAGCTAGATTTGCATAATATATTTCGTTACTGGAGGTACGTTAATAGGAAGCCACAATTTAAGTCACACAGAATTTGTGTGCACTCAGAGTTGGATTCTGGTGTCTTGTCAGCCCATTTGAGTTGTATAGGTATAAAGGAAAAATTGTGACGGTGTCGTGTATAGTTCCTGGTGTAGCTCAGTCGGTAGAGCATTCATGCGCTAAGCGAAGGGTCCCAGGATCGATACCTGGCCCAGAACAATTTTTCCTTGAAATTATTCAAACCTGCTTTACAGAGAGCTACTACCTGAAAGCTAGATTTGCATAAATTCAGCTTGTTTTGCTATTCGATCTACTGTATGCAAAAGATAGTAAATATCAATACCTTAAAAACAATATACTTTGCATACTTCCACTCAGTAATGAGTTTTGGAATAATATTCTGGGGAAATTCTGCGGATAGTAACAGTATATTCCTACTATAGTAATCAGAATAATAGTAGGTGCCAAATCTAGGGAATCGTGTACAACTATTTTAAAAAACTACAAATAATTCCCATGGCTTGTCAGTATATTTTTTCATTAATAAACTTCCTTGTATGTAATTGTGAAAACTTTGTACCTGTAACTAATTCAACAATTCATAGCATAAATGTGGATCAAGAAATGACTTTCATACTCCATCGACAAGTCTGTTGTGCTATCAAAAAGGAGTGTGTTATATAGCAGTAAAAATTTTTAATAGTCTCCCTATGAATATAAAAAATCAAACTCAAAACATAAGTTTATTTCGGGCCAAATTAAAGACGTACCTAATTTCTCACGCCTTGTACAGTATTCAGTAGGTGAATTTATGACATTTAACAACACTTTATGAATATTTCTGTGTTGTATTAAGTACTGATACTAAACCTTTGTGTTGTACTAGTAGACTATATTGTAAAACTATGCTGTATATATTTCAACTAGACTGTGACTGTAATTAAGGATTTATAGTACTATTAAGAGTTTTTTGTTACATATTCCGTATTCTAGCTGTGAAGTGATGTACGAATACCATGGAATGTAAATAAATACAATCTCATTGCCATGCACAGATTCACAAGTATTCTGCCAATTCCATTCTGTTATAAGTATATGAAGTGTATTTCACTGCTTTGCTCTGGATTAGTTATAACTTTACTTACTGACTGGCTTTTAAGGAACCCGGAGGTTCATTGCCACCCTCACATAAGCCCGCCATTGGCCCCTATCCTGAGCAAGATTAATCCAGTCTCTACCATCATATCCCACCTCCCCCTCAAATCCATTTTAATATTATCTTCCCACCTATGTCTCGGCCTCCCCAAAGGTTTTTTTCCCTCCGGCCTCCCAACACTCTATATGCATTTCTTGATTCACCCATACGTGCTACATGCCCTGCCCATCTCAAATGTCTGGATTTAATGTTCCAAATTATGTCAGGTGAAGAATACAATGCGTGCAGTTCTCCATTCTCCTGTCACTTCATCCCTCTTAGCCCCAAATATTTTCCTAAGAACCTTATTCTCAAACACCCTTAATCTCTGTTCCTCTCTCAAAGTGAGAGTCCAAGTTTCACAATCATACAGAACAACCGGTAATATAACTGTTTTATAAATTCTATCTTTCAGATTTTTGGACAGCAGACTGGATGACAAAAGCTTCTCAACCGAATAATAACACGCATTTCCCATATTTATTCTGCGTTTAATTTCCTCCCGAGTGTCATTTATATTTGTTACTGTTGCTCCAAGATATTTGAATTTTTCTACCTCTTCAAAGGATAAATCTCCAATTTTTATAGTTCCATTTCGTAGAATATTCTGGTCACGAGACATAATCATATACTTAGTCTTTTCGGGATTTACTTCCAACCCTATCACTTTACTTGCTTCAACTAGAATTTCCGCGTTTTCCCTAATCATTTGTGGATTTTCTCCTAACATATTCACATCGTCCGCATAGACAAGAAGCTGATGTAACCCGTTCAATTCCAAACCCTCTGTGTTATCCTCAACTTTCCTAATGGCATATTCTAGAGCGAAGTTAAAAAGTAAAGGTGATAGTGCATAGTAAAGTTATAACTTTACCCATGGAAATTAACTACAACTATGATTGCCTTTGTTTTCCCTCCCAATGGACTTCTAATTTGCTGTACAGTATCTTAAAAATATTGTTTATACTTTTAATATATTGTCATGTATTTTAATAATAGAAGCTGAAAAGATTTACTGCTGTGAAATGCAGAGCACTTCATGTTACATTTATTTGCTCGAGATAATGATGTCACTATGAAGTTGGAAAGCATTGGAAAACTAACTGCAGTGTGAACTATCTTTTGTTTTTAATTTTATCATACAACTGAACATTTAATTGTTTTGTGATTGAGCTGCGCTGCTGATTGACATTATCTTCAGCTTGCACGATCTCTTCAGCTTCGTAGTCACTGATTTCAACATCATGGTATGTAATCAGTAAGTAATTGCAAAATGTTAAAGGTTATATTTCAGTTCAAGTCTGATACACCCAAAAAATTTATCATAACTTAATGTCCAAGAAAACCTCAGAACTGACATTAAGTTGCTTTATTTTACAGGTTGATGGTAATGTTGGAGAAGAAAAAGAGAGAGACAGAGATAGAATTAGAGGGAGAAAAAGTCACTACCAAACCTTAGATTTATTAGATGCAAACATAATGTAAAGAAGGTGAAGAAGATGAGGTATGCTTGAGTATTATATTCCAATTATACACAAGTTATTAAATGTTTCACTTCTCCAGTTTTTATTTCAATTTTGACTGAAGATTTGCCACTCTTTGAGACATAAAAATTAATAATCAGACAAACAGAACTATTTTAATGATCACATTCTCAGCAATATAAAGTTCATGTATTTGTCATGCCAATCTGCTACATAAATAAAGGTATCAAAGTTAGCTCTACTCATCATGGATTTGTGTTAAGGAAAGTTGTTACAAAACGTAACATAATAACCAAACTGATTCTTTCATCCAATTTGTAATTGTAACAAGATGATATAAATTGATGTCAACTTGAAAAAGGGATGATGACGATAATAATAATTATGGCAAACATCTTTTACTCGCTTACATGAACAGTACACACATTGTTTTCGTATTGGTATGATAGGAAGACAAAATTTGGAATTAAGAATAAAAACATTCCCATGATTGTGTGCATACAGGTCATTCGTCATCTCGTGAAACCAACTTGTGTATGAGGGGGAAGAAAAAAGTGGACTGGGAAGTGTCCCCTCCCTCACTACACTTTCGCTTGGAGCTAGCTAGCACACTAACCCCCATCATAAGGTTCTTACTATGAGCTACAATACACATGCATATGGTTACACAAGATAATGAATAACCTGTACAGACATTTAATATTACAATTTGGATACTGCAAATGCCCTATGGATAGGAAGACAAATCAGAGTGAGGTGATGAGCAAACAGAGGACAGGCCATTAAACATTATGCAGTTCGATAAAAATTAATAAGGATTCTGAGGACGATTGTGAACAACAATTAGTATGTGTGAGGAAAATAAAATACATAGGTTGGATAAAAATTAATGGCAACACTGCTGTCACGTGACGATGGTGCGTTCGAGAGTTGCCAGCTGTGTGGACATGAACAAGGACTGTTAGATGAGTTAGTGCAGCCAGCGGCGACAGTACTCTGTCAATCTACTGCAGTGTGTAGAACGTTGACTTTCATAGGGATAGTGCAAGCGCCCTAAGACCATGTTTACAAAACTAGAGCAACGTTCCTGGATCAAAATTGAAATGGCACGAGGTCATAGTGCACAAGAATGTTTTCAGGGACTGTATGAATCATATGCCGATGCAGCGTTGCCATATCACACAGTGGCACAATGCAGCGTTGCCATATCACACAGTGGCACAATGGGTTAAAGCATTCCAGGAACGCAGGGATGTGAAAATGACGTTCATTGTGGCATATGACATTGATGGGGTAATACTGCACCACGCTGTACCTCCAAGGCACATGGAAAACTCGGACTACTGGAACATCCACCGTACTCACCGTACTCACCCGATATGATCCATGTGATTACGATCTTTTCACCAAAGTGAAAGAACTACTGCGAGGGACCCGGTACAATACCAGAGATGAACTTATCGGTGCTTTAGGGTGGTCAATACGGAACATCAACAAAGATGGATGCGCTGGTGGTGTGCGACACCTTCCAAATATTTGTCAAAAGGTAATAAATAAGGGGGGTGACTATATAGAAGGTACGTAAATGTTGTACCCCTGTGAATAAAGCCATGTCAGAAATATCGAACTGTTGCCATTACTTTTTATCCAACCTTAGTAGTTATTTTAACTTTTAATTGATAAAAATGTCGTGTGGGCAGCTGTACTAGAAACTCATAGGAAATTGTTTCAAGAGTCACATTTCACTTATTTTCAATGGTTAAATAAATTCTGTAATCTCTTTCAATCATTACTGACTTCCAAATACTATATAAAGGAACAAATAATTTTAAAAACTTGCACATATTGCATATAAGGATAATTATAATATTTTCATCAGATATTTAAAATAAGGGCTTTACACTAAGACACTAACTCTTCATATGCCAATTTTGGCGAATTAGTACCCTGAGGATGAATTTAAAAAAGTGGGTAAAAGTAAAATACACTTATTTAAAAAAAAAAAATCTTCAAATCTACTGTATATAGGTACTCTGACATCTGTACCAATAAAGATAAAACAATTCCCAGTTCAAAACTGACTTGGCTCAACATTTACAATTTTGTCTCAAACTTTTTGAAAACGTATTTAATTATAAATCACAATAAATAAAAAAAAATGTCTTGTATGTATATATTAAGTTATATATCAGAATTTATTTTAAATTTAAGAGTGAAAATATTATAAACTGGGATAGTAATGGCCATCATGACGACGAAAAATCATCGATAATTATTGGCTGCAGTGTGTGAACTTCGACCTGCTTCATCCAAGTTAAATGTTTTCTACAGTTACAGATATATGAAATTTGCCTTGTTACGTCTGTTAACATTTCTTTTCCCTTTTGGTTTCCAATGTAACTTGTACTTGGGAACATGGTCATTTATTTAAGGGGACACTCAACTGTATTTTGGAACTTTTTTCCTATTTGACCAATCTTTTTCAAATTTGGAGAAAAAGTTTAATATACACATGGAAAGTAACATGCAAAATCTCAGCTCATTAGATCCAATACTTTTCAAAATAAAAAATATTTCAATTTTTAATCAATCATTAATTGAAATATCACTTTTAATTATCATTTTTTATTTTTTGGCTTTGTGCATTTGACTGTGACTTCTCAATGAATAGGGGAAGAATTCTGCATATTGATTTAGTGCTGTCACGTAAATTAGTGTAGAAATTTAATTTTTAATTTCTATGACACTTTTTCTCCAATTTTTAAGTTGAGTGTCCCCTTAAGGGAAGAGGATGATCAAATTTGAATTTTTTTCTTAATTGATGCACAGTTTTCACTTTTTGTATGTAGAAATATAAGCTGCAACAATTTAAATTCCAGATTAGTTTATTTTTTAAAGGGCCCAAATTTTGAGAGGGGAAAGGATACAATAATTCACTAAATTGGATATATCTCGGCCATTTTTAAAGATAAATTCAAAATTTCTAAAAGATTTTACTTCTAAAAGCATTGTTTAAAATGTATTTACCACAATTTTGATATTTGCTTTCAAAATGTTAAAATAAACAATAAAGCTACATTTTTATAGAAATATGGAGACATTTTTCGAATGTAACGAAATAACAAATTTCTATTCCAGATATGTTTCCTAATGGGCTAAAGAATGTATGTAGCAAATATTATGTATGTAATTAGCGTTAATGGTTCCAAAGATGTACTACCGGTATAACTTTTTTTTTGTGGAATAAAGCAAAAAATTGAAGTAATGAGAAATTGCAATCAAATTTTAGCATCATTTAAAAACCCTATGCACCTGAGCTTTAAAGAAGACGTCATAGCAGTTGACAAGACCATAAATGCGCATTAAATTATATGCAATGTATTTTTCACATATCAAATGGTATTTTAAAGGATTTTTTTTTTTTAATTCTCTGGTTTTTCATATTAAGCATCCTCTCCCCTTAAATTTCGTACAAACTATTTATTTATGCTATCATTTATTTTTTCAGTGATATAAAATATCTATTTCACTTCTCTTCTAATCTTAACTACAGACTACATTTTGGTAGATTCAATAATTTTCTCGTTTAGCAATAGTGTCTAGTAGATCTCTACACCATATGTAATAAAATACTGCCGCTGAATTCCGAAATGTTCTCTTTCTTCCTTAGTTTTGTCTTTAGAACATTTTATTACACATAGGCCTATATGTAGTTGCAAAAAATTGTAATATCAATTCAGTTAATTTGTTACGTTTTGCTGGAAGTAGACAAGAACTTTCACACAGTTAAAACATATAAATAAATAATACAACCTTTGTCTCCTTCTCACCACAGAGAGCATTTACAAACTTGTCCTTCACTCTCTTAACAGAAAACTTCGAGGAAAAGGTGGAGTGAAAATAATAGCTTATTTCCTTAAGATATCAGGTATCGCAGCTCTGCTGAAAAGCTAGTCAAATCCATGTTCAAGATGTTAACTTTGAACCTCATCAACAATGAAATTTTAGAAATGATATTCTTTTGTCTCACAAGTTATGACAAAATAGTTAATATAAAACATACACAGTTCAGTAATAGAATCATGACACCCATTTCATACTCGTAAAACCTTCATTTTATTCTATATGACTAACACTGTTAGCATCGATTTCAATCTGAATATAAAAGAGGATTTGTACAGACAAAAAACATAACAACGTAAAAATAACACATTTATCACAGTAAAACAATTCATGGTATAAAAAGGTTGCACTATTATCATCTTTAGTATATCCTCAGGTCAATAAATTAAAAAATATAATATCTAAATGTGTTCGTATAACATGTGGCAGAAGTTTGACCCTGGCAAACTAAAGTCTTTTTTATAAAAAGAAAAAATAAATAAACTATGCAATCTAAACAAAGATCAAGAGAAAGTGACGACGACAACAACAGTGCAACCCCCATTTTGTTACGATGACTGATTAAAATCAAAGACTAATGTGAACTCTGACAGGGTACGGTAACAAGAAGTCCCAGCATTGCAATAGAAAAAGATTGAGTCTTGCAATGCCACATAGTTACAGATCTTTCACCTATACAGATAAATATACATCTTATTACAAAAAAACGTTATGCCAACGATACAAGGCATTAGCGGCATTATGACGATAATATGTGCCTCCGAAGAAGAGAACACTCGAGTTATGAATGATACAAATGCATCCGTTGGCACCCGATGAGATGAGAACGATTCAAACTGTCACTACTTCACTATCGACCATGTAAAAATTGGTTGTAGTACAAATATCAAGAAAAAATGTCTCTCACTACACGAGCCTGTTTTGCACTTGAACCTCATCCATTGCACACTGGAATAATACATCATATTAAAAATTTCTACTTTCTCTATTCCATGTGCAAGAGTAAAACTGTAAACATTTTTTCTAAACTTTGTGACAATAATATACAAGATAAAATATCACTGTTAAGACACTGGCCATCCCTTGCTGAATCCAACACTCATAAACAATGGACAATGTCCAACAATAAAACAGCAGGGATCATTATTCAGTGTGCAATGACAGTGCGAGAACAGCAACATGGAATAGGGAACCCGAGATGCACGATTAGTATGGGGCACCCGTAGCCTACAATAGGAGGCAATAATATATTAATAACTGGAAAGAATTTCATGTTGGCGGGCCAACAAGTCCTGGAGCATTATGGGTAGGAATTGTATCTGACATCCACTTTTCTTCGCTGATGTGGATTCACTTGTACAGTTTAAACACTCCACTGCCATCCAGAGAAGAGGGAACTCTTATTAACGTCTAGTAGACATTGTTGTTACCCGTCAAGTGGGGGCCCGAGGTACACCATGGAGACTTCCGTGTTTCCGTATACTGCTGACACCGATGGATACAGTCTTTTGTCTGGCAGACCTGATATCAAATAATCACATTATTAGTTCATTTTATTTGTCCTCATTCTAACAGAATGGTATTTACATCATTAATTAACACTCTTAGATAGAAATTGTTCATAAGGCAGCATGTGGCAAGCAATATTAACTGCAATTAAGTGTATTTTAAAGCAAATAGTTTTAGTACAGAAATAGAGTTGGAAATGATGCCTATGATTGAAATTATTATGGGACACAAATATGTATTCTCTCGACTCTTCATACCACTTAATTTCTGTATTAATTTTCACATATTATTATTATTATTATTATTATTATGTAACACATATTAAAATGTATAGACGGCAGTTATCTTATATGGCATATGGTGCTGCTTCTTTGTTGTTTACTTCTGGAAAATAACTATTAGCACAATATGGTATGAGTTAGGTTATATTTTACACATTTCAATTCGCAACTCTTAATGCGAGGAATCTGAATCAAAAGTACTGTCATTATAACAGATAGAATAACGAAGACAATGTCATTTATCATTATATTTATGTTGGGAACACTGATAAAACAATTCTTGCGATTTTCTTTTGTTTTGTAGATCTGAAATTGCCAGTGCATTTAAGAGCTTACAACACAAATTTTAATTTATGGGTTTTTAGATTATGTGTTTGCCAAAATACAAAATGAAGAATAGTTCCTTTGGCTCTATCATTTCTCTAAGTTTATATTTTTCTAAATAATATAGAATGGTATGCTCGTAAATACTTTCCTTTGTCAACATCATCAGGTGGACCACTGTAACTTTCGAAGCAAACAGTTGGGTCGATCACTAAGCCAATATCAGAATTGCTTTTATAGGCAAATACCCTCAGTTATTCTATTGCTTCCATTTCCTGCCAAACCAAATAGTTTCTCAGGTACTGTGAATCCTACATCTTTAAAGGATCCAACAATGCTTCATGAATATTTCTGTTAACCCAGAGCTTCCTGAACTATTTCTTAGACCAAACATTCCGTCCTTCTGGAAGGAGGTCAGGAACATCTGGGTTAAGTATCGATAATAAACCTTTGTGCGAGATCGTGCGTATTTGCTTGCTTTCCGCACACAACCAATACGCAGTAAGTGTGAAATACCACATTCAGTATTCCCAACATAACACACATAACAATTTCCCTATTCTTACCGCTTAAGCGTCACATTCATTTTACTGCTTTAGGCTTTAAACATATTATTTTTAAAGACGTTCAATATAGTAATAATTATAAATTGGAAACTTACCACTGCAATTTCACCTAAATTGCACTGTTAATTATTGTTTTTAAATATTTGCAAAAATTAAGTAAACTCTACAACACCACAAAAGTTACTGCATTTGTAATGCAAGTAACATTAAGGAAGCCGTGAAAAAATCAACAAGATTCTAGACTCATCATAGACTGGGGGGAAAAAAAAGACAGACGTATATCACGGCCTGCTGGAGTACAGTAAACACAGAAAACATTTTATAGGAACAATGTTGAAGATAGATATATTTGTTTTCCAAAGTTGCCGTCATTGAACAGAAACCAAGATGGAGATTTCATTGCAACTAATTAGAAATTCCTCTTTCAGATATGTAATAAACGATCTTCACACAAAATAATGTACGATACACGAGCGGTATGTTTGTTTTCATGTTCTCGGAAATTAAAAAAGCTCAACTACGTTTTGCTTTTTCAATCTTTTCCTCGAACATGAAAACGTAAACATACCGCTCTTGTAACGTATATTACTATTGTGTTGTACTGTAAACTCTTCTGTATATATTTCAGCTAGACTATGACTATAATTAAGATTTTATAGTACTATTAAGATTTCTTTTGACATGTTCCGTATTCTAGCTGTGAAGTGATACCATATATGAATACCATGGTAAAAAGGTAAAGGTATCCCTGTAACATGCCACGAAGGCACTTGGGGGGGCATGAAGGTAGGGCCCCATGCTTTCCATGACCTCGGCACTAGAATGAGGTGGTGTGGTCAGCACCACACTCCTTTGACCGCCTTTTACCCCCACTAGAGACCCGGTACTGAATTTTATAGGAGGCTGAGTGAACCTCAGGGCCGCGAACCCCGGACCTTCCAGTCCATAGGCAATCACTGTTATAACTTCTATATTTTTGTATTTATATATTTCTATAAATTTTTTCACACTCATTGCTATTAATTTTCAATAAGGCTTATAATATATGTAATATTAATTTTCTTTTATACAAAAAACACAAATTATTGGAGTAACTTATAGTCTATTTTATCCTCGTGGCAATCCTGTAATGAAAAAAGTTTCTAATAAAAGTAAGTTTATTACTATAGTCATAATCTTGGACGAAACTATATTTTAAAAGTGCTCTTAATTGTCGATGCTTAAATGTAAGTATGAGACTATAAACAAAATGAAGAAGTTGATTACACTACACGATGCTCTAGCCTAACCTAAATATAAATAAATAGTATATTTATAACAGAAAATAACTGCACCATTTCATATTACCACAAAGTACATGTTCGTCGAATGCTGTCGTACAGTACTTCTTTTATTCCGTATGCTTGTGGTGTTATTGTGCCAATTGAAAGGTTACGGACTGCAAATGGAAAACTAAAGGGAAAATTTTAAAATACTGGCTTTTCGGATACCAAAGGGGACGGAATTTTGATGCGCTTTTAGCTGGAGTTAAAGGAACTTGAAGTTATACATAAATAATGGTCAAATCAAATATTGCACTCCAAATTGTTCACCTGTATTTTAATCTATTCTATGTACAACATTCATCTGTATTTTAATCTAGTCTATGTACAATACAGAGTGTTTTAAAGACAAGTTGATGAAAGATGAAAAAAAAAAATTCGAATAAACAACTCTGTATAGATTCCAGACTAAAAGAGTTCATAACACGTATTAATGATTCAACGTAGCATAATGCAAAATAGGTTTATCGAAGATCATTATGTGACAAATGAATAGGCTACATTTAAAATAGCTCTAGATTAGTTTTGCAATATGTTTCTGGTAAATATATTCATATGAATAGTTTGTATATAGGGTACAATATCCGATTTATGCAAGTCCCTATACTTTTTTTTGTAGATAACACAATGCAAATTTTCGTATTTAGCCTAAATGTTTACATATGCTGGAATGTCAATTCTTTTACTGTTTACAATTTCACTATTCACACAGCTTCCTTCACCGCAAGCAAATTGTCATAAATGTGTTAAGTAATAAGAATTTATGTTGTAAAGCAACTTACCTCTAAATGCTACACCAAGGAACTCATAGTTTTCTCAAATGATAATGTATTATCATCACAATCCAGAATAACTCTTATCCGTTCACCAACCTATAACATTTAAATTCGCCATAAATCGATAAATGAAGCCGAAAACACTTAGAGGTACTCTAAAAGTAGTGTGTATTATTAGTAGGTCTATAGATCTAGCATTAAAAATACACTACATACACAACTCTCCCATGATTACAAAATCATTCTTTTTACTGTTAACATGCGCAAAAAACTACCTTGTTACTTTATTATTACATAAATAACTTCATCTTGGATAAACACATTGTAGAAACACAATACTGTATTGCAATATTGCACACACTGAACTTAGTGCAAGTACTGATTGTTATACAAAAGTTCATGTCAGGTTATGTGGCCATATGATTGTCAATTCAGTCATCACTATTAATCACTTAATATCACTGGAACCATGGTATGTCATTAATCAACAAGACTGGACACTAGGCCTATATACAAACCTGATATTTTGGTGCATTATTAAGCAGTGGATAATTTCCCTGGGAATCTCCATTATGGAGAAGATGGTTATCAACCAAGTTCCAACCCCAACTCTGGTCGTCAGAACCTAATAAAGCAACATAACCATGACACTGTAAAGGAGCTTCTTTGGTTGCTATTCCAATAACTGCCACTGTCCCAAGAGGTCCTTCCCATATCACTTCCCATGCATGCCTACCATGCCGAAACCCTATTTTCCCTCGCGCAGCGTCCGTGCTTTGGGCTACGGGATTACGATGCAACGTAAAGCCATTCGGTTTTATATAAACGTTCCTTGAGCAGTCATTAGGATTCCAGGCATGATAAAAAGCTCGTAATTTCGCTTTATATGTTGGCACAGATGATAGTAAGTCCGACTTGAGGGCTTCTTCAGCCAACTTACGGATACAATGTAACCTCCACACATCATTATTTTCGTCATTCAGAAACCTGTACCAGTTTTTACACACGAGAGAGCAGTTCCTGAGATCATGAAGGTCGAGATACGAAAATATGACTTCTAAAACATTGTCTGGTAGCGTCGCTGCTATTTCTTCTACCATTTTGCCGGTTTCAACTGGAATAAGGAACAAAACAAGGAACGTCAAAAGGAACCAAGGCATGATTGGTCTAGTGCTAAACACGTTTCCGGTTCACTGTCAACCATTCCTCCGCCAAGTTTCGAGTGGAGACCACGTGACAATGCCTAACCAATCAGCTGTTTGGCTTTGTGCCTGCCGCCAAGCTCATCTCAGGTGTATTTGCACGAAACAGCTATATTTTCTAGATAGATTTTTGCGTCACTTTAAAGTTTATTTTGCTTTTATATGCACTGTGTAAAAGATTAGATATTTCTTTACCCTTAAACGTTATTCATTATCACTTTATTAAAGCGTATTCTGCCGAATTCGTTAGAAGAAATGTTGTGGTATTGCAGTCGCCATTTTGGTCAATCGACGAAGACTGCCCAAATCGGTGGTTCTATGATCTACTGATTTAAAAGACATTCAACGAAAAGGATTTAAAAACTTCGCCACTATCAAGACTGGGGGGATTCAAAAATGACACAACAAAGTAACACAGTGAATTTCTTGATTCAAGATGCCAATGGTGAGTACCCCAAGTTTTGCATGCTATCAGTACGTTGGAACGAAAACATTGAACACGAGTTGAATTTGCTTTTTCATTATTTGATATACATTTCATTACTAAATAAATGCGGTGGTTTTATGTTATTTTGCAAGTAATATTGCAGTGTCACGAATTTTCTTTAGGCTTTTACAGAGTCTGTTAAGCAGCATTTACCTCAGATAAACAGTAGTAATATTGTAGTTAATTGACCTGGTAACTGAGTGGTTATAACCTACATTTTCAATTATTTTCAGTGGTTTGTTATAAGACATTAATCATGCATTGATTACCACTTACCAAATTCTTATTTATATTATGGACCCTTAGTATACTCAATTTTACGCGACATAAAAATGTAATCTGAAGATATGCAAGATGTTCAACATGTGTCTCTACCATTGGTCAGCTGATTGTCATAAAATTTAAGTTCTCAAGACACAGCGCTATGTTGGATGTTGATGTGTGTAATTAGCATGTTCATTTTAAAATGTCTATTTGAATGTGAAGTGTATATTTTTTATAGATAATCTGGTTGCGGTAAGATTCTAGAGTAAAAGGTTTAGGTTACGGTAGTTGAAATGTTTTTCGTCATAGGCCTGTAAAGTTTCTAAATCATTCTTTGAAATACATAATATATGTGTCTTCACGTTTTTGTGATAGGTTAATTATCACATATAAAGTGCAATTTAAATATACTTTAGACCTGTAGGTGGCAGATAAATCGCTACCGGTACCTGCATTTTATAGCATAGGCTACATACAGAAAATCGTTTGTGTTATATGTCTTGCATAGCAGGTACTTGCGATATGATGATGGCTTTGTTTTCAAATGTACCTACTTCTAATAAGTTCGTTTTTCTTCTGCATAGTCTAGGATGTGTTAAATGTGAACCTAACCTTCATTTCTTTACATCTGCGAACAAATTACGTTTTAATACATATGTCACTTCGGATTTAAATTAGTATTATTTCTCTCTAGCACATTTTAAAGATCCGCCTTTAAGGTTTCCTGTTCGAGATTGGAGGTATAAACAAAATTATTTGAATAGATGACTTGCTGTTCATTGGGGTATTGGTGCTTATAGTCGCTAGAAAATTTTCTTCTGCTATTAATATGTCTAAATGACACACCTGTTTTGCGGGGTGTGTCTATAATAAATTTAAGGAATTTTAACTATTCCAGAAGAATCACAGTTCGAATTCCAGGAGGCCGTACTGATTTACGTGTCTAGAGTAGGCCTATATATATATATATAAAGTCTAGGTTCAACGATTTCTACACACTCTTAATTCAATTAAAATATATGAATGATTTCAATCGTGTACTCGTAAATCTATATAATTACAAAACTCTGTCATACGCCTACATTACATTTTGCAAAGGGACTACTGTTCTCTTCGGAAAAATCTGAGGTTCCGAGGGGAATCTTCGATCACACTACGTACCATACAATGGGAAGAGGTGGGGCGACTACCAGTGCTTCAGTCATTGAAAATAACCTCAGACGCACATTATGTAATCACTCCGAAAGCTATAAATTTATCCAACCTGCCACAAATACCTTCGTTTCTTATATATACTTGACCGATTTTCTCAAACATTTTATTTATTTATTTAATCCACTCAACAATGTAATTACAGAGTAGAGAAAAATGAAAATAACAGTAGTACTGTAATACATATAATAATTTGGTAACAAACTTAAACAGTTACAATCCAATACAATACTACTCAACAAATGATATCAAGCAAATATTACATGTAAATCTCGGTAAACAAAAACAAAAGTATTTACAGTATGAAGAAAACTTAGATTATATTAAAGTAATAGAGCCAGCCAGTGATGAAATGCAAATAACTAGTCACAGATTAGTAACATTAATACAATAACTGATGAGGGACTAGACCCAAGTTAAGTCAGAATTAGGAGTGAGTTCGTAATGATAATTGATATGAAATAATTTAAGAAAGAAGACCAAAAATACAATATGCAAACCAGTTAACACCTATTTATTAGCAAAATACTTATGGAGTGTTTTGAACGCTACCGGTATTTATTTCTCTCAAGAGTGTGGTTCTATCCTGAAAGATGTCAATATTGCTCAGTTTATTATAGAAGGAACAGATTCCAAAAAGTGGAGAGTACTTATAATAATATGTCCTAGCATAGTTTATATTAAATGTTTTTTTTTTATTTTATTGGGTTATTTTACAATGCTGTATCAACATCTAGGTTATTTAGCATCTGAATGATATGAAGGTGATAATGCCGGTGAAATGAGTCCGGGATCCAACACCGAAAGTTACCCAGCATTTGCTCGTATTGGGTTGAGGGAAAACCCCGGAAAAAACCTCAACCAGATAACTTGCCCCGACCAGGATTCGAACCCGGGCCACCTGGTTTCGCGGCCAGACGTGCTGACCGTTACTCCACAGGTGTGGACTTAAATGTTTTACTGGTCCTACAGTTCTCTCTTAGTACATGTATTGCTATCTTAGACAGTAGATGACCATTTACAGAACTTGTTAATAAATCATCACATAATCCAGTGGTACAATCATATTGCACTACACGTGAGAGCACTACTTTTTTCGGTCCAGGGTAAATCAGTTTTTTTTTTTTTTTTATCTTTCTACCGAAAAGCGTACATGCCTGGCATATCAAACTTCTGAACAAACCAAACTTAACCTGTCACAGATCCTCCACCTGACGAAAACTCACCTAATTTGTCTTTCCAAGTAGGCTATATGTATTTTTGTAAAGTTGCACCTTTTAGATTTCATTTCATCATGAAATAACGCAACACAAATCAGACATCAGTCCCCTGTGTGCTGTGTAGCAAGATCAGAGATTCAATAAATTGGATATGAAGTTTCTCCTATCATTTCACTCTGCTATTGCCTCATTGTATTACTTTAGAATAGCGTATACAGTTTAGTGAGTTCTCAGGCTCATTACTGGTGGAATCAAAACAACTCCAATAGATTCTATGAGATTCCTCACTAATATTAACAGCATCAAAATGACAATAGAAGAAAAAGCACTGATTCAATATGAAAAACTTATCAGATTACCAGGAAACAATTGGCATTCATACAGTCCTCTCTGTAGATTGAAAACTCGGAGAAGTTTCATATCCATGGTTCAAGAATTAAAACAGAAAATCAATATCCCGAATTTAAAAGAAAACTTACAAATTAAACCAAACCCTTTAACTCTATTAAATATAGAATATCTAAATTTAGAAGAATTACTGAAATCAGAAGTAAACACTGAAATAATGAAACAATTGTCTTTAGAGACAATTAATATTAGGTAACCTCCACAAAACTGGCTTCATTTATACACTGATGGATCCTTGATCTCCAGCGAACAAGGTGCCGATGCAGGTGTTACGTGCTGTCTCTTCTTACTTTATAGATCTCTTGGATATGGAACAACAAGTTTTGATGGAGAAATCATTGCAATAAGTGAAAGTCTCGGGAATCTTCTATGCCACATCAATAAATTTAAGAATGCAGTTATATTGTCAGACTCCAAAGCAGCTATTCTATCAATAGTTCCTAAACACACACCTTCATCTCAAACAGCAGAAATAACTAAAATGCTCTCTCAATTAATATCACTCAATAAAAGAATTGTATTCCAATGGATACCATCCCATTGTGGAATCCTGGGAAATGAGAATGTGGATGCAATAGCAAAGAAGGGCAGCACTGCTACTTACAGACCTGTTACTAAATCTACATATTACTCTGTGAAAAGATTTATTAAATCTACATACTTAGACTTCAACAAACAAAATTTGATAACGCAATCTCAAGGGAAAAAATGGAACTCTCTGCATCATAATCCACAGTTAATTCCCGATTTACCACGAAAATCGTCTGTAGCTGCATTTAGATTGGCAACAGGTCATGATTGTTTGACCAAACATCTGCATAGAATTGGAATATATCAGTCCCCTAACTGCCCATTGTGCAACTCAAACCAAGAAATGGATTCGGAACACCTCAAAATCTGTGCTTCAGTGGCTGACCATGATAATATCTTTGAAAAATATTGGAGTGCAAGAAGTCAAATGACTTTATTGTCAAACGCCTGGCATTAGAAAACAACAGTTTAAAATAGACACGTTGTTATTAAGACTGTCGTTACAGTAACACAGCTCATGTTAGATAATGGAAAAAGGTTTAATAGGTGCTTTAAACTTGTCATATCTCCAAGCCATGTCTGGGGTCTTCATTGCTGCTAGGTAGGAAGCAATGTGATTCGTGAAATGCTCACTAGTAGCTGATATCGACATCACTACTACTCTACGTCTACATCATGTAAACTGTAGCAGGTTTTGTGGTGTCCTTTCCTATTGAGCTGTGATATAAGAGAATTACAGATTTTTTCAGTAATAATAGGGCTGATAAGATTTAGTGAAGAACTGTTTTCAGGACATAGGAAGAAGAGGAATAAAATGCATACGATTTTTTGTTGATATGAACTTGTTAGCAGAAGAGTTGTTACAAAGGGATATACTGCTCGAGCTAAATGACAGCTTTGAGCATTATGGGATGAAGATAAATGCTAGCAAGACAAGACCACGGTTATCACAAGAAAAATAAATCTGCTAAATGTGCGAATTGTAAATGAGGCAGTAGATCAAGTGAACAGCTTCATATACTTGGGGTGTACTATAAGCAGTAACATGAGCTGCTGTCAGGAAGTCAAAAGGAAGGTAGCAATGGCAAAGGAAGCTTTTACTAGGAAAAGGAGCTTCTTCTGCGGACCTCTGGAAAAAGAACTAAGGAAGAAACTAGTGAAGTGCTTTGTGTGGATTGTGGCAGAAACTGGACATTACGACAAAGTGAAAAGAAACTACTAGAAGCATTTGAAATGTGGATGTGGAGAACACTGGAGCGTGTGAAATGGATAAACTGAATAAGAAATGAAACTGTGTTGGAAAGAGTAGGTGAAGAAAGAATGATGGAAACTGATCAGGAAGAGAAAAAGGAATTGGCTGGGTTACTGGCTGAGAAAAAACTGCACTGTAAGCAGTGGTGAATGGAAGTAAAGTTCGGGGAGAAGAAGTTATCGAATGATAAACAGCATTAAGATAAATGAGTCATATGCGGAGATGAAAAGAGGAAGACAGAAAATATGAGAATGCTGGGTTTTCAGTGAAAGAATTGCCCTTGGACAGGAAGAAATTAGGAAAATGAATAAGCAATAATAATGTAATAATAATAAATAGTAGCTATATTACTAATGATAATAGACCTATATAAGAATGAGTGCGAATAATGTGTGTAAATTTTATCACATGTAGGCTTTTATAGAATGTTCTGAGACACTGCCACTAAGTTACTGCAAAGCACAGAATTTGGTTAGGAATGTGTCTCTTAGCTTAGGCCTACATGGTATCTGTCATAGTGTTTAATGCATAGGTGATAAGTATAGCTGACTCTAGGTTCATGAAAACATTTGATATCACATATTTTATAGTGGAAGTCCTAAGCTGCAAAGCATATTATTTTAGGCTATGTCTCAGTTTATAGTTGATGTCATGATATCTGTTGAGTAGACTTACTTACTTGCTGGCTTTCAAGGAACCCGGAGGTTCATTGCCGCCCTCACATAAGCCCGCCATTGGTCCCTATCCTGAGCAAGATTAATCCAGTCTCTATCATCATATGCCACCTCCCTCAAATCCATTTCAATATTATCCTCCCCTCTACGTCTCGGCCTCTCCAAAGGTCTTTTTCCCTCCGACCTCCCAACTAACACTCTGTATGCATTTCTGGATTCGCCCATACGTGCTACATGCCCTGCCCATCTCAAACGTCTGGATTTAATGTTCCTAATTATGTCAGGTGAAGAATACAATGTGTGCAGTTCTGTGTTGTGTAACTTTCTCCATTCTCCTGTAACTTCATCCCTCTAGCCCCAAATATTTTCCTAAGCACCTTATTCTCAAACACCCTTAACCTATGTTCCTCTCTCAAAGTGAGAGTCCAAGTTTCACAACCATATAGAACAACCGGTAATATAACTGTTTTATAAATTCTAACTTTCAGATTTTTTGACAGCATACTGGATGATAAAAGCTTCTCAATCGAATAATAACAGACATTTCCCATATTTATTCTATGTTTAATTTCCTGTTGCTCCCAGGTATTTCAATTTTTCCACCTCTTCAAAAGATAAATTTCCAATTTTTATATTTCTATTTCCTATAATATTCTGGTCACGAGACATACTCATATACTTTGTCTTTTTGGGATTTACTTCCAAACCTATCTTTACTTGCTTCAAGTAAAATTCCCGTGTTTTCCCTAATCGTTTGTGGATTTTCTCCTAACGTATTCACATCATCCGCATAGACAAGCAGCTGATTAACCCGTTCAAATCCAAACCCTCTCTGTTATCCTGGACTTTCCTAATGGCATACTCTAGAGCAAAGTTAAAAATTAAAGGTGATAGTGCATCTCCTTGCTTTAGCCGACAGTGAATTGGAAACGCATCTGACAGAAATTGACCTATACGGACTCTGCTGTACATTTCACTGAGACACATTTTAATTAATCAAACTAGTTTCTTGGGAATACCAAATTCAATAATATCATATAAAACTCATTCCATATATCATTACCCTTCTGTTATCTCTCATTTAATACCTTCATTGTTTAAATATTTATCTATCTATTTATGCCCGTAACAGGGCAAAGCCCCAATTACAATAGACAGTACAGATAAAAAAAACATATTGCATACAACACGATAAAGAGGTAAAACAGATACAAGTGTAATTACGAGGGGGATCCAGGAAATAACGACCGTTTTGTTGTAATAATTAAAAATATATATATTTATTTGAAAAAACAAAGTCTGTTACATAACTGAAGCTTCCTTTACTTCTCTACATAATCAACACCTACATTTAAACATTTGTCGTATCTGTTCACTAGCTTTAGAATTCCCGTGTTATACTCCTCTGCCGCCAGTTCATTAAGCCAGGTGTTCACTGTCTTCTTCAACTCTTCATCACTTCCAAAACGCGTACCACCCAGAAAGTCTTTCAGCTTAGTGAAAAGGTGAAAATCGCTAGGAGCAAGGTCTGGACTATAGGGCGGATGATTAAAGATTTCCCAACCGAACTGATCCAGCAATTCTCGAGTTGAAGCAGCAGTGTGCGGGCGAGCACAGATTTTGTGGTAGCCAAGATGTTGCGACACAATTTCACCAAGCAAAGAACGAGAAATAACAGGAAAGGCAATATGCAATTCGTCGAGTGATGTGCGCCTGTCTTGCAAGATTCTGTCGTTCACTTTAGTCTTCAGATCTTCTGTGATGAGTGATGGGTGTTCGGGTCGAGTTTCATCGTGGACATTTGTTCGCCCATTGTTGAACATTTCGCACCATTTTCTCACATTTCTTTCATTCATTACAGTATCACCATACACTTCTTTCAATTGCCGGTAAATTTCTGCAGGTTTCAAATGTCGGGCATTCAAAAATCGAATCACACTCCTCAACTCACAGTCGGCGGGATTATCAATCACGTCGTTCATTTTGAAGTAACACAAAATACACAATGGCGACTTGTTGCAACCAGTACTCACAACATTATGAGAACACATGTTAAGGCAGCCAGTTGACCTTCAAACAAGGAAGGGGAGTCAGCTGCGCGGCGGGTATGCGCGAACGGTCGTTATTTCCTGGATCCCCCTCGTACAAATTGTTAGTAGATGGCAGGAGATATTTTACTCTGGTGTCTTCAATCAGGAAGGTCTCCCTTGCTAATTCATAGGCCAGTCTTGAGGGTGTATTTTAACAAGCCAGGGGTAACTTAGCTTCCAGGAAGCAGGCTTTATCCTTCTCTGTGGTGGATAGGTTGTTGGTGGTAGTTTGTTCCAGGTAATTTAGAAACCGTGTTAGGATTGGTATTATCTTGATATTGTAGAGATCATATTTAGCTGTTTATATTACATTACGTTTTTTATTTGTTGTATTGCCTTTATTGCAGTCGTGGATCTCTCTGTGACATGGGGCTTGAAGGATGTAATGTTGTCTAAAACGTGATAACATTAGGAGTAATCAGGATATACGCATGTACCAATTTCATTCATGTAATTAGGCATGTAACTTTTCTGAAGATGGCTTATTCAAGCCGAAAACGTTAAAAACTGAATAAACTAATGTGACAAGTTTATAACAACCAATATTTGTTAAACAGATAAGCACAGACGGATCCTGATTACTCCTAATGTTATTGTATTAGCTTATCGGTCCTCACTATACCTTTTAAATTTAAAACGTGATAGCCTACCCGGATACTTGAATGTGTTTGTTATTTTTAATGGATGACCCTTGAATTTTATTGTATCCTGTTTTGCTATTCTTCTTTTCCTGAAGATCATTCAAAACGTCTGACTCTCGTTTATTTCGAGTCTGTTTCCATCTGTCGATTTTGATACGTATGGTATTTAGTGCTACCTCTAAGTCTCTTTCCTTCTTGAAGTAAGGACCATGTCATCAGCATACATGTATAGTGATGTGTTGTTTCACTGCTTTGATGATGTCTGAGACTGCGATGTTAAACATCAAGGGACTGATGGGGTTTCCTTGCTGTACTACCATTCATTTGGGTGATCTCAGCTGATGATGAGATGAAGTCATTTTAAGATATAATATATTTCCAGAATTCTCACTAGTGCTTGTGTCTGTCCTAGGAAGTGTTCGAGTTTTTCCATGAATACTTTTCTATCGAGCAAGTCGAAGGCTTTTTTGTAAAAAATGAAGATATGCAATATAGCTTCCCTCATGGGTGGCTTGGAACGTTTTCTGTGTCTATCATCATACTGTTTACTGCATGGAGTGTACTTCTTTCTTTTCTGAACCTGAATTGTTCCTCCAGTATAAGATGATCGATTTGTGATATCAGTCTGTTTATGATTTCTTTGTGAGCATTTTTAGAACTTTGCTCTCCAGAGTGTGTCCCTTGGAAATCTAAGTTATCTTTTCCTTTATAGAGGACTTTACTTGTAGAGTTCCTCCATTTATTTGGGCTGTTTTCTAGTTCCTTACATTTGTTCAGTAGTCTAGGAATGTCCAGGTTTCAAGCAAAAAATCCGAAGATTACTTTACTCACTGAAGATTCTGTCGGATTCTGCAGGTTTCCAGTTTTTTGATGATTTAATTATTTCCTCCACTCTTTCACAAGTAATAGTTGTCTCTGTTGGATATGCTCTCAAAGGCCTTTTGGTCACCAATAATAGTAGGCTAATAATAAATTTGATGATGATGATATCATAAATAGTAATCTTCTTGATTTGTTCTCACTAGGAATGTAGATCTTAAGGACTTCCCAGCAATCATGTATCCTATGGATTTGTAGCACATTGGACTATCAACAACAATTCTGTTGAGTTCATTCAGAGAATGTGCTCTTAGCATATCTTTCTTTCATTATGTAATTTTAAAACCCTGTGGTTACTGCACATACAGTATTGAGATAACTGATTCCTTCCGTCTTATATTTAACTAAAAACTTCTTGTGCTTTTGTAGGGTTTGATTTATTTTCGTCCACACCTGTGGAGTAACGGTCAGCGCGTCTGACCGTGAAACCAGGTGGCCCGGGTTCGAATCACGGTCGGGGCAAATTACCTGGTTGAGGTTTATTCCAGGGTTTCCCCTTAACCCAATACGAGCAAATGCTGGGTAACTTTCGGTGTTGGACCCCAGACTCATAT
Source organism: Periplaneta americana (assembly GCA_025594305.2). NCBI lineage: Eukaryota > Metazoa > Arthropoda > Insecta > Blattodea > Blattidae > Periplaneta > Periplaneta americana. Next base: position 167,716,999 of record JAJSOF020000013.1, on the reverse strand, counting down.
TACCGGCATTATCGCCTTCATGTCATTCAGACGCTAAATAACCTGAGATGTTGATACAGCGTCGTAAAATAACCCAAAAAAAAATAAAAATTGTTTTATTTTCTGAAGTTTCTAAGATTTACAGCTATGGGGTCTTTTCCTAGTTTTAGAATACATTTTTTGATTTCTACATAATAATGGACTGCAATTTGTAGGCCTATAACATTTTACTCTTCGTAGTTTATGTCACAACCCCGTATTGAATTAACTGTGTAATTTTATGATTGATTAATTTACCCATTGATTTTGATTTTTTTTATTTATCTTCAATTTCAATGTATTCATGGTCTTTCTCAGCCTAAAGACGTTAAAAAACCATTATTAAGTCAGAATGAGATTGTGATATTTCCAGCAAAATGGTCCAGCACTGAAAGTTACCCAGTATTTGCTCTTAATGGGTTGAGGAAAACCCCCAGAAAAAAACCTCAACCAAGTAACTTGTCCCAACCAGGATTTGAACCCGGGCCCACTCGTTTCATGGTCAGGCATGCTAACCGTTATTCCACAACAGTGGATGGGTCTCTTGTTCCAGCCCTTACAACCCACTTTTGAGGTTTCCATGTAGTGTTTGTATTTCTTATGGATATAGGGCAGCACAATACACCTTCAGGCTAGCGTCTCTTACTCACGCATAAGAGATACACTAGTGTGCATCTGTGGCTGCTGGCGGGAATGCTTTCTCCCTCTTCCTTCAGCACAATGGTGCATATTCGATACACTGCTTACCCGTTACCCATTTCAGCAAGTGCTGACGACCACTGATATAGGGTGATGTCAAAATTCAAATCTCTTTTACTAACCTTTGACGTCGAAGAAGGGCAACAAATGATGCAATTGGAAAAGGAAGGGTTGTGTAAATATGAATAAGTTAACCTGTTGGAATGAGAAAACAGTGGTGAACAAACTTCAAACGGAATGTAAAATTTTATGTTGTTATTTTTATATGGCTTCTTTCTGTTTAATATTATCTATATTGTCTTAAAACAAAAATACTAACACTGATTTTTTGGCAATATTGCAGTTGTATTTTAAATCTTAATAACATAATAGAGAGTTAAGAAGGAATATTCACTTAAATTCCATAGTAGTATAATTCATTATACTGTATTATGTGGATGAAACACATCATTCATAAAGAATGATATTCCAAAGAAAGACATTGAGTATGACATGATAAGTTGGAATTTATATTGATGGTATCTTTAGCCTTAATCAAAAAAGTAATCAATAAACTAAATCAAAAAAAAGGACAATATTACAGTACAAAGCAAATTTACCTAGGTACTGTTTCTGTTTTAACATGTAAAAAATATTACATAACAAAACTCTTATCGCATTATTTATTAAAGTGATATTTGTGACAACTTCCTATCATCAGAATATTAAATCATTTTCTTTCGAAATCTGCTGAAGCTAATAGAGCTGACATTTTTACAACACATGGGCATGTATCTTTTGCTTATGATGTAACAGTAGTTGCTTTGTTAATTCATTTCAATCAAACAATTTCCATTGTCGAATATTTTCAAAATTTTCAATACACTATCTTCAGTAATACGTATATACGGTATATTAGATTTACGAAAACATTCTGTACACTACTAAATAAATAGGCCTATATCTGAAAATTTCAACTTTTTCTATACAACATAAAAGTTGATAAAATATTTCTTTTGAATAAAAAAGTCAAACTTAAGTTGAAAAATGAGCATTAAATTGTTAAAACTTTCTATTTGTAATGCACTTATACTTCTCAACAAATTCTAAAAATTAACATGGATAAAGTTTTTAAGTTCTCTTTCCTTTATCTATTGAATCAGTGTTTTCATCCCTAATTTTAGAGTTTCAAAATGTTTCATATTTTTTCTTTCTAATTACTGACTTTTCCTTTCCGCTGTAAAGTCAAATGTCCTGGGCTCTTTTTTTTTTGCGCTTGCTCCTGTGTTTTTTACGGCATCAATTGATATAACTGGTATAGGGTAAAGTGCTTTCTTTATTGATAAGTTCAGCTAAGCCGGTCCCTTACAAGCCAATAACATCATAAGATATTAATCTTATTAAAAGAACTTGTTTTCTTGAAGTAAAACAGCAAAATAGTGGTAATTTGTAACCTTACTCTTGTTCCAGTTAATACAAATAAGAGATTTATCTGTCTTTTCAGGACAAGTCATCAAAGTTGTTCAAACAACACCAACAAAACCACAACTGGTTACCTCAGCCATCAGCAGCCAAGCAGCAGTGAAAGCTATATTCAAAGCTCCAACTCAAGATGGAAGCCAAGTAAGTCTATTCATTTATAACTATTACAGGGTTACCCATAAGTAAGTTGACAAAATGCATTATTATTGTAAGCAAGTTTCATGTACAAATGTAAAACCATACAGATAACATTTATTAGGAAAATTCTGTAATATCTTAAAGTGCCGTCCTTCCTTTTGAGTGCAAAGGTATCTATTCAGTACACAAACATAAATCATGTCATAAATGTTCTGCAAAAGTAGGTTTTCGAATTCAGACTGATGTTCATCACAAATTTTCACTGAATAAAGTACCTTTTAGTATTCCCCACTAATATGAATCAATTTCATGTTGAAGTTTTCCAATTAAGTTCCATCTTTGAATAATAAAATTTTCATCATAAATAAATTTTCAATCTTTTCGAACATTTCACATCTTCAGATGTGAAGATGATACATGAAAACCTTGCCTATTAGATGGAACTTAATGTTAATGAAAATTTATTTATTTTATGATAACAAAGGCACTATGGTTTTATGTATGATCTAAAAATATAATTATAGTCAAACTATTAGGGTAAGTAAGATCTGGCAAAAAAGGTCATTCATTGGTACCATATCTGCCACTCTATTCATCAAACATTTCATTTGAAAAATTCCTCCTAATCAGTACATAGTGAGGGGGTTAGCTTCTCCCGAACTGGTTGCAGTTCTGGTATCACTTCATAAAGCATTTCGAGTTAATTTTCAGAGTTAAAGAGTTCAGTAAAAAATATAGTACCGGTATCTGCTGAACCCAGCAGCATAAATTCGCGCCCAAACAGTCACCAGGAGCATTTAATTCTGTCTGCATTACCAAATGTGGATTCTCAAAATCCCAGTACTCGTCAGTTGTGCCTGTTTACTATTCCATTTAATTTAAAAGTTGCTTCATCAGTTTACAGTTTTTTTTTATACTAACTTCGTCTTTATGACATACTGTACCACTCACAGAATTCTGCATTTGTGTCAGGATCATCTTCATTTCGAACATGCTGGCAATGCTTACAGTGTGAGCAGAAACATTATGCCCATCCCTGATTTGTACCTTGAAGTAAAGTAGGTCTTTATTATGGCCTCAACTGTTTCTGCATCCTTTATAGGTGTGTTCTAGTTGCATCGTACTCACTGGATGCTTTTCATGTTGATTTTGTAGGTGACTATACAAAACATTGTACTGCAATATCTTTTTTTGATAGTAACAGATACAGATCTGAGATTCGAAGATCCACTCATGACCCAGTTTGTTCAAATCTTTTATTCAACTTGTGAATACCTTATCGAGAAGGAGGTATGGTGTTTGGAGAATTTTCTACAAATAAATCAGAATATCAATGTAATAATGGTTGTTGCTACCAATTGTTCTTCTGTAGGTAGTTTTCTATTGTACACTAGTTCACTAATCCATCTCTGCAAGAGCTTTTTAATAGCTTCCACTCTCTAAAGGGTCCCATACATGCAAAGACTTATCTGTACAGACTTACCTCAGGGAAGTATATCTGAATTGGATATTCAACCATACACGCTCAGAGAGGTACCTCCTAGACTTGCAGCTTACAAAGAAGTCCTAAGAGATCATTGAAATCAATAATTTCGCATGGAGAAATGCGATCATTCGAGAAATGCTGTTCCCTCATGATTCTACATTCCTAGAAATACGTGAGAATAGTTTGTCATATCTGTACTTTCATAGCTTGCCACCATTTTGCTACAGAGAACTAATTATAGCGAAGCAATGACGAAATCTGTACCATATGCTGGTAGTATCATTTGTTCCTAAGTTTACCTTTTCTCCTGCTTAATTTGGAGTGCTTCAGTGAGAAAAATTGAAGCCGACACAGAACTCTCGAGACTTACCTTGAGGCCGAAAGTCTTAATACTTTTTCTATGCACAAGAGGTTTTGCCCGTGGATTTAGATTTGTACAGACTTACCTCTCGTGTAGGGGGCCCTTAACATCAACATAACCTCAAATAGAACTGCTCTGGTTAAATGGTTACTATGCTAGTCAATGAAGAGAGAAATAACAGCTAGAGTCAACTGACTTATGAGCCACACTGTAGTTTAGTAACGTTTGATGTAGAATTATTTTTGCATGGTACTGAAGCTAGACCATCTCACATAATGTTCGATTTTGTTATAACAAAATAAAGAGACAACCACGTTTCTCCTCTAAATGATAGGTGACATGATGTAATATGATGGCCACCTAGTGTGTATTGACAAGAAATACAAGTGGCTTTTATAGAACCTGGAGGTTCATTGCCATCATCACTTAAGCCTGCCAGAGCAAGATTAATCCAGTCCCTAGCATCATATCCCACCTTCCTCAAATCCATTTTCCCATTTGCATCTCGGCCTCTACAAGAAATACACTAAATTGCAACACCAAGAAGGATACATGTGACTGAAATTAAATTGATACCACAAATACATGACAATACAGAAATGATTATACTTACAGAACTGTACCTGATTTGTGACCGTGAGGTTTTAGTATGGTGTGAAGCCTCTATGTGCTGCAATCAGAGTCTCTAAGCATCGTGGCATGGAATCAAAGAGGGCTTGGATATGTTATTGGGGAATCTCCCTCCATGCAGTTTGTATGTGAGTCCACAAAGCGTTAAGAGTGGGTGCTGGAGGACCATGACGAACAACTTGCTGACCAATCATATCCCAGATATGTTCAATGGGCGACATATCTGGCGAACGTGCAGGCCAGGAAAGCAGTGATGCCCGTCGTTCTTCGAAGAAGGCTTGCACAATCCTCGCCACATGTGGCCAGGCATTGTTCTGGTGAAATATGGCATGTGAAGTTGCCTGAAGGAGGGGCAGTACCTCGGACTCTAAAACCTCCCTACTGCAGCGGTTGCTGTTCAGATTGCCCTGGATGTGTAGGAGGCGAGATCGCATATTGTATCCAATGGCGCCCCAAACCATCACACTAGGCATTTGTCCGCTATGCTGCTCAACAATGCAGGCTCTCAGATTGCGTTCACCACAGTAGCGTATAACATGTATGTGGCCATCATTGTGGGACAAGTTGAAGCAGGACTCGTCCGAAAACACTACATTTTGCCACTCAGCACACCACTGACGGCGTTCATGTGCTCATTGCAGTTTGAGGCATTGGTGGTTTCTGGACAATGGAATCTGACGCCACGGCATGTGAGCCACTAGTTCAACTCTCAAAAGACAGTGATGAACCGTTGACGCAGGCAGGTCCACACCTGTTACAGTACTCCAACATCAACTTAACACTATGGATGAAGAAGTACGGTCCGTCACAGCCATGCGGACAAGATGATGGTCATCCCATGTTGTGGTCACGTTACGTGGTCCAGTACCCACTTGTCTCTGCATACGACCCTCTTCTATTCACTAGTTCCACACACACACATCACTGTCATAGCAGTATGTGCTGTACGAGCCGAAATGTCACGGTATGACAAACCTGCTTCCCGGAGATCAACCATTATGCCTCGTTTGAACTCACTCACTAAAAATCACAATGTGTACTCATATCTTACATCTGTGAAACATGAAATAACAAATGGCTGGATATAACTACAATTATTGGACAGTACAGCCCATTCTTTTTTATCGAACAGTATTCATGGTTGCTATTATTCAACATGCTATACATATTTACATGCAAACCGCCTAAATCAATCATGGACGTGTACATTATTATGTTATATAGACAACTTCTCCACTCATTTGTTTACATCAGGAATTACCTCAAGTGAGGTCTCATAGCAAGCGAAGGATATGATTTAAAAGGGAACTTGCAATCTGATTAATCTGCAGTGCTCAGACATTTTAACTCAAATATTATTTATTCTTGTAGAGTTTGAGTATTTAGATACGTTTTCCATATATGTAAGGACAGAAGTTTATCATTTGACGTGTATGAAACATATTTAGTCTAATGAAGGAATTCGACTAGGTGAATGCTTTTTTTAAATATCTATATATATAATTCGAACTGGTAACGGAAATTACGGAAAGCAGCTGAACGGATTTTAATGAATGACCCGTCATTTTGAAGCTTCGCATCCAAGGATTTTCAGAAAAATAATAACTTTCAGTGAAGCATTAGCTTTCCTACATAATTTTCCTATTTTCCAAAATCCATCTTTCGTCAATTTTGAGAAGTAATTATTGCATTTCCACGGCTGACTTGATGCTCCATTACAGAGAAGCAAATGGAGCATCAAGTCGGCCATGTGCATTTCAGAATAAAACAAAACACACATTACAATAAACAATAGGCTATTACATTAAGGCCATGATCTGCAGGATTGCTGACATATTAAATATTAGAGTTATAGTTCAAATTCAATTGGTTATTAAAAACTTCAAGACATAATAAAAATAATTTACAGGTCCGATTTTGCGGTGTATAATTTTCTGGGTACATCTGTGTATTGGATATTAAAATCTACAAAACTTGAGGTGGTTTGATGACATTATTATCATTAGAAATGAAATATTATTATAGTTAATGCCACGATGTGGCTATTTTTCATTAATTATACATATTAATGCTATATTGATGATATGAAAGTGAAACTTTTGGGGTTATATAAGTAGATTTAGAGAATATCTTAAATTAGATCTTGATATTTTCTATAATTTACTGACTGGCGGCTACAAAACTTACGTAAGACGATATTGTTAATAAAAATCAAATATTTTTGTAGTTATTAATCAAGTGGGGTTGGGTCTTTTTCATATACTTAATGGCAGTGTGGTATAGATATTTATGTGTGTCATTCTCTTCAATATTAGCTCGAGAGAGCGCAAAAATTACATTTCCTAAGGAAAGACCAAAAGGTATTACGTACTGACAAAATAAGAGGCCTACAAACCAACAATCCACAATAACCTGAAATAACTATCGCTTTACTCCCACATGAAAAACCCTCTGATCGTCCTGACAGTGTTACTTGCGTTTTCGCGTTGAAACTCAAAAAGTAAGTTGGATATGTTCAAGAAAAAGTGTTTGGCATAAAAAAACTATTCAGAAGGAGTATGTTTCATTATTATGGAAGCAAACAACTTCCAAAATGTCTGGTATTCATTGAAAATAAATCTGGAAAATTTTTATTTGAACGTCTAATGAACTTAGTTTGCAGCATTTGCTGCACAAGCCACTAGTAATATTATGACTTTGCCAGCTGATGACTGTATCTTGAACTTCTTGGGACGAGGAGAAGTCAGATGCCTGTACTTCATGGACATGTGTTTAAGGGAAGATTGTTGTTATGGTGTATGAAAAATTATAAAAAATTGCCTGGAAGCAGATTGCCATATATTTGATCCTAATTATGATGACTTTTTCATATTTGTTGTACTGAATAAGGAAACTTTTGACGAATCAATGAAGCTGAAATTATCGCTGTTGTCTACTTCATTTTAAGCTAGAAATTAATTTTTACATTTTAAAAGTATTTTTTTAGATTCATTACTTTGATACACCTTTTTCACAAACTATTTAATTTACAGTAACGAAATTGTCAGATAATGTTAATACGTAGGCTATAATGATAGTTTTAATTATGCAGTTATTTTAACATATCTATAAAAATTATCTGATTTGTATTCATATTTCTATACGGAAAAAGTATTTTTTTTAATGCTGAATATTCATTTCAGCCCTAGTACATTAAAATGATATTGTATGTTTTTACTTTATCGTCCTCTGGCAATAAGTGGTTGAAATGTCAATTACCATCAGAACTATACAAAATGAACGACATGCACCAATGTACGTAATGTAATAATAACCTAAAATTACCTTCAAATTAAAAAAATAATTTCCAGTTTACAATGTATTAATTAACAACTATGCCAGATTAATATTTATTTTTTTATTTTTGTCTGTATTGAAATCCTCTCCTGAGCACGAGTCTTACTCATTCAGGAGTGGACTAGTTTATCTTCCATTGTATTAACTTGTGTTCACTTCATACTTACTGGCAATAAAATAAAAAAATACAACAGCCTAAAGTTTCCTTATTCAGCATAACAAAATTAAAACATAGTATATGACCATTAGTATTAAATCTATGGCAATCTTATTTCACACAATTGTTTCTAGTTTTTCACAAGCATCTGCCTTAATCTCTGGCAAAGTCATGATCACCATCTTTTGGGTCTGTGATGGTGTGGTGCTGTTTGAATTTCTGGAAAGTGTCACAACTGTCAACTCAGCTTGCTACATGCAGATGCTGAAGAAAATTTGTGCATACCTGCATAGAGTTCCTCTGCAGAAAAATGTGATCATACTACACAATGCTCGGCCCCACTTAAGTCAGAAGACAACTGCCGCATTGGAGAAACTGCAGTTCCAGGATGTTTTGCCTCACTCACCTTACAGCCCAGACCTGGTTCCATGTGACTTTCCGAAGGTCAAAGAACATTTGAAGGGCATACGCTTCACGACCGACGAAGAGGCCACCAATGTAGTGTGTTGTAGGTGTCGTCAACAGTTGGCCTTATTCTTCTCCAACGGTATGCAGAAACTAGTACACCGATTGTGAAAGGTGCATCACCTCTGGTGCGAACTGTATCAAAAAATGATGTACTCCTTGCAAAGAGGACATTTCAAACTCTTTTGCATGTAACATCTTTCACTTCCATCAATTAATAAACGAGTTATCACCCAGGAAACAAAGGGTTATTGAACAACCCTCGTATATGATCTTTCCTCACATTGCAAGCTCAGTGGCATTTTCTGTTATACAGTTACCGCGAAATTGGCTGCTGTTTCTATGGTAGTAACTCTAGCATCTAAAACCTGTCTAGCGGAGAAAATGTGAAGTGCCATGTCAGGTGATAGACAACTTCAAGATATATGGATCATATGCTGAAACTAAGAGGAAAGTGGATATGAGGGAAGATTGGAGAATGCTGGGTTTGCAGTGAAAGACCTGCCCTGGACAGAAAACTATGAATGAAAAATGAATTAATATTTATATTAACAGAATAAACTAAATACATGTATAATATGAATAATGACAATACTAATAAGATTAATTTAAATGATGCTAATTTTGATAGAGTTTCCTGTTTTAAGTATCTGGGTTCCATGGTGAAAGACAATAATGGTGTTATGACTGATATAAAAGAGAAGATTGCAGCTGGGAATCGAGGTCTTTGGGCATTGAATAAAACTATGAAGTCCAGGTGTATCTCAAGAAAAGCTAAAATAAGAATATATAAAACTATTATTAAACCAATAGTAGTATATGGAAGTGAAACCTGGACTCTATCTGAAAGGGCAATAAAGATCTTAAATGCCTGGGAAAGGAAAGTATTACGGAAAATCTTTGGGCCTACTTATGAACAAGGGTTTTGGCGAATCGAAACAAATGCTGAGTTATATATGAATTATATAAAGATATTAACATTGTTGTTGACATAAAACTCAGAAGGTTAGAGTGGCTGGGACACGTAGCCAAGATGAACAATCGCACACCCAAAGCTCTACTAGATGCATTGCCAGTAGGAAGAAGGAAAGTCGGACGACCTAAATTGAGATGGCTGGATGACATTCAGGCTGACCTAACAAAAGTTGGAATTAGAAGATGGAGAACACGAGCATTAGACAGGAGTGATTGGTCGGATGTTCTGAGGGAGGCTAAGGCTAAACTATAAGGAATTGGCATTACGGCCAATGATGATGATGATGATTAACAGAATAAACCCACGGCTGTTGAATGAAAAGTAAAGCATTTCTTTAAGAGAACGAACTGTATCTTTCTTATTTTAAACAAGCTCGTTCATAAGTTAACTACAGCTGTAGTTCTAAACATATGGCAATAAAAATAATGAAAGACAGTTCCTGTGTAAATGGATATCGGATTCTGACGTCATTACCAGTCTCACGGCATATCGAGAATGCCTGTAATGCTTTACGTCGATATCCTATTCTTCATTTTGTACAAGAAGACTCTGTATGTAGATAAATGCACGTGTTCGATACATTGACGGCAAGACAGAGAACCTCTGTATGGCGTCTACAAAGCGAAGTTAATTGATTTCCAGTCTGAAAACACAACCTGTTGTATATTTTCGAAGAATTAATAGGAAACTTGCTGTTTTTCTAAACACGAAAAGGAAATACGATGTAGGAAGCAGTTGGAAAAATAATAGAGGCTGTGAAGAAGGAATGTGATTTGTAAGTGGGGACGAGCACTGACGCACTGATCCTGACGTGATAAGATGATGAGCTGGTTGTGTAATTTGGCTGCCTCATACTTGAACCAAACATGGTGTGGGGACAATGGTCAATCAATTAATTTCTGTATGCTCTTTGTGCTGAGCAGAATAAAGGTACTGTCACACATCGCTACTTTTTCAGCGCAACTTTTGTACTGCAGCTGCAAAAGTTGCGTGTCGTGTTCACACGTAAGCCAAAAGTAGCGTGCTGCACGCTACTTTTCGTGCTGCGCAACCCGAGTGCAGCAAAAGTTGCAACTGGAGGTTGCGAGTCTGTTCACACACAAGGCGCTACTTTTGCAGCCGCAGTCATGCTGCAGGTTCCCATCTCCGTGTTGACTTCTCAATATACATTTTGTGGTTATGTTGCATTATTAAGAAACTCATGCGAAAGCTTCCTTATCTATTATTTGGTTTTCTGTCGTATCTAGTATTCAGAAATTGACATTATTTTTACTATAAAGCTTTTAAAGACGCCTATATACTTAAATGATAACCAACAGTATATTCACGTAATCAATGTTGGCAACCCTCCTGTTTGGAACTACGCTACGGAAAATTTAAAAAATGAATTATATCGTCAGCAATTATGCTCAGACTGTGTTGTGTATTTAATAACTGTTACAAATAATTTATTTTCATCACATTTAACATTAAAATATATCCAAACAATAAAAGTATCATTGGCACATTTGGGTGGTAACACTGGTTCCAACCAGAATTACTGCTGGAGCAATCGTTCATGCTAATTCAATTATTTGACCTTCCAATAAAAATCGATTAATATATTTATTTATTTCAAAAAAACCGATATCAAAAATGCTGCGGCTGCAACCCTGAGAACCCTGTTCACACGTCGCTACTTTTAAGCTGCGCGCAGCATGGAAAAGTAGCGGGCAGCAGGTTCGGCAGCCGCTACTTTTCGGGTTGCACCGTTGTTCACACGTCGCAGTACGAGAGTTGCGTAGTTTTTTTGTTCTGCAGCGCTGCAAAAGTAGCGACGTGTGACCATACCTTAAGGTATCGGTGCTGTGCTGTTTTAAAATTGCATGTGTTAACATCCTGCGACATACGTGATAATTAAGGCTGTAATGGCTGAGCCAGTTGCCAGTTATCCAGGGAAACCCTTTAGAAGCAGTTAGTTACCTGCGTGGACACTTCATAATGTAAGTACATTCTTACTCGATGCATTACGTTATGTTGTTAGGTCCTATCATTGCTCCACCGGTGCATGCTTCATTTTCCGACGCGCGAATATAGGACCAATCAGCATTTGGGGCACGGAAGGATTTGCGATATGTTTGGTGATATGCGGAGTCTTCTTGTATGGAATGAGGATTACACTGTCCGCTCTTAGTTTGGGTTCTAATGTAAACATTAATCAAGTGCCAGTGACCGCAAGATATTCTACTCACAGAGAAGTAGTGCACAGTTTAATTCACATACAAATGGAAAATAAACTTACTGTCTTGGTGTGTACAGACAACTCAAGCTAGAAAGCTGCCTCGAGAGGGGAGGTAGTACAGCCAACGAAGGGGGCCCACCTACGATCAGATGCCCATGTATAGTCACATTATCTGAAAAGTTGACCTCTTGATAATGTATTCAAGATGCAATCTCCCTATAATATATTGAGCAGTATATTAATACATAATTCGTTTAATATTATTGGTGTTAATGTTTTATTTTTAATTGCAAAGGTATATTGATTAGTATAATATATGATTGACCTAAATGTTTCATCATTCTTCTAGTTATATGTGCCCAAATTGTAGATTATAGCGTTGTCATTAAACTTCAATTTTTCACTATAAATCAAGAAAAACAGATCACTTATTTATCTGCACAATATGAACAAAATAATAGAAGGAAGACACAATTGAGTTTCTATTTGATCATTCCAAAGGGATCTTCTTTACTCCCGATAAATCTCCATCTGAATCGCTGCTCTTCTTCTTCTTCTTCTTCTTCGCTAGACTCCCAACCTAAATGAATAACGTAATTGTCCACAGCTTCTTCTATTAGAGGAATCTGCTTCATATATTCCTCTTGATATTCCATGGATTTTTCGCACTTCTTCTTCAAGACTTTTCTGTGATTTCATTTTTTTTTTCTTGTCAGTGCTCTAACGTCATCCATTTTGAAAGTGGTGTTCTTTGCAGCAATCCTACTTAACGTCATCTTAGAAACTCCTATTGCTGGTGCCACTCTTTCCCGCTCCTTCTTAACATCCATGAGAAATACTCGGCTTCGCTTTATATTTTCATTAATCCCATCACATTATAAATCACACGAACTTTGCCCGATAATGTACTACTCATCATAATAGAAGAAATACTTTATCACAAACGACAGCCACACATAGACATATTCTTATACAGAATATAGCCTTCGCAACTATTATTATTAGAACTCAACTGTACCGTTATAGTCCACAGTGCATAGCAGTAGGCGGCTAATGGTAGGGGAGATGTGCTCTATGCGCCTGCGCGAACGAGACAGCTTGCTAGTTTGAGGCATCTGTACAGGTCCGGTTTTTGGCAGATGGATACAATTTTGTTTATATTAAGAGGATCTATTCTAATGGACTGAATGGAGTATAGGCCTAGGCGCTTGGTAATGTCATGGAGGATACAGGTCAAAGAAGCAGAGTAACAGAATACCTCATATTAATTGTATCATTTAGTGTAGTGTTCGTCAGCACTCGCTGAAATGGGTTACGGGTAAGCAGTGCATGGTGACATGACCCTGGTTCAGGAGGAAGCATACCCGCTAGCAGCCACGAATGCACTCTGGTGCTGTAAGAGGCGCTAGCCCGAGAGTGCAGTGTTCTGATGACCGCTGATTTAGTGTTTTCTGTTTTTTGAGAAAGAGTTATTTTTAATGTAGGAGAAACATACTGTGCCAATTGCGCCTATAAGTTTATTTCGTTATTGTAGGGGAGACTGTTGTACCTTTAAACACTTTTCACATTTTATTTTTTTTTTAATTTTGGGAAATGAAATTTTTTAAATGAAAAAATGCTTGAAATAATTACTGAAGATTCCTTTACAACTTCCTGTATGTATTTTCCTGTTTTACAGATCTATTAAGGATGGAAAAAATAAAATGAAGAGATATGTAATGTGTTCAAAGGTACAACAGGATCATGTACCTTGGAACATACCCTCTTGTAAGTTGGAACACATGAAATATAGGTGGGAATATAGCTGTAAAAACTGACAATCATATTTAAAATGTATTTGCAATCATAAACCAGAGCAGACTTCTCTGATTTAGATTTTATTTCCTGGAGAAGCAATAACTGCTTCAACAGCTTTCTTCAAGGCATCCGAATCAATTGGGGGCCTCTTTAATTCCAGACTTACTTCGTGACATGACCTTAAAATAAAAGAAAAACAAAAACCGATAGTATCTTGTATTTTGGAACATGTTCCATGGTACAAGATGTTTTGTGTTCAAAGGTACAAGATGTTTTGTGTTCAAAGGTACAAGAGGGCGCACGTTTAAACAAATATGGCTCCGAAAACTAGAGAGTCAAATAAATCATGGAAATTAAAATATGTTATTACTCACCAGATGATAGGGAACACACCGTACTTGAAAGATATTAAGGCCCAATTGTATAAATCTCCCTGACTAAAGATCAACTTTGATCGAAGATCGAAAAGTGAACCGAGTTCAGACACTTCTTCTATTGTATAAAACTTTCCTGCGATCAAATTACCTTGGTTCAAATGAAATCTAAGTTCACGTGAAAAGGATTTGGCAACATCGCATAAACAGGTGAAAAACGTGATGCGCGGACAGGTTTGTTCAGTGTTGCCAATCTAGCGACTTCAACTCTTTTTCAACAACAATTTCTTTTAACTTTTATATTGCTTAAATAGGAATTTAGCGACCTTTTTAGCACCCCATACTGACAAAATTTAATCTTTCTTTGTCGATAATGAGAAATCTAGCGACTTTACAACTACTTTTTGACGACTTTCCGTAAACTCTGTTGGAGACACTGGTTTTTTTGTGCAATGTAAATAATGGCGGACAATAAGAAGAAGGTTACTGTTCTCCGAGTTGTTATCATGTTATGGTGTTTCATACTGCTAAACATAATAAAGCTTTATAAAACGACAATTTTCGTTTAGTAATGCAGTTAATTGAAAATTTATGAATGTACCTATCATATCCGTTAATAATTAATGGTTGTTATAAACATAATATAATTATAGGTTATGTTATTTGATACTGCTGAACACGATAGAGCCTTATAAAATATAAGATTGTTTGTGTATTAAGGCAAGAAATTGAAAGAAATATTTATAAATGTACCTAACATATCTATTAATATTAATAATAATGGATATTTTATTTGCACAATCTGTCACTCCTATATTTCAAACAGAAAAGAAATAACTGAACTTGGATCATCTAACTTAATCGGAGAAATTTCTTCAGTCAAAGTTGACTTTAGTTTGAGACAAATTAATCTCAGATTAGACTTTATACAACACAAAATTCCAAGTTCAGCTGAAACAAGGATCAATTTAACCTCTGATCTAAGATTAAATGGTTTATACAATCGGGCCTAACAAATGCAATCTGGTTTTGTGTTAGAAAACATACATCAATGAACGAAATGTTTACATTTGGTACTAAAAAAATTCTTTTGTCCACGGAACTCACACTTTGCAATAAATCAAACCGAAACTACGACCAGAGCTACTTAGCAGCTTTCTCTACAATCTACTTCATTCTGAGTCCTCTAGGGAGCAGCAAACATTAAAAAAAAAAAAAAAAAAAATGTTCAAAGGTACACTATGCTAAAGGTGCAACAGTCTCCCCTATTATTATTGTTAATGAAAATAACTTCTTTACCATAAATGGTTTGCAATGTTTCATTTGTGATGTGTATTTGCCCATAAAATTGACAAATCGTCCGTCATATATTACAAAGTTTACTTAAAAGAGAGAAAAGAAACGTCGGGATTTGAATACGTAACATCGCGATTATAAACCGCGATCTTATCTCAAAACTATTATTGCAAGACACCATCTTATGTTTTTAAGAGGCGTTTAAAATAACTGCTACAGGTTTGTAAATATCATGCAGCTGCTTAACGAAATCATGCGATTGTGAATCCAGCGCTCACGAAACTACCCGAAGGTGGCTTCGAATTTAGAGGCCGGTCTTTTTTTTTTTTTTTTTTTGTACATTACAATTAGGGGCGTACGCAAGTGGGATTACCGGGTTTGAACCCCCCCCTCCCCTTGAACTTTAAAAGCATTGACCTATTTAGATTTGAGTATTTTTTAAATCCATAATCATTTTTCCTTCTTTATTTTTTCATTGTCAGAGTAACAAAATCTACATCGACATAAAGCATAGTCCTCCTACCCCTCCTTTAATATAATCCCTGTGCTTGCTGCTGCGGCACGTTCGAATTATAACAATGCTATCTTTATTATAGAGAGAACTACCGCCTAGTACCGACCTTGTAATAAAATGAAGCTGACACAATATGAAATTTAACTTGTTGTGAAACATGTTGAAAAGGTTGTTTTGACAGTTTTGCCCTGCAGATGTTAAAATTGTGCACTGTCGCTTTTAAATTCATAAGAGCGGTATTCATTATAAAAATTGGAAATTTATCGTTCGAAGAGGTGGAAAAATTCAAATATCTTGGAGCAACAGTAACAAATATAAATGACACTCGGGAGGAAATGAAACGCAGAATAAATATGGGAAATGCGTGTTATTATTCGGTTGAGAAGCTTTTGTCATCTAGTGTGCTGTCAAAAAATCTGAAAGTTAGAATTTATAAAACAGTTATATTACCGGTTGTTCTATATGGTTGTGCAACTTGGACTCTCACTTTGAGAAAGAAACGGAGATTAAAGGTGTTTGAGAACAAGGTTCTTAGGAAAATATTTGGGGCTAAGAGGGATGAAGTTACAGGAGAATGGCGAAAGTTACACAACGCAGATCTGCACGCATTGTATTCTTCACCTGACATAATTAGGAACATTAAATCCAGACGTTTGAGATGGGCAGGGCATGTAGCACGTATGGGCGAATCTAGAAATGCATATAGTGTGTTAGTTGGAAGGCCGGAGGGAATAAGACATTTGTGGAGGCCGAGACGTAGATGGGAGGATAATATAAAAATAGAGTTGAGGGAGGTGGGATATGATGGTAGGGACTGGATTAATCTTGCTCAGGATAGGGACCAATGGCGGGCTTATGCGAGGGCGGCAATGAACCTCCGGGTTCCTTAAAAGCAGTAAGTAAGAGCGGTATTCATCTGTTCGTTACTTTGAGTTCCGACTTTATTGTGAAATTTCGTTTAACGTTTTGTGCATTCGACGATTCATATTTTTAATATAAACTTCTTGTGTAAGTGCAATAATGATACAAGCATTTTTTGTTGTACAAGATTAAACAGGAATTCGTTAAAAATTGGATGGCTGTGAAAAAATGTTTCAAAGATTTTATAAGAATATTCATTAATATATTCTATTAGGACATAGTATAATATTAATAAATATACCGTAGCATTATAAAAAGGAATAATAATAATACACAACATTTAAAATACTGATAATGTAAATTGTAAACAAATTTAGTAATGCCCCTCCCCTCGACAAAATCCTTCGTGCTCCACTGATTACAATAATTACAAAGGTGGCACCCTTTTTTTATTTTCGTTGTCAGTAGCTTGATAGACTGTGAGAGTTGTATAATAATTTGTCTTCTTTATTTACTCCCGAAAACATTGTTTTGTTTCGGAAACAGTATCTTCAAAATCGATTACCCCGAAAGCTTTTCTTATCAGAAGAACACAGACGTGAGAAATTCTTGACAATACTTTCCCAGTTGGTCTCAGAATTGTCGAAAATATAACCAGCAAGAGAACTATATCACGAAATTAGAACAGCAGTGTGTGATGTAAGTACAAAAACTAAACGTGGTACATTCTCGTCGTGTTTTATGACTCAGGCTTTTGGCGTCAATTCCAGGGATTCCTAGGTTTATATTCGCCGTTAAGATTCGCCTGTAGTATCCCTTTATGTTTTTCTGAGAATATTATACTATAAATACGTTTTCATTTGCCTTGTGCTTCGGATATGAAGATAAGATTTGGAACTTTTATAACGAGAAATTATACCCCAGCAATATCAATGCCTAATTGCCTGCCAAAAAATTCACGTAACTGCCAGAATTTGAAACCGATTTCTGGCATTGAAATCAGATATTGTAGTCATTCGATAAGTATACTAAGTAATGCATTTTTTTACACTGATGAAGGTGTTGGTAAGGTACCAGTATTACATGTGAGTTGTCGGAAATAACTTGAAAATTGCTGAAGACCAGGTTGTGGTTCCCGTTCCTTTCCGAGAATTAAAAGATTATCGGAAGCATCATCTTGCGTTGATTAAAAATAGATACCTTGCACCGTGTCAACCACATAATTAAGGAGTATCGGAATTAGAGTGCATGACTGCCATATAGATTTTCATACCCTTAGGCCCGATTGTATAAACCATTTAATCTTAGCTCAGAGGTTAAATTGATCCTTGTTTCAGCTGAACTTGGAATTTTGTGTTGTATGAAGTCTAATCTGAGATTAATTTGTCTCAAACTAAAGTCAACTTTGACTGAAGAAATTTCTCCGATTAAGTTAGATGATCCAAGTTCAGTTATTTCTTTTCTGTTTGAAATATACGAGTGACAGATTGTGCAAATAAAATATCCATTATTATTAATATTAATAGATATGTTAGGTACATTTATATATATTTCTTTCAATTTCTTGCCTTAATACACAAACATTCTTATATTTTATAAGGCTCTATCGTGTTCAGCATTATCAAATAACATAACCTATAATTATATTATGTTTATAACAATCATTAATTATTAATGGATATGATAGGTACATTAATAAATGTTCAATTAACTGTATTACTAAACGAAAATTGTCGTTTTATAAAGCTTTATTATGTTTAGCAGTATCAAACGCCATAACATGATAACAACTTGGAGAACAGTCAGCCTTCTTCTTATTGTCCGCCATTATTTACATTACACAAAAAAAAAACAGTGTCTGCAACAGAGTGTACGGAAAGTCGCCAAAAAGTAGTTGTAAAGTCGCTAGATTTCTCATTATCAACAAAGAAAGCTTACATTTTGTCACTATGGGGTGCTAAAAAGGTCACTAAATCCCTATTTAAGCAATATAAAAGTTAAAAGAAATTGTTGTTGAAAAAGAGTTAAAGTCGCTAGATTGGCAACACTGAACAAACCTGTATAACATGGTCCGCGCATCACGTATTTCACCTGTTTATGCGATGTTGCCAAATCATTTTCACGTGAACTTAGATTGCATTTGAACCAAGGTAATTTGATCGCAGAAAAGTTTTATACAATAGAAGAAGTGTCTGAACTCGGTTCACTTTTCGATCTTCGATCAAAGTTGTTCTTTAGTCAGGGAGTTTTATACAATTGGGCCTTAATATTTTCCTTTTTGTGGCACCGGATTGTTCAGACGTGCGCCTTAGTTTCTGGGATTCCCGTATTTCCTTACTCCATGGACGTTCATCTTAAGAATACCATGACGCTAACAATTGTTGATATAGTGGCCATCATTATTATAATAAATTCCGTAGTTAATATGTTCTTACCCAATCGAGACCAGTGGATTCTTAAAGCCGAAAAAATGCAAGTAAGACTGTGTTGTCCAGATCACACATGCAATGAACCCCGTCCCAGAATGGTGAACTTTATCTGCCTTTATTTGCCCACTTTAAAAATCGAAGGTAGCGCAATAACCTTATTATTGGTCGAACTGTACGTTTATCCCCCCTCTGCGTGTAATAAGCCCGGATTATGATGACCTAAATTTACAATATATTTTGAGTAGAACATGTCGTGTTATTTTTATTTTCAAATATAGACGCATTGATTTTTAGTAAAATATGATAAGGAAACCTTGGTTCCAGGATTAAAGTTAGTATATGCACCAAATTTGTCGCACCTTAGAATCCATTTGCGGATCTTACTTCTTCTGTTTGTTGTACGGGAAAGTGTTCGGTGTATTTCTAGATCAGTGGTCGTCAGCACTCGCTGAAATGGGTAACGGGTAAGCAGTGTATCGTAATATGCCCCGTCATGCAGCAGGAAGAGGGAGAGAGCATGCCACTGATGCACCATGTGCAGTCCCTTATTCGCGGGTAAGTGACGCTAGCCCGAGGGTGCACTGTGCTGGTGACCGTTGTTCTAGATCAGTGATCACCAAAAGCTGTGTCGCGACACATGCCCCTGCCTCCATTCAAGCGTAACCATGCCATCATACCCCCACCCTCTGTTTACAGCCTTCACTTCGATATAAGACAAGACATTTATCAGCAGCGGACGTACACATGTAATGTTACAAGTGTGTAGGATAATATGTTTCGATGTCTTTTCCAAAAGAGATAATATGAAAACTTAATTTTAAGGAGCATGGGAGCAAAAGTATTTCTTTTGTGCAGATGGCAAAAATATGAGACTTAATTTGTTGTAAAATTTTAAATGAAGTATAAAAGAACAATGTACGTTGTCATTATTCTTCTTGAAATAAAGACTACCACGCCCTTACCTGTAAATTGAATATTTTATTAATAAATGAACAATAAAAAGTATCGGCTTCTATGTCTTAATCAGGGTAAAATACTTCGACGTTTTTTTCGACGTATGTAGTATAATTTGAATATTTCATTAATAAACAAACAATTAAAAAGTATCGGCTTCTATGTCTTAATCAGGGTAAAATACTTCGACGTTTTTTTTTCGACGTATGTAGTATAATTTGAATATTTCATTAATAAACAAACAATTAAAAAGTATCGGCTTCCATGTCTTAATCAGGGTAAAAATACTTCGACGTTTTTTTTTTTTCGACGTATGTAGTATAATTTGAATATTTCATTGATAAACAATTAAAAAGTATCGGCTTCCATGTCTTAATCAGGGTAAAATACTTCGACGTTTTTTTTTTCGACGTATGTAGTATAATTTGAATATTTCATTAATAAACAAACAATTAAAAAGTATCGGCTTCCATGTCTTAATCAGGGTAAAATACTTCGACGTTTTTTTTTTCGACGTATGTAGTATAATTTGAATATTTCATTAATAAACAAACAATTAAAAAGTATCGGCTTCTATGTCTTCATCGGGGTGAAATACTTCGACGTTTTTTTGAAGTGTGTAGTGTAATTTACAACTTCGTGACCAGCCTGGTACGTATTTCTAATTTCAAATATCTGCTGATGTGAAGTACACGTTCTTTTTATGGTAAATGAGAAAATATATTTTATTTTATTAATAATACAAAAATAATGAATAGGAGGATGAAAGTTAACACGGAAAAATGTGCGTGTAGTTAATAAGTGGAAGAATATTATATTCTTTTTGTTTTTTTGGTCACAGTCCGTCTCTGCACTGTTATTCGCTGCATTACTTGAGGCAATACCCACTCCACTCCTCTTCCTGCGAAAATGGTGTGCGGGTTGCATTTCTATTACGTCACAATTTCGTGATGTTTGGCAACCACTGTTTAGATCCTTCATCAACATGTCCGCGATAGCTCCGACACCCTGCAGAACCAGATCCGCCATTTTTTAAAACGATCCGATCGGGGATACGTGTTAACAACATCTAAGAATGTGCTCGTATGAGCTGGCTCGTAAGAGTGTCCTCGGTCCGATTGTACACGTATCATGTTAACGCGGCTAGTCCTGAAATTGGCCACACATTTTTAGCACTTCTTTAAGAAATTATCCATCACTAGATGCAGCTGTTACGAAATGCTGACAAACTCCTGACGGATAATAAATTTCAGTTCTTCCAGGATGTGAGTTTGTCTTGTATTCGACCTTTTTTTTTTTTAATACCACAGAGAGAAAAAGTTCGCAGGGGGTTAAGTCTGAGGACGGAAAGGGCAACAAATTTCTGCTAATAACTGTCATGGTTGAACACACTTAATAAAATTTGTCATCGTAACATTAGCTGTATGGACTTGGGCAGATACCTGTCATAAAGAAAATAGCAAAACCACGCCTCCTATGGGTTAATTTTCTAAAAAAACAAAGTAGTGGGGAATCGTCTACTGCTGACTTTAAGTAACCTGTAGAAAGAAATTCAATCAGTTTAAATCTGGTAAGCGTGGTTGTCCAAACAGTTGGTCCATCACTACTTATCCATCCACCAGAATGTATCGGAGCGCCATCGTGCAGGAAAGTGCAACTCTAGACGGAGTGTGGGTGGGACGTCACTCAAGAAATCGACAAATTTGTTTAGTAAGAAAGTTTCAGTTTTGTTTCATGAGGCTGGCTGCCTGAGGTCTCAACAAGCAATCACCAACAATACCAGTCCAGATGTTGATTCGGTTTCAAAACCTCTCCCAATGATTAGATTGAACTTTCCAGTAAAGATTTTCGTCTGCTCATACGTGAAAATTATGGATTCCATCTGTTGTGAAAGTTACTCGTGCAGAATAATGTTGTAGTGATAGGGATATAACTGTTGTTCGTATGACTTATCGGTGTCACATGTGCAACGTGTATCTGCACTCTACTATATTTATTCCAGGTTTCTGATTCGAACCACAACACCCAGAATATTTCTTCCTACACTTAGGGATCGTATTTCTTGGCCTTTCGCGTTCACACAGGCGGCGATGGATTCTTTAGCTTTTTTATCTAGCCATTGTGTCTTGGATGTTGTTCGTGGTACAAAATACTTGTCTCCAAAGCATTGTCTCAGTCAACTCGCAAACGAACTGCATGATTACTAGATTTTTAGTAAGTCATTTTTACGACTCTGTCAACATCTTAGGTTATTTAGCGTCTGAATGAGATGAAGATTATGATACCGGTGAAATGAATCCGGGCTCCAACACCTATAGTTACCCAGCATTTGCTCGTATTGAGGATTGCTAGTTAATTTGAATAATCATATGTATTATTTCAAAAACACTGCACGCATTGTATTCTTCACCTGACTTAATTAGGATCACTAAATCCAGACGTTTGAGGACAGGGCATGTAGCACGTATGGGCGAATCCAGACATGCGTAATATAGAGTGTTAGCTGGGAGGCCGGAGGGTAAAAGACCTTTGGGGAGGCTGAGACGTAGATGGGAGAATAATATTAAAATGGATTTGAGGGAGGTGGGATATGATGATAGGGTCTGAATTCATCTTGCCCAGGATAGGGACTGATGGTGGGGGCTTATAATAAAGGCAGCAATGAACCTTCGGGTTCTCTTAAAGCCATTTGTAAATAATTGTCTCAAAAAACAATCGATAAACTTGGGTAGAACACGCAATAATCGGCATATCGACGCCGTCTTTGCAGTGAATGTTGCGAGATTCAGTTCGCTTCCAGCAGTGGTACAGAGAGAATCCTGAGGCTGTGCTACACGTGTTTAAAATGTGTACTGTAATTGAAAATCCCACCAGCTGTGAGATATGCTCGGTGGTAGGATTTCTTGTGGCGAAAACCTGTAAAACGGCAGAAATCCATCGTCAAACTTTGTGAAATTTACGTGGCACGACAACGCATCATTCTGCGCAGCATACTGTGTCCGAACTGCAAAATTTCAACTGGAAAGTGTTTGGTCATTCTTCATACAGCCCTGATTTGGCGCCTAGTGATTACCATTGTTTGATGCATATGAAGAAGTGGCTTGCATTTCAGCGCTTTGACGATGACGAAGAGTTGCATTTTGGCGTCTTAGATTGGCTTCAGTCACGGGCGGGAGACTTCCATGACTGCGGTATTCAGAATCTCGTAAAACGCTATAAGTGTCTCAATTTAGACCAGAACTATATAAAAAAATTAAATCAAAATTTGTAGTTTCAGACTGTTGTAAACAAATCCTGTAACCGCATTGCCATTTTTGTTACAAAAGAACGAAATTTACGTCATGAGTAGTCCTCGTAGTTACATTTTTAATGCTTTTTTTTTCCCCCAAGCATTTCCAGACCCATGTTGATATACCTAATATATTTTTCTTCTCCACATAGCACACTTCAACACCAAATTACCTTTCGTCTCGTTTCTCTTATCTATACTCTAACCACGACGTAAATACCAGATCACTTATCTGTGGCACGCTAAGTATACCTCTTCATAGAACATCTTGTTATTCATCATCTTTTACAATATCCACCTCGCGTCAATGGAATTCCTTGTCACAAAGTATTAGGGGCTGCAAGACAATAAACACCTTTAAGAACAGCTTAAAAGATAACCTTATTAGCATTTCACTCCAATCATACTGATTTAAACTATCACTGACTACACTGTTACTTTTTTCTTTAGACATCATCCTGATTGTGCTGTATTTTAATTGTCTCGTAATAATCTCTTTCTATTACCTAATATTATTTGAAATATATTAACATTCTATGTATTTTAGTTTAATTCTGCTACACAGTTTATTTCAGTGTTTAATTAATAGTTCATAGTATTTTGTTGTTTAATTTGTAAATAACTTTTGTATACATGTAACTCTCATCTAAATCAAATTGTTGGATTCTTTGTAAGTTCATGCATATGTATATACACTTTTGCTGGTTGAGTGGAAGAGAAGGCCTTACGGCCTTAACTCTGCCAGCTAAAATAAATCATTATTATTATTATATTATAGTATTATGAATCTCATTCCTGAAATTTTACTTCTTTTGTCGAAACACTA
Organism: Periplaneta americana; assembly: GCA_025594305.2. NCBI lineage: Eukaryota > Metazoa > Arthropoda > Insecta > Blattodea > Blattidae > Periplaneta > Periplaneta americana. The sequence continues at coordinate 167,692,711 of JAJSOF020000013.1, read as the reverse complement.
TAAAATATAGTCTATGTTTCAGACTACTCTCTGTCACTTTGTTCGTCTTGACTGCATAACGAGTCGTCGTTAACCTTGTACCCAAAACTAAAGCGATTGTTGACGAAATGTTCAGAAAGCGTCTGCCCGACAATCTACCAGTAGTAGATAATAGCTTCCTTCCTTGTAAAACTGCTTCGTATCGGTCGAAATACATGGCGTTAAGCCACAAGGCCAACATCAGTATACTCCTTTTGGATCATCAGTATTCTGTTAGGCAGACATTTATTCCTCTGGCCATAAAGAGAGCAGTCACATTATGAAAATTATGAGGACATTCCTGAAAGTTGCATCATAGAAAAGCGCTGAAGTGTCCATTGCACTGAATTGTAATCTGTGCTGCAAGCATAAATAATGGAAGCTTTATTTATATCAGAAATATTGCTTCGTGTGCATATCTTCAACAGGAATAGATGTGAATTACTAAAATGTTGATCGAGCTATTCTTGCGTCATTAGGCAGAAGAAAGTGAGCGCTAAAACATGGATTTTCAGGTTATGATTGATTAATGTGTAGTATGTGTCATGCTTGTTTTGATGTTGGTACTCCCGAATTGCAGGGATGGGTAGTTACATGTACAGTACATATTTCGATATTCAAAGGAAGGAAGTCATAAAGCGTACGCGAAGTGGAACTTTCATCTCACCATATCTCAAAATGGAGATTTATGGATTACTTCTGGCTTCTGATGTAAAAACTGTGATGTGAATGTAAGGACGAAGCACAGAAAAGATTCATCCTATGTGACTCGGAAACATTTATCTGTTTGTTGTGACATCACACCAATAAAATTGTGTTTTCGCGCCTCGTGACTTTTCTTTCTTCGCATGTCAATTATTAAACACAAATATAAAATGTTCCCAAGTTTTCGATTACATGAGTTATTTCCGACTGAAAGAATTCACTTTGGATAGAAAATGCATGTCTTCCCCGTTCTCTTATGACAGTTATGACGACTATTAAATGAACGACATATTTAAACAACATAAGTGTAATTATTTCTTTAGTTTCTATTAGAGCTTAATTTGAAGTTTGTAATGCGTTTATTGACGCAGTCATAAAATAATATGGGCTCTATTTAAACCAATATTAAACATTACGCTGTTTAAAGGTTTGCCCGTAAAATTCATCTTGTTATGTCAGTAAGGGTAACAAATATGTGGTCAAAACTGCAAATGTACTAAAAGCGTTGTAAACAATAGAATATCTAAAAACATTACTTCTCTAAAAATGTGTAATGAGTTTTAAAAACGCTGATTAATGATTATATACAGTGTGTATAAAAATTAATAGTGCAAACTGAAATTGTCGTAAGTACGCAATAATAGAAGCAAAAAAGACTCACGAGGCGTTTGCGGGAAGGTTGCAAATACAGGGTGATTCACAAAGAATTATTATACTCCAGGATCTGATTTCTGGCATCATTGTGATGAAAAAAGTTAATATAAACATATTTCTTTTTTTTTAATTAAATGAGTTACGCCCTTCTGAATTTTTAAAATATAAACATGGAAATTATGAAGGTTTAAGCATTTAAATTATTTACGAGAATGGTACTGAGTGTATTATAAATTAATTAAAGAACATTCACATTGTGACTCACCTGAAAAATCTGCATTAAATCCTGTTTTCAAAGATCTCGCGTTCTACAGCAATACATGAATTCGCCCGAGTGTGAACTGCGCGCGCCGCATTCCCTAACTTCCGTTGTTCGGATGCTAGGTAGAAGCATTGTACCGGTGTTGCGTTATCTCTAACCCTGACCTTGATGTCACGAGACTTTGTGTCGCTGCTGTCAACTGTACTGTAAAACACAGCGCCATACGTCCTAAGAGAGAGAAGTTCACAAGAATGCGTGTTACGGAAAGAAGAACCGTGATTTTATCCAAGACTATTCAAAATCGGACACATGTATATATGAACTATTTTCTTCGCATCGATGTCAGGAATCAGATCTTAGAGTATGGCACAATATTCGTGAATCACCCTGTATATGGTTATGAACCGCCACTGATTCAGTGGTTTGTAAACGTGCACTTTTCTTTTTGCGCACAAGAAACGGTCCGAGATTTGCTTCTTATTTAGAAAACTGAACATTGCCGAGAGGTGTGAAGCTGTGATCAAACCATACTGTACAGAACACTGTTTCTAGCGAAGTGTACAAAACGTTTAATTTGTTTTTATTTGTTACTAATTACGACTATGACACTAGTGTAGGAAGTGGAAAGTACACGATGTGTGCATGTGTACAAATTGAAGTCAGTGGCGGCTCGTAACCATACATTCGCAACTATCTCGCGTTTACTGAGCCCCTTTTTGCTTTTATCGTGTATTTTCAACCGCTATAGTTTGCGCTATCAATTTTGATACATTCTGTATATATCCCCTTCCCTCCAATGATGGATTTGACTTCATTCACCCAAGAGTTCATAGCTATGGGCTGCGCATCGAAGCTGTAGTTATTCTAGCCGCCGTAGGAGTTGATTTACCATGCTGCTATAGATATAATTCCCCCACCCACACTGCTTTTTTTCCCATTCTACAATAGTGAAACTTTTTTTGCATTGAAACCTAGCGGCGATAGAGCATTCAACTGCAGATCGATAGATCCCGGGTTTAAGCCCTGGTGCCCTCTATTTTTTTTATAATTGCATTAATTCTTGTTTCATATAGCTATTCGTAAAAAAATGAATATATTAACTGTGTACGTACATTAATCAAAAGTTATTTTTAAAATTAGGTATGCCATTGTTTGGACTGCTTTATTGATCGGTTGTGATTGCTTCCCTATAACTTCTAGTGGAACAAAGGACAGTGTTAAAATACTTTTCGTACGCTATCGTATTCATTCATGCTTGTTGCATGCGTGACAAACCTTTGCATTTTAATGTCAGAACAATTTATAAATGGAAGATAAGTAAGAATATGTCGATCAGTTTGTACTATAAGCACGTCATATTGCACAGAGAAATGAAAATCATTGAGATAATTAATTTGTAAGAGAGTAAATACCACACTCGTTTCACTCTGAACATGAAGTCCGCCCAGTAAAAAAATCGCTGTACACAGGCAATTTTTTTTCTTCCCAGTATTAGTAATGGCAAAAGTTGTCAGCGTGTAAATCTTGGAATCTTTTAGTATTTATATATTTCAGAATCACAGTACGTTCTCTTTATATTTGTATAAAGAAAAAATAAAAAAATTAATTTTTACATAAAACTCTCAAGGGTAATATGTACGTGAACGACCACAAATATTATCAGAAAATGCTGGCTCTAAATTTCTAAAATTTTATGAGGAAATGAACTTACAATTGGACAAAAATTACAAGATATCACAACAAGACTTATTAGAACTTAAATATGTGATAAAAGTATAAAAAGGGTTACTAATAATATTTTTTAGAATTCAGCTTTTATTTTAAATTAAATTTTCAAAAATTTGAAAATTTTACACATATTATTTTATAACTTCACGACCATTACAGATACAATTCTAAAATTTTGTACACTGATTTAACATGCATTTATACAAAAGACAGACTACAATAATGCCCATATCTTTGAAAATAGAAAAGTTAGATCACAAAACATTATGCAAATTTTAATATATTTTATATAGGACAAATAAAAAATTAATTGTATTAAAATAAACAACTCTACATGTCTGAGAGTAGTCTACTTTTCAGAAATAAGTGTTTATTACATGCGGGAAAAATATTAAAAGATGTCAGAGAGACCATAACAATGTTATAGTTACCAAATGATGTAACTGCAGAATTTTTTTTTCGTACATTGATAAAACTGATTTAAAAAATATTATTAGTAACCTTTTTTTTATAAATCCACAAACGATTAGAGAAAACACGGAAATTTTACTTGAAGCAAGTAGAGCGATCGGTTTGGAAGTAAATCCCGAAAAGACAAAGTATATGATTATGTCTCGTGACCAGAATATTGTACGAAATGGAAATATAAAAATTGGAGATTTATCCTTCGAAGGAGTGGAAAATTTCAAATATCTTGGAGCAACAGTAACAAATATAAATGACACTCGGGAGGAAATTAAACGCAGAATAAATATGGGAAATGCGTGTTATTATTCGGTTGAGAAGCTTTTATCATCTAGTCTGCTGTCAAAAAATCTGAAAATTAGAATTTATAAAACAGTTATATTACCGGTTGTTCTGTATGATTGTGAAACTTGACTCTCACACTCAGAGAGGAACATAGGTTAAGGGTGTTTGAGAATAAGGTGCTTAGGAAAATATTTGGGGCTAAGCGGGATGAAGTTACAGGAGAATGGAGAAAGTTACACAACGCAGAACTGCACGCATTGTATTCTTCACCTGACATAATGAGGAACATTAAATCCAGACGTTTGAGATGGGCAGGGCATGTAGCACGTATGGGCGAATCCAGAAATGCATATAGAATGTTAGTTGGGAGACCGGAGGGAAAAATACCTTTTGGGAGGCCGAGACGTGGATGGGAGGATAATATTAAAATGGATTTGAGGGAGGTGGATATGATGATAGAGAATGGATTAATCTTGCACAGGATAGGGACCAATGGCGGGCTTATGTGAGGGCGGCAATGAACCTTCGGGTTCCTTAAAAGCCATTTGTAAGTAAGTAAGTAACCTTTTTTTATACGTTTATCAGATATTTAAGTTCTAATAAGTATTGTTTTGGTACCTTGTAATTTTTTGTCCAATTGTGAGTTAATTTTCTTATAAAATTTTAGAAATTTAGAGCCTGCATTTTCTGATAATATTTGTGGTCGTTCACGTACATATACCCTAAAACTCCCCCTTCGTGGTGCTGCGATATCTGGTAAGAGAGTAGGCGATGTTGTTGCTTATCTCTGTCGAGATACCGATAAATAATTACGTATTATTAGGCTTTTTCATTGCGTTAATTCCGTGAGGAAGGTCCGCGGAGTTTCTACTTTATTTGCTTGTAAAAGTCGTGGTCTGCGTGCAAATGTGTTCATCGGTGCTTTCACTGGAAGTAAAGGCGGCTGGAGCGTGAATCCACGGTTCTTTTGTCGAGAATGTCCGACACTGCAACATGTCTTTATCAGTTATACCTCAACTTGGAATAAGCCAACTCTCTAAAATGTCTTTATTACTCAATAGCATACGCGAAATTTAAAGTTGTGCGGCGCAGTTGAATCTGATCAGAGGGGGAAATAAATCACTGTTATGGGTTGTCTTAAGACTTCCGTCATAATGAATAATAGCTAACGCGTTTCAGGGTACAGTTTTATACTCATTATTATTATTATTATTATTATTATTATTATTATTATTATTATTATTATAAAACGGAAATCGACTGTTCTATTTATTAAGAATTTATGAACTTTAATTCACTGTAGAAAATTCGCATTTCTATTACTAATATTAAAGTAAGTAACTTTGCTCACACCTTCAGTGTGATACTAGTCGGCCTCGGTAGCGTAGTTGGTATACCACTGGCCGTCTATGCTCGAGTTTGCGGGTTCGATCCCGACCCAGTTCGATGGCATTTAAGTGTGTTTAAATGCAACAGGCTCATGTCAGTAGATTTACTGATATGTAAAGGAACTCATGCGGGACAAAATTCCGGCACACCGGCGACGCTGATATAACTTTTGCAGTTGCGAGCATCGTTAAATAAATCATAATTTACGTTTTTTCAATGTAATACTTGGACCTGCTTGGCTGCACACAGGTGGCTGATCTGTGGCGGAATCGTTGACAGTGCACGCCTCATTTCTTCATCGATGGATTTGAGTCTCTCCCTCTTTGATGTTTTAATTTTCAGTTAACGTCGAGAAGCCCAGTTCACACATACATGTAGTTGAAAATGGCAATAACATATTAACTGCCATCTCGGAGATTGCCGGGTATTCACTCCTTATTGACGACCAAAATGTTTCCAAAGGCACTTCGAGAAGTTTTAATTTCAATATTCTGTCTGTTTTTAAGTCTGCTAGTTCCTCTTGTACGAGTGTATTATTCGGAAGATGTTTTGAATTCACAATGAATGAATCACGAACCCAGTAAAATCTTGAACTCTATCCGAAATAAATTCTTGAACTTCTGCTGCAAGATTACTAAATGTTCTTTAAGTCCATCAACACTTTATTACCGCCAGCAAGGAGCCGTACAGTTGGGAACATCTCAAACGACCGATTTTCAGGCATTAACAACGTTTCAGCTATTATGTGTGTTTTTTGGCCTTTACGATAAGTTCGGCTACTTACAGCTAGCTTCCTGTACTTTTTGTGACGTCATGAGCGTCATTTGTTTTTTGTTCCAACAACCGACGATAATAATATACATCTTTGACAGAAAAGAATGTTCTGTTACCAAATGTCGTTTCAATTTACTGGGAACCATAGCATCACTGAGATTTTCACCACACTCAACACACTCTGAGATTGGGCATGTTTTGTCAACACACCATTTTAATTTCAATTAATTTTCGCGTCACACCTTTCATCTTGTGAAGACGCACCGGTTGCGGAACACTGCACTAGATGATGTCGCCCGCTCGAAGTACAATCTTTCGCTATTTTGGTTCTTTTGATGCGGTTGCAGGTAGCAGACGAGGACACTATTTTCCTCATCGTTAAACACGATCATGTCGCAGCTCCTATGATAGTCAATCAATTGCGCTGTAATTTTTAGGATTCATAGATAAATGTCAAAGGAAATCATAGAAAAAAAAATTGAAATCAAAATCTTTTTTGGAAAATGAGAAAAGAAATACCAACTTCGAGGTGATCTGTTCAAAATAGACATTGACATTCTCAAAAGTTGGTAAGCGGTAATATTTTTTTTATTTTCCACTTTGGGCTGGGGGTCAAAGCGAGGGAAATGTTTAGTAAGAATTAAAATTACTTTTAAAAGTGATTTTTATTCAAAATCTTTACTAGTTGGGTCACTAGCTGAGAAGAAACTGTCTCCTGTGGGATGCACTGAAAGGACTGGTGAACGGGAGAACTTTCTTTGATTCTTCCTCATGCCCATTGCAATTTTCAAACGATTGTTTTCGAACATAAATAAGTTCCATTAAAGTATTTCAATAACCCTGCGTTTGTTGATACGCCCTTCTGGTATATTATATTTTTATTGAAACACTAGCCTTAACCGTGCGCTCCCCTGTACCCGTTAGAAATAAATATAAAGTAATTACATAATTAAAATAGGACATTTGATCCAGAGAACATTCGTGTTTGATATAAGGATAAATCGTTTAATATGTTACTTAAATTAAATTGTATTTGCATAATTAAAATGCGATCATTTTGATCCAGAGACCACTCATTTGGTCATAAAAATTATTTTAGGAAATACAGGAAACGAATGTACAGAATAGCCTATCAAGTTTTCTGTGCATAAGAAGCTATTTTAATCTTACCTGTCCTCGATTCACTCAGAAGTTACTGTAATATCATTATAGCATTATGTCCATCTAGAGAAACTACACTTTCCAATGGTGAATTAATAATTAATTATACAAATCGGTTAATTTAGCTTCCGATATTACTTCATACAAGCACAGAAACATTATCTGTAGGCTATCTTTCATAGCTTTCGATTGTTGCTGTCTAAGGCCCCTTATAGACGAAGTCATTTGTTTTTTAATTCATTACACGGCCTTAGATGGCAGTTATTTTAATTTTAAAACTCATTTATCTCATTAAATATCAGTCCAATCAAAATTTTTCAAGGAATAAAACTCATCGGAAATTATTTTTAAAGAGACTTTTGTTATGTAACATTTTTCACAAAAATCAATAATAAGCGAGATATTTCGATTTATTTAATTCAGGCCCCCTTATAACCCCCCTTTTTAAATAATGTATTTTGAATGCCATATAGCCTAAAATCTAAGTTACAACGAACTTAATTTATATTCCAATTTTCATCGAAATCCGTTCAGCCATTATCGCGTGAAAAGGTAACGAACATACAGACAGACATACATACAAACAAAAATTTCAAAAAAGCTATTTTCGGTTTCAGGGTGATTAATTATATATGTTAGGACCAATTATTTTTGGAAAATCGAAAATTACCAGAAAAATTTCGGCTACAGATTTATTATTAGTATAGATATAGATATTGATTTTATAAAGACACGTCTGAAAGCAAGTTGCTTTACTTATTCTCTCTGCGAATTTTAATTTACTTTTATTATTATAAAGTTGCAATACATACAGCCCTAATAGTATATCCTAATTTATTTTTTCACTTACAGACCCTAGAATGAACTTTGAGGAAGTTTCAGAGAAAATGTACCAATCTAACCCTATAATATGATTTTTTTAAACCCGCTACAGTTACGCACACTGCCGCGAGACCCTAAGTTTACCCTGTGTATAACTAGGAAATTCCTCATGTGCTTGGCTTTTAAGGAACCCGGAGGTTCATTGCCGCCCTCACATAAGCCCGCCAGCGGTCCCTATCCTGAGCAAGATTAATCCATTCTCTATCATATTCCACCTCCCTCAAATCCATTTTAATATTATCTTCCCATCTACGTCTCGGCCTCCCCAAAGGTCTTTTTCCCTCCGGCCTCCCAACTAACACTCTATATGCATTTCTGGATTCGCCCATACGTGCTACATGCCCTGCCCATCTCAAACGTCTGGATTTAATGGTCCTAATTATGTCAGGTGAAGAATACAATGCGTGCAGTTCTATGTTGTGTAACTTTCTCCATTCTCCTGTAACTTCATCCCTCTTAGCACCAAATATTTTCCTGAGAACCTTATTCTCAAACACCCTTAACCTATGTTCCTCTCTGAGTGTGAGAGTCAAGTTTCACAACCGTACAGAACAACCGGTAATATAACTGTTTTATAAATTCTAACTTTCAGATTTTTTGACAGCAGACTGAATGATAAAAGCTTTTCAACCGAATAATAACATGCATTTCCCATATTTATTCTGTGTTTAATTTCCTCCCGAGTATCATTTATATTTGTTACTGTTGCTGCAAGATATTTTAACTTCTCCACCTCTTCGAAAGATAAATTTCCAATTTTTATATTTCCATTTCGTACAATATGCTCGTCACGAGACATAAGCATATACTTTATCTTTTCAGGATTTACTTCCAAACCTATTTCTTTACTTGCTTCCAGTAAAATCCCCTCATACTGTATTTAAAATTCAGCGGGATCAATTGCGTCATTTCTTTACGTGAAAAGTTCACGAATTGAATCAGTGCAAAAAGGACATAACGACCTCCGACAAATGCGAACGGTAGCGTCAGATATTGAGGAAGGAGAAGACAGCATTAGAAGATTCAAACACAGGACCAGTGATTTATACAGTTTCGTCACGTCACAGTACCTGTTTCATTAATGCAAATGACGCATTTCGACTCCTGTAATTAGGACAATACTGCTCCGTTTATTTCATTAGTAACAGTGCAAACACGGGGCTAAGACAAGCACACGTCGATACTACAGTTAACACAAAGGCAGTTTAATTAATGAAGTGATGTGTTTGTCGTCGCATCTATTACAAAACCGAGACGAGATGCGGGTTCGATTACATTGCTACAGCGATAGGAACGATGGTTCCACCTGATTTTCAACAAAGCCACAAATAAATATTGAAGCAGAAAAGTATATTATGTTCAAAATTAATTTTAAATATTTTAGTTTTCCGTGCATTAAAAGCAAAATTTGAAATTAACATCTTCTATGAACGAATGATTGGGCCAGACTTCATTGAGGATCATGGATCAACATCAGACATTTATAAGTTACAGGACTCCTAGGTAATGTTCTCAGCACGGCACAAGGCCACTGTTTATGACACAAGCAGCGGACACAGCAGCCTCAATGAGAGCAGAAGAAAGCTCCGTGTCCCGCCGGAAATCGAACCGGTTCTATAAATGTTGTTACTTGTGAAATTGAAATAGGTGACACAATCTATAGAACAAGTAAATACGTACAGTACACAGTGGCGTAGCCAGACTAATTATTTTGGGTGAGCCAGATATGCAGGGTTTAGAAAATACCTGGCCCTTCTCTTGACAATGCCGCTGCCTTCAACTCTCGTGAAACTCATTCTCGGAAGTCTTATTTAATATCATGCAAAATTATGATAAACAATCATGCAAGGCATATCTATACAAATGCTTCATAAGGTGAACTGGAGCTGTCGAGATTTCCTAGCAACAAATCTGTCGATCACTGATGATAAATCCTTCAACAAATCCCAACTTTTCTCCCTCTCAATGGATAGAATTGCTAGATTACAAAGCCTTGTGCTTGACATGATTGTCGAATTTTTCTTCGTTTCAGAGCTTTGAAAATTGTTATATCATTGCCTTAATGAAGGACGAACATTTACTAATATCCGTTTTTGGAGACTGAGGTGCTTCCGATAATGAATTTGCAAGAGCAAGAATATCATCGCAAGAGCAAGAATATCATCTAAACATACCAAATAAAATAAGGTGTCAAATTTTTCTAGCTGATGTAACAATTCAGTAGCCTCCACGGCTTCCTTCTTTTTGTCGCTGTCAGACAATTTTTTAGGCCCAACCCAACACAGTTAAATTGGCTCTTGAAGAAATGAACGCATTTTTTACTTCTTACCATAATGCTATCGACTGTAACTATTGCTCTGGATCCATGGTTGAGTTTTACTGTTGAGTTCTTGGGATAGATTAATAGGGCCATAAAAACGCAAAATTCGCATATTTTTTGGGTGGGTCTGGGTCCACCTGGCCCACCCCTGGCTACGCCACTGACAGTACAGACAGGGTGAATCTAAATTCGACGACAAACTTTCAGGAGTTGGCAAAAGACACCCAACTAAATAATTGAAAGGGGTTTTTTTTTTTAAAAAACCAAAATTTAAAAAAATGCAAATTTGAGATATTAAGCATATGGTGAGTGTATTGTAGCGGCAATCTGCTGAATTAGTTGTTGGGGGGGAGGGAGGGGGAACACCATAGGCGTATGTAATAGGAGTGAAAATTTTCACTGGTTTTCATGAAACATAGTTCAAAGACTTTTTTTAACAGTCATTGTCCAGCCAGTACGATTTACAAATATTCATTTCATATCATCTTGAAACATTTATCCATACAATTTGTTTTACTTGGTTATTTAACGACGCTGTATCAACTACGAGGTTTTTAGCGTCGATGGAATTGTTGATATATTTATATTTGGCGAGATGAGGCCAAGGATTCACTATAGATTACCTGGCATTTGCCTTACGTTTGGAGAAAACCTCTGGGGAAAAACTCAACTAGGTAATCGAACCCGTGTCCGAGCGCAACTCCGGATCGACAGGCAAGCGCCTTAACCGACTGAGCTACGCTCCATACAGTTTTAAACTGTAGTAGATTGGCAGTAATGTTCTTACGTACGCGGCAAAAGCCACCTCAGAGAAAAATACTATGGCACGTGAATTGTTGTGTTATCAGTGGATTGTTGTATTAGTCATTATCAGGAATCGTCCCCTGAGCACGAATTCTACTCTTTCAGGTGTGAGCTAAAATTTTATTTGTGTACACTGTATTTTATGTTACAAGTATTAGCAAAATAAAATAATTTATGGAGTCATCTTTAAGTGCATGGAAAAAACGTAAGCAAAGATAGGATTGATAATGTTAATGAGGACAAGTTTACTTATACAGTATGTAACTTCAACTTTCACCTCCAGCTTTGTTTTTTCTATAAACAAACTTTTTAAATTATTTTGGGGACATAGAAAGAAGCACTACAATATGCACTAATTTTAGAAAATATGCCTACCTTTCAGAACAAAATATTATTGGTAGCTGCAATAGCACAGTAAAATGGCAAACAAATGGAATGGGGATCTTCGTACAGCAATACTGTACTAACTTACAGTACAAAATCCACTTCAGGCCTGCAAATGTCCACTGCTCTCTTATCCAGATTTCTTCTTTCACAGATAACTTCAGTGTTTTCTCTTGCAAAATCTTCAAAAGTCGACGTGATGAAAGTTCTAGGGTCAGGCTCACTTTGTCATGGATTGGCCCAAATGCTAATTTTAACTAAAATCTTTTATTTTATAATTTGATGTCGACGGTGCTTTATTATTACAATTTATTTTTACAAGAATATTCATCTTTACTTTATTATATTTGCTATTCATTTCCAAATCCTGGTGGTCATCCTTAATTAAGACCAGATGATTTTTTCTTTAAATCTCTCGCTCTGTAATTAATTTATATATTACAGTATCAGCTGACATAAAATAAACTTGAAATCCAGACGTTTGAGATGGGCAGGGCACTCCTTACAATTAATTTCTATATCAGAATCCACAAATGCATATAGAATTGTTTTGGGAGACCGGAGGGAAAAAGACCTTTAGGGAGGCCGAGACGTAGATGGGAGGATAATATTAAAATGGATTTGAGGGAGGTGGGGTATGATGATAGACACTGACAATTAATCTTATCAGGATCTAAGGGACCGATGGCTCCTTACATGTGATTTCTAATGAACCTTCAGGACATTCCTTAAAAATTTCTAAGTAAGTAATAATAATAATAATAATAATAATAATAATAATAATGTCCAATTCTCATGTGGAACTCTAAATAGAACATCTAAAAGGAATTAAGAACTATTGAAGAAACTTTCTTTGTGAATCTTGGACTCTCACTTTGAGAATTAATTTAATGGAGTTTGAGAATAAGGTGCTTAGGAAAATATTTGTGGCTAAGGGATGAAGTTACAGGATTGGAATTTCTAACACAGAACTGCACTCATTGTATTCTTCACCTGACATAATGAAGGAACATTAAATTAGACGTTTGAGATGGGCAGGGATCTAAGGACACTCCTTAAATGCATAATTTCTATATCAGGGAAGCCGGAGGACAAAGACCTTTAGGGATTAACTAGATGGGAAGATAATATTAAAATGGATTTCTATATCAGGATATGATGACACTCCTTACAATGGATTAATCTTGCTCAGGATCTAGGGACCAATTAATTTCTTTATCAGGAATCAGGGACACTCCTTACAATTAATTTCTATATCAGGAATCTAAGGACACTCCTTACAATTAATTTCTATATCAGGAATCTAAGGACACTCCTTACAATTAATTTCTATATCAGGAATCTAAGGACACTCCTTACAATTAATTTCTATATCAGGAATCTAAAGACGCTCCTTACCAATTTCTGTATCAGAACATAATTTCGACACAATGTGTAGTACGTTCCCACACAAGAATTATAATTTTAACTGTAGTAATTTTGTCCTACTACATTTAGCACGGAACTTTTCATGACGGAAATAAATCACGAGTCTCTGATATTTAATGTAGAGCTTCATACTCTTTTATTGTAGGATCTCCTCCATGGTCTCATGGTTGCCATGCTATCCATTGTATTCTTTGTACGCGGGTTGAAATACGACCGAGGTTGATGGTTTTTAAAGTCCAATAACATTTTTTAGCATATCTTCCTCCGGGGTGTATGTAATGCTGTGGACCCGTGTCATAGATTTACGGCACGCAAAATAACCTTGCCCTTGAAATTCATCGGCCATTTTATGAACTCTGCAGTTAAAAAGCGTAGTTAAATCAAATAATATTACTATGTGAAACCAAAATGTTTCGCATCATAATCGTTTATCCTTCTGGCCCTGCAAATCATCTGGTTGTCGCCTGGGCGCTCTCCGTTGAGTACACACTGCTGTGAGACGCTCTGTAGATAACCACATAGTTGATACAAAGTAATTAAATAGTCGATTAGATAAAGAGGAAAAACAAGGTGGTTGTGGTAGTATATATGAATAAAGTTCCTAGAAAAGTCTTAACGTGGTTTCAAGAGTAACAGACGTAATACAGAAAACGTGTGTCGGAGCTCATCTCGAACTCCACATCTTTCATATCTGGAAGATCTTACGTATTATTTAAAAGGTAAAAGGTAAAGATCCCCGTAACATGCCATGAAGGGCACTTTATGGGGCATGGAGGTAGAGCCCCATGCTTTCCATGACCTCGGCACTAGTCGGCACCACGCTCTGACCGCCTTTTACCCCCGGAAAACCCGGTGCTCAATTTTATAGAAGGCTGAGTGAACCTTGGGGCCGTTCTGAAAGTTTGGCAACGAGAAAAATCCTGTCACCACCTGGTTTCCAGTCCGTAGCCAGCTGCTCTACCAGCTGAGCTTCTTACGTATTGGTTCTAATATTAATTCTGACGCAATATACAATGCTGATGAATAGGGAACGGATTCCTGGTTCTGTAGCTATTTTCTTTGCTACGTCCTAGACGAATGTTGTTCAGACATTTCTAGTACGTTTAATGTACACAGGATCCCTCCATTAAATTTCTATAGGACATAAAATACCCAAATGAACCACAAACTCCTATAAATACCTAAAAGCTATTTTGTGCCTGAAAAGCGCATTTTTAGTATTTTGCGTATATTTAAAATAAAAATATCGGTATTAAAAATGCAAAAATGTATTTAGAAACCTATGAAAATGCTATTTAAAATGTAAAACAATTCTCTTACAGACAAACACTGATCCGAGAAGTTCGTTCCGTATTGGTCTTAGTAAGGGAGGGAAGAAGATTTTACCAAATTTCCTGGAACTGAAATTCGTTTGGAAAATCCATCCTAGCATAATAGGGTTGGTAGATTGTTCAGGTTAGGCGAGAGCATACAAATTAGTTTTCGCCTCAATGCACCCCCTTTATACGAAATGAAACAGACCAGTCAGCAATGTTTCTTTTACTGATAGAATTTGACTCTTAATTTCAATAGCACTCATTGTCAGCGCCATTTCTCTATACATACGACACAGGGAAACAAAAGTTGATCCCACGGTGTGACAAATGTCTCAATTCCGGTGGGGAATATGTATTGCTGTATCTGTTCCAATAAATCTTCCCATGAAATTGTGTTTTCTTTTTTTAAACTGCCCTAAGGAAGCTTACTTTTTGGACATAAATTCTATCTAAAGTGAAATATTTACTGAAATGTGGATTTTTATTGTTTATTTTTTGTATAAAACTCATAAAAGTCCTAAAATGGATTTTATTTTATTTTTCTATGGCCTCCAGTTGGATAGTAAATTCTGACTTACATTCCAAAGTTACAAGATGGTTTTGAAGCTAATGGTTTAATCTTAAATGAAAATAAATGAGAATCATTAACATTTAGTTTACAAATCTTGCTCATTGATTTCATTTTTTAAAATTATCAGTTTGTTGACACAAAGCTAAAGGAACAACATGAAAATTGTATTAAATTATTCAATTGTTTTAAAAAATTTAAAACATTTTAATCTAATATCAAATTTGAACTGTTACAGAAAGTTTGTAAAACATGAACTTTTAAAATGACCCCTCATTTTCATGCCTGTTTGCATCCAAATTTTTCGGAAAAGTAGTAGTTTTCAGTTTTGTCACAATTTCCTACAGTAATTTTCCTTTTTCAAAATCCATCTGTTGTCAATTTTGAGAACTAAATATTTTAATGAATCAGGGCCGACTTGATTGAATTTCCGAACAAAACATCACACTACAATAAACAATAAGCTATTTTACAAGTTTCCAAATGGAAAAATTTTAAAAAATACAATTCATTTCTCCCCCTATTAAAAACTGATTCTCTCCCTTTTCTGAGTACAGCTATGTATTGGATATTCAAATCTACTTGAGGTGGTTTATTTGAAATTATTACCATTAGAAATTATATATTATTATAGTTAATATCATAATGCGTTATATTCTTCATTAATTGTACATAATATTGATACTATATTGATGACATGAAAGTAAATCAGTTTTAGGTTATGTTTACAACCTAAATGTAGAGAATATCTTAATTTTGATATTCATTTCTATAATTTACTGAGTGAAGAACATATATAACACAAAACATAAGTAAGATAATAATATTGTTATTAAAAATCAAATATTTTAAACTAATTAAACCAGTGGGGTTAGGGTCTTTTCATATAAATGGCGGTGTAGCTCAGGATAGGGACCAATGGCGGGCTTATGTGAGGGCGGATAATCGAATTTAATTCCTTAAAAGCCAGTAAGTAAGTAATGGCATGTAAATATTAAAATGTGTCATTTTGATCCAGTATTGGCTCGAGAGAGCGCAAAATTACAGTTCTTAAGAAAGATAAAAGTTTTTAATAAAATAAGAGGCCTAGTTTTGTAGTCTCAGATCATTTAGATCTTTAATAGGATAAAATGATTTATTTCACATTTCAAGTTCTACATTGCAATATGGAAAACTATTGTTCGAACTTAGCAAAGTGCATTTTTTAACTTTTGCCTTCAATCCAAATGACCTGAAATAGCTACTGGTCCTGATGTGATACTTGCGTTTTCCCTTGAAACTAAAAATTGAAGTTGGATTTCAAGAAAAAGTATTTGGCCTAAAAAAATCCATTCAGAGGGAGTATGTTTCATTATTATGGAAGCAAATAACTATCAAAAATTAAGTATTCTTCATTGAAAATAAATCTAAAATTTGTATTTGAACGTCTAACGAACTTATTTGCAGCAACTACATTTTGCACAAGCCACTAGTTAAAATAATATTAGAAACAAATCAGTTAATTGTTCGTAAGTACATGTGCGGACTCTCCTGTAACATTGTCATCTGTACAAGTTGAATCCAAAGGCTATTTTTTCCGTTTCGGTTAGTGACCGGACATCGGGGGCGGCAGCTGTTGTTCCTTCGCTACTTGCTCGTAATTCTTGAAAACACTCCAACCCCCTTTCTTTTATAGTGCTTTAGCATCACCCTCCTTTTTCCTGTCCCCCTCTCGAGACAAACTCGTTTGGAGTAACCAGTTCATTCTGATCGTGAGCCTTGGGATGAAGAGATGCGTCGTTGATAAGCCTAATTCTTATCTGCCCTAAGCCGTGGCACCAGAGGACAGTGCCCATCATTTTGCTTCGCCGTATAGACTGGGGGTTAACTTGGAACCGCTTCTGCTGACTTTTAGGCCAAATTGTATAAAACTCCCTGACTAAAGATCAACTTTGATCGAAGATCGAAAAGTGAACCGAGTTCAGACACTTCTTCTATTGTATAAAAACTTTTGCGATCAAATTACCTTGGTTCAAATGCAATCTAAGTTCACGTGAAAAGGATTTGTTAACATCGCATAAACAGGTGAAATATGTGATGCGCGGACAGGTTTGTTCAGTGTTGCCAATCTAGCGACTTTAACTCTTTTTCAACAACCATTTCTTTTAACTTTTATATTGCTTAAATAGGGATTTAGCGACCTTTTAGCACCCCATAGTGACAAAATTTAATCTTTCTTTGTTCATAATGAGAAATCTAGCGACTTTACAACTACTTTTTGGCGACTTTCCGTACACTCTGTTGGAGACACTGGTTTTTGTGCAATGTAAATAATGGCGGACAATAAGAAGAAGGCTGACTGTTCTCCGAGTTGTTATCATGTTATGGTGTTTGATACTGCTAAACATAATAAAGCTTTATAAAACGACAATTTTCGTTTAGTAATACAGTTAATTGAAAATTTATGAATGTACCTATCATATCCATTAATAATTAATGGTTGTTATAAACATAATATAATTATAGGTTATGTTATTTGATACTGCTGAACACGATAGGCCTTATAAAATATAAGATTGTTTGTGTATTAAGGCAAGAAATTGAAAAAATATATATATATATATAATATATTATATATATATATATTTGTACCTATCATATCTATTAATATTAATAATAATGGATATTTTATTTGCACAATCTGTCACTCGTATATTTCAAACAGAAAAGAAATAACTGAACTTGGATCATCTAACTTAATCGGAGAAATTTCTTCATCAAAGTTTACTTTAGTTTGAGACGAACTAATCTCTTAGATTATACTTTATGCAACACAAAATTCCAAGTTCAGCTGAAACAAGGATCAATTTAACTCTGATCTAATATTAAATGGTTTATACAATCGACCTTAAAGTGAGAGAGGCGTGAAGTCTGATATTTTGTAACAGTTCTTTTATCAGTGACATCAGTGGTTCCGTCAAGAGGAATGGATTTTCACCCGGGACTGAGTATTAGCCTCTCTGACTTCTATCTAGGCGGTCCGGGTTCGATCCCCGTCTGGATCACGAAGGAATTTGTGGTGGACAAAGCGGACGCGAGGGATTTTTCTTGGGGTTCTCTCGTCTCCCCTCACCATTATCATTCCACCAGTACTCCACAGTTCCGAACCAGGCCTTCAGAATAAATAAAAAATTTCCGAAATAACGTTGTACACAATGTTTATCGATTAAAAATATTAGGGAATATTGGGTTTTGTATCTTGGCATTAGCATCAAACCTTTATTGAAATATTGATGTATGCACATTATTTATTTATAGAACCCAATGTTTGTGGAAATTGCAACACGAAGAAGGATATATGTGTGGAAATCTGTGCTCATTTTGGCCCTATGGCAATTTAAAGCCCCTCAGGACGAATTTAAAGGGACCAGCGAATGCGTGGAGCTGCAGCCCTTTAAACTGACATTCAGCTGTCATTCTGACAGACTTTGTTCTTCACTCTAATTAATTTTACTTTTCATTCAGTTCATATTTCGCACTTACGTAAGAGAAAAATGTGTGTGGTAGACCTGTTAGAAAGGAAGAATATCGATAATATATAGCATATACATGCTATCCTTTGATACTCGCATTCTCGATTTTGCAATTTTCAACATTTTGTAACATTCAGAATTCTCTAATGAATGTAGTTTTTCTCCAGTGTCAGTGAAATTTTACACGGAAGTCCACAAAGCATGTGAAGTAAACTGATAGGTGTGTTTTCTTCTCCTATTTAAGTATTCAAATCACCATGTTTTGAAGATGTGACAAAGTAAAAAAAATAAATAAAAGGATAAATTTTTTTCTCAAAAAATAATTGGAAAAATATGAAAAGCTTATGTCACATTTTACATACATGTATCAGGAGTATTTTAAATATAAATTTTAAGGAAAAATACGTAAACTTTGAAAATTCGGACAATTATAATTCAATATTTAAACAAACAACAAAAAGTAATTATAAGTAAACTAATTGAAATATCAAAGTGAAAATTTGTGTATTTCATGTTCACATTGTAAGAAATATGTGGTAAAAGTTTCAGATTAATTGGTATAAAAAAGTAGAAGTTAACATTTCACAGACCCATAGCCTTAAATACTTTCCCTAAACAGGGATTGCCTAAAAGACAAAGTATACCATTTACAAAAACCAAATTTTGAATAGCACATATTACATGGATATGAACAATAAACCAACGCAAGAAAGAGTAGAAGAAATTACAGTGCAATGTCATACCTGAGCTGATTTCATAACAATGCAATCAAACCTTTCAATGCAAGTAAACAAACATTGGTCATTATTAGGAACCGGATTTTTAAGTTTTTAAAAATACCATTTTTTTGGAATAGGTGAAATAGGTTTTTTTTTTTTTTAGGTTTTATGTTCCAACCTATGAAAGGGGTCGCAAAAACTGTCCGATCGTTAAAAATATAACCTTACAGTTATTCTTAAAAATAAATATATATTTATTAAGGCAACAAGAATCACGAAACTGACCTTTTCAAGAACCAAACTATTTATCAACATTTATAAGATTCAAAATTGTTGCTCCTTCCACTTTTAACATTTTGTAGTTTGAAAAAATTATTGTAATAATTAACATTTTATCTAATATAATTTGCCTTGATATAACTACATAAGTTTCAATTTTCAATAGATAAAAGTACAGTACACATACAACTTTTGACTTAAATTTGTTCAAACTTGATCAAGGATTATTTTAAAAAGTAACAAACAAATAAAACAACATTATCTACTGGTACTGTTGCTGGTTGCATTATCTACTGGTACTGTTGCTGGTTGCAATATATGACCAAATACTCAAGATTCTCGACTGAGAAGTTTTTTTATATTGTCTCAAAATACGTTTGAAGGACGAAAAGGTTCTTTTGACAGCACATGACGTTATAGGTGCAAATTTCATCGCTGCCACTGCAGTAGGTACCCACGGTAACTGACAATTGAAACTTTCGCCCTGCAAAATGGAGCACACATTTTTCATTTTTTCAAACCTTGGAATCTTCTGCAATACTTCTTTCAGTTGTAATGTGACGGCTTCACCCATGGGTCCTGGTACTTGTTTCTGAAGAAGCGAGTCAATGACACTAATTGCATCTTTCAATTGTAGTGACGATGATTCCAAGTATTCAGTATATTTTGGAAAGTCACTGAAATTTGACTTGAGGAAAGCAAGGGAGCCATAGATGTCACTACTAAGTACAGATTTTACGTTAGAGATTGAGGCAGCCTCCTCCACGTCGAGAGAGTTCTCTCTCTCTCTCTCTCTCTCTCTCGAAATGTATTCATATTTCTCTGAAAATAAAAAAAAATCAATATATAACGCAGTAAATTCAGGATAACGCTTATCAACAATGATTTATGTTTTCTTAAGTACTACGGTCCAATTTAGGTTTTTTAGGTTCACCAGAATTCACATATACGATTCGGTAAAGTATTGAAGAAATTAGGAGTTCAGAAGCAAGGAAAAAATAGGTAAAAACCTACAAATCCGGCCCATTATAGATGATGACTAGGGACCGGATTTTTGTGTAACTACAAGGTGTGAATTATGTACATATTTATGTAAGAAAAATAAGCTGAATATGTACCAAAATATGTAAATTCATGAAAATATTTCATATCAATATCTGGCAGGTATAGGATAGATAAGACTCTCCAGTTGTGATTTCATAGAGCACTCGAATTTTTTACCGCACACTTGATACATTACTCTTTTTCCATCTGTAGTGAAAGCTTCGTCCATCGCAATCCATAATTTCATTTAAAGTAAAGAGGTCAAGCAATAATCTGAAAAGATATTTATTTTATTCTTTCAATATCTTTCCAGTTTGTTCCTTCATTCCAGCTTTTTTTTCAAAAGTCGTATACTTTATTGCGGCGCATGCCAGACTTGACATGGGTTTTCCCTGGAAGGATTAGGAAGATCGTAAGGTTTTACAAATTGCATGGGAACGGCTTGTTAAGATTTGCAGAACAATTTGTTATAGTTCGAGACAAATCATGTCATCCTCGTCCCATCCACCATTAAAAACTGAGGTCCCTGAGTGATTTTTTACAATAAAAGTAGTTATGAAAAATAATTGCTTTTTGTTCATTATATTTCAGTGGGTGGTATGGGTGAGTGCCTCTTCGTTACTTCCTGGAACTAAGAATGTTGATGTTTCGTCCCAGATAATAATCCTTTCTTAATCGTAGGTAAAACATTTTTAATTGTGTGTATTTGAAATTGTAAACTTCCCCAGCAAAATTTTTTGTTCCCCCTTTTAGAGAAGTAAAAAGGAATAAAACCTCTAAATATGTAGATTTATATAATATCAAGCCATAATATGTAATATGGGGTAAATATGTAAAAATATGTAGTATCAAATTTTAATATATTAATGGTAATTATAAGATTCGCAAAGATTTGTTATTTATGTACGGTTAGGTTGAAAGGAATATAATATGTAATTACATAAAAATCCGGTCCCTAATGATGACAAATGAAAAGCCTTGCAAAAATGAACGAACTGCTTCGGGATGGATCCTCTTGCTCCGACCATCAAGCCTGTTACTTCTATCTGTTGTAGTTGATAATACGGAATTGTTGGCTCATATATTAATTATTTTCTCTTATGGACATCTTGCAAGTCTCGAAAAGAACTGTAGGATCAATTATAAAACCTCTCCGATGGTCCTGGAAATTTGATCCTAAGAGTGCTGCCGGTGGTTGACAGACCGTGAACCTCTTCGAAAACAGTGCATATATCGTGGCTTTTAAGTACATACGTGCATGCACATTTTGCTGTTTTAGTGCATATGAATCCGCCACGCTAGTTATAATCATTACAAACTAAGGTCCCAGGTATGTTCATTAAAATGTGGATAGAACAAATAATTGGTTACAGTATTATATTGTCATCATCATAATCATCACCACGTTCATCAGTTAGGAAGTGAGTTGACTGACAAACATTGAGTATGTACCCAGATAATCCAATGTTTTAGAATTAATCTCTGCACAAACATATACCTCGTACGAGAACACACATTCTAAATATAAAGTAATTGTGACTTGAAAATTAATAGGAAACGAACAGAATAGATCTAAAACTCGGTATTTCCTCTCCACGTCGGAATAAGCTGTGGTCTGAGTCCTGATAAAAAAATAACTACTTTCCGGTTATTGTAGATATTGGTGAAGGTGAAGTTCGAATGCGAAAAGCTGTACGTAGACAGACATGCCGTAATCGCCGTCGAGGATGCTAAAAACGAGTATTTTCGTCAGAAATCTGTACGGTGTATATTAATAGTACTCTCTGTACTAAAGCAAACATTCTGATGAGGGCAGATAAAAAAGTTATATTTTTTTTTCTTCCACCATGTAAATAATGTCAAAAGAAGTGCTTACATAAATTTTGGCCACTCGACCGCAATTACGATGCCGTCCAGAAAGTGATTTTCCCTGAAGTCGTTACAGAGAAAAAGCATAATTCAATGGAAGATTTACTTAAACAGATACAGCAATTGTTGTGCTATTTGTCAACATATCCCTCACTGGAATTGAGAAATTTGTCATACCATGGGATCAATTTTTGTGTATCTTGGGATCGGAACTAGTGTTTGACAGCCGGCTGTACCTCTCTGTCGATCCCAGGATACGACAAATGTCTCATTTCCGGTTGGGAATATGTTGAAAAATAGTTCAACAATTGCTGTGTCTCTTCCAATAAATTTTCCAATGAAATTGTGTTTTCTTTCTGTTAACGGCCCCTGGCGAACTTACTTTCTTTACGGCCCTCGTAATTGCGGTCGAGTGGCCAAAATCTGACAAGCATTTTTTTTTTACATTATTAACGTGATGAAAGAAAAAAAAATACTTTTTTACCTGCCCCCATCAGAATGTTTGCTTGTAAGTGAAGAAAAAAAGAATGTTGGCGAAAAAAAAAATCGACAGTAAAATGTGTTCTACTAGTTATTCAGCCGATCTTCAATTGTTCCCATTGTGTTGTACTTTCTAGAAAATATATTTAGACAATTGGGAGATTACATAATTTGAAGGACACCATATGTGGTTAATTCACTTTGAAATAATAGTTACTTCCTGTCACACTAAAACTGAGTTCAGAGATGTCTGGAATATGAATTTCGTGTGAAGGGCATCCATTCAATTACATACGAATTATATTAATGTGCATCTCGTATTGATCGTAACGGAACCTGCACCTTGAAAAATTGTGAACATTTTCATTTTTTGTTTTTTACTGCATTATATTCTCCGCAGTGGTATATGAAACGTATAAATTACTCACTTCTTTCTAAAGAGCTATTTTTTCGTAACAATGTACAAACAAATTTGAAGATTATCTTGAAAAATATAGGAAATGTTCATTTTTTGTTTTTTACTGCATTATATTATCTTGATATTGAAACATATAAATTACTCACTTCTTTCTAAAGAGCTATTTTTCGTAACAATGTCTGTAAAATTTGAAGATTATCTTGAAAAATATAGGAAATGTTCATTTTTCTTTTTCCATTATATTCTCCGCAGTTTGGCCTATGAAACATATTTACTCACTTCTTTCTAAAGAGCTATTTTTCCGGCAATGTACAAAAAATTTGAAGATTATCTTCAAAAATATGAAATGTTCATTTTTGTTTTTTACTGGATTATATTCTCGCAGTGGTATAGGACATCATATAAATTACTCACTTCTTTCTAAAGAGCTATTTTTTCGTAACAATGTACAAAAAAATTTGAAGATTATCTTGAAAAATATAGGAAATGTTCATTTTTTGTTTTTTACTGCATTATATTCTCCGCAGTGGTATATGAAACATATAAATTACTCATTTCTTTCTAAATAGCTATTTTTTCGTAACAATGTACAAACAAATTTGAAGATTATCTTGAAAAATATAGGAAATGTTCATTTTTTGGTTTTTACTGCATTATATTCTCTGAAATTTCCTCTTTCGACCCGTGTATGAAATATGCACACTACTTAGTTCTAAGTTTTTTTTTTTTTTTTTTTTTTTTTTTTTTTTTTGTAACAGTCCGCCATATGCAGCTTGGATATGTTAAAATATTGAAGGTCATTTTCCGTGTGTCCTTTTTTCTGTACAAAATGCACGTTTTCTTAGTTTCTACTCGTCAAAATGCTTCAAACTTTGATGAGATGACATTCATTAGAGCTTAGTGCATAAGTGAGCACAGACAGTTTTATGAAATGTATTAAATTGACAAAGAAGATAACCCTAAAATTATAGCAAAAATAATATTCAAATTTATATTACCGCATCTGAGATTAAATTACATTTGTGCGAGATAGTGCGTATTTGCTTGGTTTCCGCACAAAACCAGTCCGCGGAAAGTCTAAAATTCCACATTCAGTATTCCCAACCTAACACACATAACAATTTTCCTCTTACCGCTTAAGTGACATATTAATTTTACTGCTTTAGGCTTTTAACATATTATTTTTAGAGACGTTCAATATACGGTAGTAATAATTATAAATTGAAACTTACCACTGCAATTTCACCTAAATTGCACTGTTAATTATTGTTTTTAAATATTTGCAAAATTAAGTAAACTATACAACTCCACTAAAGTTAGTGCATTCGTGATTTTATGAAAAAATCAACAATTCCAGACTCATCATAGACTGGGGGAAGACAATATCACGGCCTGCTGGAGTATAGTAAACAAGAAAAAAATTTTAAAGCAACAATGTTGAAGATAGATATTTTGTTTTGCAAATTTGCCGTCATTGAACAGAAACCAAGATGGAGATTTCATTGCAACTAATTAGAAATTCCTTTTCAGGTATGTAATAAACGATCTTCGCTCAAAACAATGTACGATACACGAGCGGTATGTTTTCTTTCAATTCTCGAAATTAAAAAGTTCAACTACGTTTCGTTTTAAAACTTTTCCTCGAACATGAAAACTTCAACATACCGCTCTTGTAACATATTACTATTTTTTAAACTGTTAACACTAAACGTGCCAGAAATAAACTGTAAAAATTCCATTACTCTGCTCCCAGTAGTTTCTAAGGAAAGGTGCTTTAACAACCGTTAATTTAACATAGATTAAGGTGGGAAGGTCCGGGTTCTCTTAACATAGCTAGACCTTCATTAACTTACGAGCGCCGGATCTGTTGTCTGCAGTGTTCGGAAATAGTTCAGTTGCAATATGTAGTCTTTCGAATGCTTGTCAAGAATTTTGTTTTTAATTATGTGGTAGTGTAAACCCGTGTCGCTACTTTTAGAAGCTTGATCGTATCTGTTACATGAACAACTTTTGCTCTCAGTTTCTAATATTTATTTGAGGAAACGCCCTGCGACCGTTAGGGATTTGGCGTGGGCATCTACGAATTGTCCCGAGACCTGCCAGGTTTTAAATTCGATGAGAAGGCTGTTGAGTATCAACGGTTCATACCACTCGGATTCTGGCTGTCAAACCAACGTAGAGAAGTTTGTTACTAACAACAAAACCAGATATAATTTTTTCAAACCCGTATCATGCATTTACGTATTTGTAAGTAACTAGGCTGTTTTTGCATATAATGAGATAAAATTTTGAACTCGTTCTTCAAAGTAAAAACATAATTTAAAATTGCATATAAAACGACGTAAGTTTTGGAATAATTCAGATCTAAATTATGCTAATTAATTATACATAATCAATTTGATAGGTACACTTTTCAAAGAATATATTAAGGCTAGAGACTTGAAACTTTGGAAGTTAACATTTGGGCTATAATTTGCCACCTCTGCTAGACTGCTGACTTATTTCTTACATTATTTAAATCAATTTCATTTTTATAATTAATTTATATAGAAAAACAATCAATCCTGTGTCACTGATAATGGAACTAACAATGAAAGTAATTGTGCAAACAATTACTAATACAATAATAAAGCACTGTTCCAAATTTCAGACTGATAGCTGCAATAGTTTTTAGAGAAAAGTGTACCTAAATTATAAAAATGTAGTTTTGAAAAACAGTGGATAAAGTTCAAACTTGCAGTTACTGTAGTTTCAATGCATCCCTGGATTGTAATCATCTTCCTTTTCCTTTTCTTCTTCTTCTCGTCGTCTTTTCTGGTTCCCCTTTGCAGTCCTATGCTCTTTTGATTGGGTTTGCACCACTTTCACCTTCTTTTACTCTTCGGACTTCGATGGCATATAGCTCATGTTCCATACTGAATCCTGGTTTTATGTCCATCAACTCCAGAACTTTCTTTCTGCTGCTACTGCCATCATTGAAAGTGATAACAGCATCCAGGACACCAGTCTTGAGGACATTCAGGCCCACAAACACTGTCTTTGGCAATCTCTCCCATATAGAGTTGTTGAAACTTTCATTGGGGTTTTGGGTGCAGCCGGATGTACACTTCTCTACCAGCTTCTTGTCAGCAAGATCTCTGAATATTGGCTTTACCTTCAACATGACAGCTTCTGGTAGGGAATGTTTGTGATCATATACTACATTTTGAGCTTGTGCCTTATTATAACCGCACCATAAATCCAGACCTTTGGGACAGAGTTGATAGTATGGTTTCTCGTGGTTGAAATTTTATGGAAGTATGTAACCCATACACTCTTCCTCATTTCTTCCACATTCCCTGTGTTCCTTCTAATGGCTAAGCCATTAGGTCTGAAAGAGATCAATTTTTGTATTCGTCAAATGACCCGCTCCAGCGAGTATCTTGCCATCATCCAGTTTTATCCACTTTAGTTCCTTCTTGAGTCTCCCCAGTCGTGCTCCCATTCTCTTGTGGACGTGGCCTATGCATTCAAGTTTTTCAATTTCTACCCCTTCCCCACAGGGCTTGTCTTCTTGTACCTTTTGAAACCCTTGCTGTCACTATCACCAAGATATTGCAACATACCGAATATTCAGAGAATCCTCAGACTGTCTAAAAATGTTCAATGCACCTTGCACCTCAGTCCTCCAATATAAACTTTATAGTTTTTGTACATTTATGTACAGTTGCCTTTCCCTGTCAACATATCTGAGAATATTTTGTCAATATTTCCACTGCCAACACCTTGCCAGTGAGTAATGATGTTGCAGTGACAACACCATTGAGTGACATATGCTCTCACTTTTGCCAACTGCCATCAGAAAGCCCCACATATGTCTCTATTGTCACCATTCAACTCCACAGTTTCCGTTGCAGCTTGTCTCATTGAGGCTTCTGCAATTTCAGAGAGGAATTCTTTTATGAAGAAAACTTCTCTGTCAAACCTAGCAGGTGTAGAAGTAAGATTCATAATAGCACAAAAGTTTGTGCAGCCTGTCTGCCCTTACCAATGCTTCGCATACCATACACAAGTCTTGTACTTACATTGTACAGCCTATTTCTGTTCATTGCAGATGTCATTGTCACTTTCACAATTACTGCAATGTAAATTTATTTTTGTTGCCAACCCTCTCCTGGAACTAATGTTTTCAAACATTTCCATACAGTCTTCACTATTGCAGAACAGAGTTCTTTTTCGTCTTGTACATGTTTTCTTCTTCTTCTTCTTCTTACATGAATTCAAGGAGAAAATAATGATAGAAACAGACTGCAGTCGAACCTGTGGTCGAACGAACTACAGAAGTGCCAGCGTGACGCTAGCGTGCATTTAAATACCCACGCACACTCAGACATTTAGTCATAAAAAGTCATTGAAAAGGTCCTACCGCTAATATTGTATATATCAATCTGTTCAGAATTGAATAAGGAATAATATTAAGTAAAAATCTAAAATCGATGTTTTGGTCAATTTTAACATATGGGTTCCCTTAAAGATAACTAAACTGAGAGACCAAAACTAATATAGAAAAGGTGCGGAATATATTTTGTCCAATCTTAGAGCAAGTGAATAGTATGTTCAGGTTTATGTTTGTATTCTCTATAATCATCTGATTCAGTTCATTAAATCAGCGTTTCTCAAACTTTTTTGAAGTGAGGACCGCTTTTTTAAGTCGGAACAGTTCCGCGGACCACCTTAAGGCTGGTTCACAATAAACCGGGAACGAGAACCGAAATGAAAACGAGAAGCAGACGACGTGAATATGAAAATTTTTTATTCACAATAAACCGAGAACGTAGACGACTGTGCATATCGATATGCATGTCAATAACGATATGTAAAGTCGATATTACGCATTCTGATGTTATTTGTGCATAATTGACCAATGGCGTTCTCTCATGAGTACAAGGCAGCCAACATAAACACGGGTTAACCAACTTCGAAATTTCAACTGAAACATTTCATTAGGTACGGTACTATAGATATGCCCATGCATCTTTATTATCACAACCTATTTTAAGTGTACCATAACGTAAAATAATTAGAGAAGAAAGATTTGTAATAGAACAAAAATGAACACAACAGTAGTTATTGAATTGAAGCATGAATATGTAGTGTGTAATACAACCAATACAGTAATAAAACATTATTCACTTACGATCGGTGTTCAAAGATGCAGCTATTGAAAGCCACGTATTCTTCATTTTCTCATCTTTATACGAGGTGCGCCGCTTATCGTAAACGTGAGGATTTTCCTGAACACTCAATATTAGAATCTCATCAAATGAAACTTGCTCCATGATGCACAGCACAGAACAAAATAATGTATAGGTTATGTCACGGTCTTCTTGCTACAAAATATACGACGACAAAATAGCTTTTAGACGGCAATAAAATGAATCTAGTGGGCTGTGATCGGAAACGTGAACGCCAAAGTTGAAATTTGGCCAACTCTCCGTTCCCGATCCCGGGCTCCGGCAAGCTTTTCGTTAATTGTGAAAGCTCACATTTAAATGTGCACATTTTAACAATTTTACTGTTTTCTTTTTCGTTCCGATTCTCGTTTCCGGTTTATTGTGAACCAGCCTTTACTCTTGTTCCCTTCGAAAGCAAATTTATCATTTTTGTAGCATATTTTAATACCAGTATACCTATATTTTAAAATAGAATTACTTAATTATAATACTTTTCTAATTAAATTTTTTGTAGCCAATCACAAGTAGCTTGTAACAAATTCTGTGCATTATTGATTCATCGCTTGCCTATTAGTAGTTAGTTGTTTGAAATCCTTCTTATGTGGTACACGCTAGTAGTTGTCCATGTCTCTGTTAAATAGTGCCCATTATAAATAACGAAAAACTGGCTTCGATCCGGATCTTTGAAAAGAAAGGAACATGGTGATACGCTTCATTTAGGCAGTGCTAATAGTTCAGAAGCTGTGTGTGAAGAAATATATAATTATAATGCCATTAAAGAAATACCTAGTCCTAGTGGTAGCTATTCAAAGAAAAATACTTTCGTAAATATGACACGAGTTATTTGGAGCTTGGATTTACTTGGTGTAGCCACAGTCTATTATATACAGTCAAGTATGTAGTAAAAATGCAAACATGGGTAGTTGCCCACCACTAGGATCGCTACTATCGCCTCATCATCGCAGATCTCTCTCTAGCAGCCGACAAAATATGTTAACACTTTCGTTGTGTTCTTTTGGAAAAATTAACACCTTCCTTCCATTATTGAAATATTAAATGCATAAAGTTTAATTTGTTATTTTATTAATTATATTAAATTCCACCATAAACTCGAAGATACCTGCAAGAAATAAGTTAATATAATTTTTGTTTGTGCAAAACGAACTGAAATTTACTATAATAGCTTCACTCATTCAAGATTATAGCGATAATTAACTATGAAACCAATAAATATTAATTTGCATTTCCCTTTACAACAATAATAATGGAAATATGAATTAATGGAGTAACTTACGTGTACCGGTACTTGTAGTGTAGGCTTAGAGTTAACAAAGTGGGATGAGGTTAAGCAATAATAATCACACCAGAATTGAAATAAAACGTGATCAATAAATTTTATTGTAACAGACTTTTCTATGTCTCTAGTAAAGTAACAAATAAAAATAACAACAAAATTAACAGCTATAATTAAAAACATATCCTTTGAAAAAAAAAAAAGTAGGCCTAAGCAATAATAATCCCACCAGAATTGAAAATAAAACATGATCAATAAATTTCATTAAAACAAACTTAATTTTTCTATGTCTTTAGTAAAATAACACATAAAAATAATAACAAAATTAATAGCTACATTTAAAAATATATCCTCTGAAAAAAAATAGACCTAACCTTTATTTCTCTGGAAATTTAGCAGCCTAAGTGACAGAACTTTAACAGGTATCTAATGTCCTTTCAGTTAGACTGAAACATTTGAAATTTAAGGATATAATGTATTCTAACAGTCACAAAGAACTTCAAATTAACAGTTTTGTTTCTGCACAACATTCTTGTGGTAACCCAGGAACCTTTCTGAATCTTTCGGAAATCGGAAAAAGAATAACTCTGGCCTCTTTCTCTTACTGTTGCTACAATTTATAGTACTACAAACGTCTCCTCCTTGTCCCATATTATTATTCAAATTATTATATTTTAGCCATTAACATTTTAATTATAACCAATAACGAACATTTCACAAGCATCAATGTAAAATACGCAACGAGCTAGCACTCGATAGAAATACGACACAGTCCAAAGTCGACCATGGACAGTCTATTGTTTCTAGTTGCTAACCGCTTGGGCGCTTTATCACGAGATTTGCAAAAAAACACCTCAAGCTTCGCGACTGTATATAATAGACTGTGGTGTACAATTGAGAGTGAACCAAAACCTCGGTGCGTGTTTGTTACAAGTGTTTTCAAACGAGTGATGAAATCCGCGAAAATGAAACGGCACTTAGAGACGAAACACGCAAGTGTAAAAAGTAAACCTGTTTAAAATAGGCGGAATCTAAAATTTCTTATATCTCATCTGGAAAAACAAATAAAAAAATTAATGCAAAAACATGCCCGATTTCCAAGAAGTAAAGATGCAATTTGGCACGTTCTTTTGGTGTATGACGTACTGTTCCTGCTCATTTCAATTTACATACTGGGTGTCGGCAAAACTGTTAAGAAAATCATGAATGCATGAAAAGGTTCGATATTTTAGTCCTCTGATATGAATTTGGGCGGTCCTTGGCTGGATTACAGGCGCGGCGCCAGATGTGCAGGGAAAAGATTGCGAGAAACGCCATGTTCATCATTCATAGTGCTTTAAATTGCTCTTTTGTTGTTGTTGAGAGTAGAGTGGAAAGTGGGTAGACGGGTAGGGTAAGAAATTTCATAAAATATTAGTACTGGGAGAAAAAGTGAAAGGTGATTGCCATGTGTAATTTCCAAACTCTGAGATTTTCAGCTATAGTGTCATACGCAGTTCGTTTGAATTTTATTTTTTCTTCTGTATTTTTTAAGGACCACAGTTTGAGAAATGCTGCATTAAATCATTTTGGAAATTGCAGGTTTGAAAATAATATTTGTTCTCATCAGCCCTACGTTCCCTCGCCCATTCAGTTTTTCCTTCTACATCTCCGTACATACAGAAAACTATGTAATGTGGTAAATTAATATTCATACATATTTTATACTTTTTTTCTCTCATTTTCGCTGTTCCCCCGTCATATCTGCGTGGTTATACGTTCAGAATAACGATATGGAGTGAGCACTGGTTAGAATCCTCAATCGGGAAAGAAATTTTTCTGTGAAATTTCGACCAGTGTATGGGATCGATGCCCACCTAAAATTTGTCCGCTCTTGGTTTGAGTACTAATGTAAACATTATCTACGTGCCAGTGACTCCAAGAAATTCTACAGACAGAGTAGTGCAAGTCTAAATCCATATTACATATATCTCTTATTTTTGGTCTGGTTTTTGGCGGGTGGATACAATTTGTTTTGTTGACATAGGGACCAATTCTAAAGAGTGAATGAAGTGCAGATCGAGAAATTTGGGAGACTACAGTAAGTAGCATAACGTGATCGGTAGGGACCGGATTTTTATGTAATTACATATTATTTCCTTTCAACCTAACCGTATACAAATGCAAATCTTTGCGAATCTTGTAATTACCATTAATATATTAAAATTTGATACTACATATTTTTACATATTTACCCACATTACATAATTATTATAGCTTATATTACATAAATCTACATATTTAGGGGTTTTATT
Source organism: Periplaneta americana (assembly GCA_025594305.2). Taxonomy (NCBI): domain Eukaryota; kingdom Metazoa; phylum Arthropoda; class Insecta; order Blattodea; family Blattidae; genus Periplaneta; species Periplaneta americana. The sequence goes on along the minus strand of JAJSOF020000013.1, from coordinate 167,660,446 downwards.
CAATTTTACTTCTTTAAAGGAAAAAGAAAACTTCTGCTGGGGAAGTTTACAATTTGAAATACACAGATTTAAAAAAGCCTTTTTACCTACCAGAAAGGATATATTTCGGGACGAAACATAACATCTTAGTTCCAGGAAGTAAAAGAGGCACTCACCCCTTACCGCCCACTGTATATGTGTGAACAAAAGGCAACCTCTCTCATACAACTACTTTGTATTGTAAAAATCAAGAAGGGAATAATTTCAAAGTGGACGACATAGTTTTTCTAAAGGCCTTACAAAGTTACAAGAAACAAACATCATGGTAAAATGGTGCAATAAAAACAAATTTGATATAAATGTGAACAAGACAGAATTGATGATACTCAGAAACGGCGGAAGAGCACCAGAAACAGTATCGTCATGAAGAACAGAAAATTAAAAATTGTACCAGACTACAAATATATCTTTCTTAACAATACAAACCAGCAGATATTGATATTAAATATTTTCATGATTTTAATGGATACATATTCAGCTTATTTTTCTTACATAAATATATACATATTTCACACCTTGATATTACATAAAAATCCGGTCTCTAGTGATCAGCTACGGCTGGGAGGGATCATCGTGCCTATACGTTATCTCCGTACTGATTGGATGATCATTACCTCTGCTCAAGCGTGTGAACGTGAGGCCAACAGTGTTGGCTGAACAGTCTTGTCCCTTCGTGGGCTGTCATGCCACGGATTTTAAAGATATGTAAACTAATTAGTTTGTGTGATTAACCTAAATCTAGTTATTGTGCAAGTAGTACTAAATGGAAAGAGTGTGTTTTCTATGAAAGGATTTGACATTTTCGTAGATTTTTTCCCTTCGCAAGTAATTTCAAATCCAAACAGGACGTCACAACCAATCACATAGCTCGTTCTTAAAGATGTTATGTAATACCAAAAGAGTATAATTACAACTTACATAATCTGCTTTCACAGTACTATTATTTATAAGTCATATACTTAATCACATTAAAACTAGTAATACGTCTTTATATTTCTATTTACATGCCCGTTCTTGTAATTGGCAAAATAGCATTAAATACTGTTTTAATATACAGGGTGATCTGTTTTAGTAGACGTAAAATAAAAACGCCGTAATGTGAGTGCGGTTACTATGTATTTTCTTTTATTAATCTGTAAATGCATTCCAGAAAAAAATGGAGTTTTGACTACATTATACCTCAACGTGTCACCCTTGTATACACATCACACTTTCCAACGTGAGGCTAATCCCTCTCATGTAGGGAGAATCAGTCTAAAATTACATACTATTTTGTTTTCTGGTCTATAATCATGGCCTGAATGGTGATTCTTAGATTTTACGTGAAACATTCTCGTGTAGTTAATGATCGTAGATATCGGAGTATTTTTTTTTTCAAAAGCTCGGAGAATTTTTGCTTTGATATCATCAATGCTCTTTATTTATTTATTTATTGATTTATTTATTTATTACAAAACTTCATACAAAGAAATGGAGTGGCTTAGGTCCGGAGAATTTGGAGGCCACGTAATTGATCCATCACAACCTCACCAGTTAGAAAAGCACTAATTTAACACGTTTCATTCGGTACTAGTAGTTTTAGATAATGTTGGCAAGTTGTGTATGGTATAGCCATCTCTGCGGAGAGTTACGGGTAATCCATACTCACGGCGAAAATGACGCATCGCGACGTTGAACTAATGTTACACTTGTAAAACACAACACGCTCTTAGCTCGTTGCCTTGTAGACAACGGCATTTTGTTTATTCAGTGTTGCTAAGAAATAATCTGATTTCTTTTGTTCTAAAAAGGATAATAATTATACAAAACTCCTGCTTTTTAACATATTGAAACTGAAATAACTCCAGGTGGCATAGGAATCGGTAGGGAATTGCTAATGTGTTACTGATTTTATAATATTGAGAATATTCGGATTAACTTTGACACGTTTTGGTTAAGAGAAACCATATTCTTTCTTTAGGCAAAAGTGACGGTCGATAAGGTAATCCATGGTTTTCTTCAAATTATTGGTACGGTAAACTCGTTCACTTACGAGTGCCGTATAGTCTAAACATCTATGCCCGTGTGCACCATTCTCGATTAAAATTTGACGATGGTTAAGTCGGCACTTGACCATCTTCAACGCCAATTTGCGGATTATCAATCTCGATCAAAGTTAAACAAGCGAGTTGATGACGATCAAATTTGATCACGGGTGTGGGACCGATTATCTTGAATTGAACATGGTCAAGTCGAGAAAACCAAAATGGCGGCACGATTTGACGTACTTGATGGAATTGGAGATGAAATGATGTATCTTGAACACGCAAATCACTGCGGAAATAACAGAGTTGGTGTTATTGTAGAAAGAGTAAGTTTGTAGATGAATAATAGAAATGTTTTTTTTTTTTTTTTTTTTTTTTTTTGTAAAAAATAGACTAATGTTTTATATATGTTTCTGCTTTGGAAGATCGGGAATTTACTTGAGGACAAAATATTATTTAGGCCTAACTGTCCAATTTTGTTAACATAGTAATATAGTAGTTATTCTATGCTGGTAATAATATAGTAAAACTAAATGACCATTTTGTAGAATGCGAGATTATCACTTATTATCTATAGATTTGCCGTGTGAAACTATTAGGACCTACATCACGTTTTGGACAATTAGGCTATTTACGCTTGAATTGAGAAAAATTACACGGATATCTTCCTTTCCCTCTTACTCCAAAATTCCAACCTTGTGAACACAAAATAAATGGATAAAATTCAGAACAAGGATACTTTCCTTTCCCTCTTACTCCAAAATTCCAACCTTGTGCACACAAAATAAATTGGCACTAAAAACTTCCTTTTCTTATGCATGACGATGCGTATTCGACATAAACAGACGAATTGTTTTTTTATAATTGTTAGCGAGATATCCGTATACTGAAATTTTCCCAAATAAATTATTGGCACTGAAATGTGTCTTTTCGTAAGCAAGATGATGAGCATTCGACAAACACATACAAATCTGCTCTTTTTAGTAGCCTATTTCAAGATAATTGTCAGTGAGGTATCCGTACACTAAAATTTTCCCAATTATTATCAATAATATGAAATAACCACTGTATAAATTACGTTACAAATTATGTGGAATTATGTAAACACGTATAACTCATGTTGAATTGTGAGGTTAAATCCAACCAGGTAGCCTGCTTTTCTCTTAGAGAACTTCCGTCAGTACTTTTATTCTCTAATATGGATGGGGAATTGCTGACGAGTTCTAAAAGAATTCCCACTTCGAACTGTGAGAAGTTGGGTGCTCTTTTCTTTTTTTCCTTCCATGATTATTGAAACTTGTTATTTGAAAACTGCGAGGATGTTTGAAACAGTCCGACAAACAAAAACGAAGCGATAATTGACAGAGTGCGTTCTTTCGCTGTTTTATACGCGGTAACCTAGCGCTCATATGATTCTTCTCAAGTGAGCGTACCGTCAGCTGACTGTACTGAGTTGATCGAGGAAAAATGTCGGTGCACCGCATCTGTAACTTGATCATTGTCAAGAATTAACCATGTTTCCGTGATTGTTGATAAACGGGCTAGATGATCGAGAATGGTGCACACGGCCACTAGTGTAACAAGTGTAGTGCCCAGTAGCGTCGTGCATTACTGGCGCTATTTCGGTTCAAATTTGTCGAGTATGTCGAAGTTCAGTATTCTCCGATGTTCACTCTGCAGAAGGAGTCCTGTCGTGTTTATTCCATCTTGTTATAAAAATATTCGCTGTCCTCCACTTCCATCCCTTCATGTTTCAACCGGTTAAAGATTTTACCACATATCGTACTGTTAGTTTGTCATAAGAAATAAGACGAAGTTTGTAATGTCTTGGTTGCCTCTCTCATGTTCGAACATTGCATGACACTAGTGCCCAGTTGTCTTTTGTCTGCTGCCTTACATACAGTACAAAGTACGACTATAATTAACTCGTGCGTCTCATTGACGGCATAAGATACGAATTTGTGTTTATTGTCGTAGATTTGTTCGACGAATTTAAACATTTACGAGGTATATTAACAATATGACTTAATAAATCAATAAAGGCTTACTCACAATAATAATTGTAAGCAGCTCGCTGAAGATCTTTGTCACTTACTGTCTCTTTCTCTCTTTGACATACGTAGTTGAATGAAACATGTACTTTTAAAACGATATTCTAGGAATGGTATTACGAAATACACAGCGCCGAACAACTGCAACTCATGAAGACGAAAATATTCCTGAAAGCATATTCCTGAAAACCAGCGTTGCCAACCTAGTAAAATATTAGCCGTTGTGGATGTGTGAATAACCGTCCGTAGCTCGATGCCTGGCGTGGGCATTGGAAGAGATTTATCTTCCGTCCTTGGCACTGGCTCTTTGTTCCTTGTGTTGTCTCAGAGGTGGTCCTGCGCCGTGGTGACATTACCAGGGAGGTCCGCAATGTATGTCTGTCGAGTGTGGATCCATAGCTACAGAGGTGGTAAAATTGTAGTTAAAACTTTTTTCGTTGAAGCATATAATTCGTCATATCAACTATCAACATAATTCACAGAGTCTATATTGTTTATTTTTATTTTATTGGGTTATTTTACGACGCTGTATCAACATCTAGATTATTAGCGTCTGAATGAAATGAAGGTGATAATGCCGGTGAAATGAGTCCGGGGTCCAGCACCGAAAGTTACCCAGCATTTGCTCGTATTGGGTTGAGGGAAAACCCCTGAAAAAACCACAACCAGGTAACTTGCCCCGACCGGGATTCGAATCCTGGCCATCTGGTTTCGCGGCCAGACGCGCTGACCGTTACTCCACAGGTGTGGACTTCTATATTGTTGTAAATATGATTGTTTACATCTTGTGGTATATTTTTCTAACGGTTGTATATATTTTATCTGGCTGTGTTGGTACTATTGGTGTTTTAATTATATACTGCAGAAGATATTCAACAGTCTGTTCTCCCATGGCCTGCAAAAAAGATCGGATATGAACCAAATTGAAAATCTGTTATTTATCCTGAAGAAGAAACTGAACAAAATGAAGCTTACAACAAAACATGGATTCACTGAAACACTGATATCTGGCTAAGGGCCGATTGTATAAACCATTTAATCTTAGATCAGAGGTTAAATTGATCCTTGTTCTAGCTGAACTTGGAATTTTGTGTTGTATAAAGTCTAATCTGAGATTAATTTGTCTCAAACTAAAGTCAACTTTGACTGTAGAAATTTATCGGATTAAGTTAGATGATCCAAGTTCAGTTATTTCTTTTCTGTTTGAAATATAGCCTACTTACGAGTGACAGATTGTGCAAATAAAATATCCATTATTGTTATTAATATTAATAGATGTGGTAGGTACATTTATATATATTTTTTCAATTTCTTGCCTTAATACACAAACATTCTTATATTTTATAAGGCTCTATCGTGTTCAGCAGTATCAAATAACATAACCTATAATTATATTATGTTTATAACAACCATTAATTATTAATGGATATGATAGGTACATTCATAAATTTTCAATTAACTGTATACTTACTTACTTACTTACTGGCTTTTAAGGAACCCGAGGTTCATTGCCGCCCTCACATAAGCCCGCCATTGTCCCTATCCTGAGCAAAATAATCCATTCTCTATCATATCCCACCTCCCTCAAATCCATTTTATAATCTTCCCATATTTTAGCATTAATTATTAAACGTCTGGATTTAATGTTCCTAATTATGTCAGGTGAAGAATACAATGCGTGCATAATTCTCCTGTATTATCCCTCTTAGCCCCAAATGATTCTCAAAATTTCCTCTCTAAACGAAAATTGTCGTTTTATAAAGCTTTATTATGTTTAGCAATATCAAACACCATAACATGATAACAATTTGGAAAACAGTCAACCTTCTTCTTATTGTCCGCCATTATTTACATTGCACAAAACAAACCAGTGTCTCCAACAGAGTGTACGGAAAGTCGCCAAAAAGTAGTTGTAAAGTCGCTAGATTTCTCATTATCAACAAAGAAAAATTAAATTTTGTCACTATGGGGTGCTAAAAAGGTCGCTAAATCCCTATATAAGCAATATAAAAGTTAAAAGAAATTGTTGTTGAAAAAGAGTTAAAATCGCTAGATTGGCAACACTGAACAAACCTGTGCAATATGGTCCGCGCATCACATATTTCACCCTTTCACGTGAACTTAGGTTGCATTTGAACCAAGGTAATTTGATCGCAGAAAAGTTTTATACAATAGAAGAAGTGTCTGAACTCGGTTCACTTTTCGGTCTTCGATCAAAGTTGATCATCAGTTAGGGAGTTTTATACAATTGGGCCTAAATGATTGCAGATATTCAAAGAAAATGTCAAACTTTGGTTTCCAGATTCTCTGACAAAATCAACATGTTAATGAAGAATAAGGGAATGTTCATAAAATATTAGTAACCTGCAGACTCAATTTTCTGTTCATTATTTCTGTGCAGAATACATTTTTGTTCATTTATTCCTTCCGATAGATACAGGTTTGTTGTATACTTGGCTCGGAAACATGACGGCCTCTCTTCTTGGAATTGGTAATCTCTCATAAACCCCATCTTCTACTCAACCCCTAGCCGCGTGGCAGAAATACATAGATCCCAGCATTGCCAAATATAGCAGTCATTGCCTCTACCTGTTGGGTTTCACCCATTTTCATTGTCTTTGTCGACGTGTTGTTTTATACCGTTGTGCGCTTCAATATGTATAATTTATTCCGGCCATGATTAATGAGTGTAGGAGCAGATGATCCGCAGCCAGGCCTCCTGATACACCTGAAGATCCAGGACCATCACGACAAGAACAACAAATAAAACCGTCGAAGAAAACAGAATATCTTATTTGCAGAGGAGCGTTGCTAAGAAAACAAAGTGTTAAAATTGTGTCTAACGTTAGAAATTCTGTCCATAAAGTAATCGAAAGTTCAGGCAGTTTAATAAGTATAAATCTTAATCACTTAACATCGGACGCAACCGGCGGAGTTGGATATATGGGCATAGAAATTAAGAATTACGGTTCACAAACTAAAGAGAAAATAAACAAATTAAAACATAATTCGGTAAGATAGACGATTTTATACGTGATTTACTTCGCCGAACAGTATGTGAACAGTACGCGAAAGAGATATCGCCAACAGCAACACCGTCCTTAGCAACCTAAATAATGACATTATTCACGGCAGTGCTTAAAAGTTTTCTAACTTACAGCAGTGAATTAAATGTTTTTAAATCACTCTACATGACAACCAACATATTAGCAATAGTAAAATGAATATATTATATGAACTTCTTCGCCAACAACGCAGTACAAAGAAAAGCCCTGCAATTTAAAATTAAATTTACATACCAGTAATGAATAAAATATTGTATAGCATACTAGAGTAAACAGATTTTATGCGTTCGTGGAAATTATCACCCAAGGCGAAGTTGATAAGTCTAACTTTACTCTTTTGTACTATAAATTCTATAACTATTCAATGATCACAGTTTCAGAAAATTTTACCAGCGCAACATTCTTAATTAAGTATAAAATTCTGGAACTTCAATCACATGAGAATTTAACACTTATTATATAAAAGTCTGCATTTTTTTTGTTTATTTAGGCAAAACAAGTTAGTCAAAATATAAATATAAAGTGTTTTTAAAATAAGTTTGTTCATTCTTATACCAATTTTGTTTTAGTAATTATAAATTAAGGTATATTTACAAAGATATTATAGTCTTTCTGAAAATCGCGGTTTCACGGACCACAGTTTGAAAAACGTTCGCAAATCACAATGACTTCAAGAATTGGCAACTCGGCTAAGGGTTTATCCCTTGCGCGTGCCTGCAGTTAACTGGTGAAGGGGATGAGGGAAGGTCGTCATGTTTTCGTGCGAAGTATACATGTAATCACTTTAGTCTAATAATTTGGCCACTTCTGTATGTACCGTCTCCTATGCCGCATTGGAGTGTAAATCTGCAGGAAATGAAGGAATATTGCAGAATTTTGAGGGTGGGAGAAACACAACAGCAAAAGGTCTACACCGCACCTGATTGTTAAACAGATGAAGAAAGAAAGAACTAAGACACTATAATTATTAAGTCGGGTAATTTCAGCAATTAGTTCAGACTTCCTTCCCGACTCAAAACAAATACGTACTGACCTATTACTTTTTTCTTCCTTTCTCTCTTCGGAGTTCGACCAGTTTATGACTGTCCTTAGTTTAATTTTGCAGCTTTAGGTTCATGTTATAGTTATAGTTCCATTACTTTAGATAGGAATGCGTCTCCGACTGCTTCAGGTATGTCTCAGAAAACTCATCTCCATTTAATGCTTTTGACGTGATCTACACCCGAAATTTTGTTTATGCTTCTTCCAGAGTGTCGTTTTATAATTCAATTAATTTTATTACATGTACAGTGCGACCTTGTAGAATATTGGTCCGGTAGTTTTAGTGGAATACGAAAATCGGATATTGTACGGTAGAAATTGTCATAGAATTGGTAGCACTGCTCAAAAAAGAAACTTGAATGCGTGTGTAGGAGTCGAACTATTTTTAATAGTTACAGAATCGTATAAAAGACCAGTATGTGTAATAATTTATTAAAGAGACTTTTAACTAGGAAGTTCGAGACATGTGAAAAAAAAATTGTGTTATTTCTCTTAAATAGACATTTTTTTCTATCAATAGTTACGTGGCGTTCGAAGCCATTCGTTTGACAGATTGTAGACATACGGCACACTTAAGATTACGGTCTCTCACTCGGGTGACCTCTATGTTATGGTAAATCGTACAGTTCCCACAATTCAGAAGCATTCTGAGGACCTCTACTTGAACACGGAGGTGCTCCTGTCAGTGTTGTCAACTTGATTCTTTAAAACTTGCTATAAACTAGTACCTGAAGTCGCTCAATTGCTGTATTGTCGATGTAAAATGATTGTTTTGCCGCTGTGAGTGTTAATGTAACTCGCTAAATCCCTATATCAGTAATATAAATTTCATAAATTTTACCCGCTGAACTAACACTAAAAAACACTTCCTGCCTACAGAATCCCTTTATGCAGAGTGCAAGTGGAATAACCCTACAGATTTTCAGAGCGAATAGTTCATGTTACATATTTTTTTTAACACTTATGCCACATTTACAATCTGTCTACAATAGACAATAAGTAAATATTATAAAAGAATATGACATGAGTGGAGATGTTATCCCATGACAAGACTCCAAAAGAAAAATAACAATGTTTTAAATAGCTGTAGTAAAAATGAGTGGAAGGTCAAGAGCATTGGTCCTTTTAAGTCTTCTTATTGTTTGACTTTTATCCAGCAAATTTAATGCATGGTGATTCGGATGTTGATTTAATCGGTGGAGGTATTTTTTACTGAACTTGGAGATTTCTTCTTTTACAGTTGAAATGTTTAGATCATGATGAATGACATCATTACGGACATACCGTGGTGCAGTGACAATGGAACGTAATGTTTTTTTACCTCTGCAGTATTTCAATGTTTGAGTTGCTAGCAATTCCCCACAGTTGGATGCCGTATGTCCAGATTGGTTTTAGTTTACTTTATAAACAAGAAGTTTATTTTCCAATGACAGTTTTGATTTAGGTCCCAATAACCAATAGATTTTTGATGTTTTAAAATTTAATTATTTACGTTTAGTTTCAATACGTTTACGCTATGTTAAGCGGCGATCTAAATGCATACCTAAATATTTAACATCGTCTGCATGTTACATATAACAAAAATGTGTAATATGTACCATATTGGTGGAAAGTCCATACTTTTCTCAGAAAAAAATGTTTTTTCCCCAAATGTTTAACACTTATTCGGCATCTACTGCGAGTAGGATCGTGATTTTTGTCCATATCGATAAAAAATCTAATAAAGAATAAATTCACCACTCTGGCGTATTTCCATAGCGTGGACTATTTTCGTGTAAATTTAATTTAAAAACCACTAATTTCAAGCCACTGAACGATGCGAACAGATTGCAACGTTATAGTCAGGGAGATGGAAGGGAGGGAGACAGACTTGAGTTCGTTGATCTCTTACATCTGTATTACGAGAAGAAAGAGTAGTGTGTTAGCGGCGATGTTACCATTCTGCTAAAACTTTCAGCTTAATTTTCTAATTAACTGTGTATTTAATCGCAAAACGTGATATAGTTGTCTATTCATTTAAGTGTACCCTATCACCCCTTTCAATCCGCAAGATTATTTCACTGCCACCTTGTATACCCACTTATCTTTTAGATTTTAACGAGTTACATAAGCATCGTATACCAGAAAAATTCAGGCTTACTTCTGATAAGGCAATACTAATGTGCTTTTTCCTCTAGAGACTCTTAATATACAGTAACTCGAGTATCGCCTGGAAGTTTACGAGTTCCAGAAACTTTGTATTCCAGAAAACTCTTCCTCTAGTCAAAGTACAGCGTGTTTACAAGATACCCCCACTTTGAAAGGCTTTATTTACGATACTGGAAAACTTACAACCTGGGTTCCACTTACAAACCTTTTACCATTGTAAAGTTTAATTTTGATCTGGGTTCAATCCTTCATTTCCCTTTTGATTTGATTAGTTAACAAAAGGCAAATGGAACATTTAAAATTTAAAATATTACCATTTGTGAAAATTGTAATATAATATTGTAAAATTTTCACTTGTTCCCCATCTTAAAACCTTCATTGCTCAAAGATCTATAATAATAATAATAAAACTCATTTTAACTGGCTTTATAGACCATGACCTTTCTTCCACTGTATGATAAAAATTACTGCTAGATATTCATAATTTTTACAATAGTTCAAAGCAATACAGTACTAAAATACAAGACAATATAAAATAAAATTAATATAATACAATGATAATTCTTTATCTTCCCACCAATAAAATAATTATGTAAAATAATAATAATAATCATATCAAATTAGGCTTAAATTATTAAGGATCACAAGTATAATTTCACGACTGCCCCGTAAGAAATCGTTTGCTTTTCTTGAAATCCGTCGTTGTCTGGCAAATTTTAGATAGAGAATTCCATTCTATGGAAGATAATAAATGAATAATGTTCGATTTGACCGCCACGAAACCCAAACAGTTTCAACTTGGTAATCTAACTCATTCCACACTCTTTATAGCATGCCCTTTCTTACTGTTTGGATGGCTGCAGATATTCGTATTTTTAGTTCAGTGTTAACCGGAAGTGGTGGCACAAACACTGATCTTTTATGTACCCCCATAGAAAGAAATCGCAGGATATTAAATCACGGCTTCCTGGGGCCAGTGATGACGAGCCTGGTCGCGATTTGCTGTACGACCAATCCGTCGTTGCGGCAAATTTTAATTCAAGTGTCTGCGAACAGATAAGTGGCAATGGCGCTCCATCCTGCTGGCGGATGATATATCCAGTGTCGCTCTGTCAAGCAAACATTCTCATGAGGGCAGATAAAAAAAAGTTAATTTTTTTTCTTCCACCGTGTTAATAATGTCGAAACAAGTGTTTATAAAAATTTTGGCCACTCGAACGCAATTACGAGGGACGTTCAGAAATAAGATTCCCTAGGACCGTTTACAGAAAGAAAACACAATTTCATGGAAATATTTATTGGACAGATGTTATGTTCTGCGAACTGTGTACTTAGCTCTGTTTCAATCAATAATTCAATATGGTATTTTATGTTGGGGAGGAATGGCAAAATCGACTCTCCATCCTTTAAATTTGCTCCAAAAAAGAATTATCAAAATTTGTCTATATAAACCTTTTTGATTACCCAACAAAATTAATTTTTCAGGAATTTGGTGTACAAATCTAGAACAAATTTATAAACAAACATTGCTGATTTACTTCCATAAAAACCACAATAAATTTAAATTTGATCCTCATGAATACCAGACGAGACAAAACTACAGTTTCTTTCTAAATACTCCCAAATGCCACACAACTGCTGGATTAAAACACAGCAGAAATTTTGGACCCAAAATATATAATGCATTAATTAGAGCTTACCCTGAGCTAAGTACACTTAACACACATAGATTTAAGAAACAAATCTGATTAATTATTTAATTGTTTAAGCTAATTGAGTTAAAAATTGATACTCTAATGTTGATGTACGTTTGTATTTTCTATTTGTATATAGACCCTATTATTACATGCTGTATGTATTTTACCATTTATTAATGTTATTGTGCTCAGTGAACTCTCTTAATTTTGTGATATATTTTGTATAACTGATCTGAACTGCGCCCGAGCACGAGCTTCTGCTCTTTCGGGCTGCAATGCCTAATGTAGCTCAAGTGTAAAGTAATAAATAAGTTATAAGATACAGCATTTGTTGAGCTAATTTTGAACATATTCCCCACTGGAATTGATACATTTGTCATGCCGTGGGTTCAACAGAGAGGTGCAGATGGCTGTCACACACTGTTCCGATCCCAGGTGGCAGACTTCTACGACATAGGGATACAAAAAAAATTGATCCTATGTGATGTCTCAATTCAGGTGGGGAATATGTTGAAAAATTGCTCAACAAAATTGCTCTATCTATTCCAATAAATCTCTCCATGAAAATGTTTTCTTTTTATAATCGGATCCTCGTAATTGCGTTCGAGTGGCCAAAACTTCTATAAGCACTTGTTTTGACATTATTGACATAGTAGAAGAAGAAGAATTTTTTGTTATCTGACAAATGAGAATGTTTGCTTGTATTATATTATTAAGTTTTATATACAGAAATATAAATTTTTCAAAGTTGGGTCGTTCTTTACTGTAAACATAGGCTGTATTAGTCTTGCTTCAAACGATACATAATTCATCACTCATTGGGACGACAAGTTCGAATATTATGAGATCTCAAGTTTTAATTTGTAATAGGAATGTTTCGCTATCATTAATCTTAAACAGTTTATCTAACCAATGTAATGGCTATTTGATATTGAGATTTGTTATTATATCGTCGGTTTGATTATAATATAAAACATCGCCTATAATATGTCATTATTTTACATTGATTTGCAACTATCAAACCTTTGTGTTGGTTTATCTATATTCTGACAATCTGAATATTTCATTTTTCAATTATAAGTTTTTTTATCTCCACATGAAATGTTTGCGAAGTTGTTATGTTGCCGAAAAAGATTTTCAAATTTTTTTTTGTAATGACGCTATAATGTTTTCTCCTATTTATACAAGGTGACAGTCGAACCCGAGATCTGATTTGTAAAAATGCTATACTATTGAAAATTTGAAAGTCGGTTTGATTATATGATAACATCGCCTATGTAATATTTTGTATTTTTCTGAATAGATTTCAGTTTCCATTGAAGGAAAAAACTTTTTTTTATATATTTTTTCCCTATTTATACAAGTTTGCATTTAAATACTATTGAAAGTCAAACGGTTTTCGTATTGTTGAGCGACAAATTTAGCGTATTTCATAAAAACAAGCCTCTTTCAGCGTTCAGAACTCTGGAACCATTTACTGCAGAACATTGAACGAGAGCTCATTTTGAAGCCGACATTTGGTAGGTTATGTTAAGAAGTAATCCTTATTTTCATTGTACACAGAGAGACAGATAATCTGATTTTACTTACTTTTAGGTTTTTTGCCAATTTGTAAAAATGTAAAACAAATATTGAGAAAAAACCTTGCATTATTAAGAGGGATTCGGCATTGTTTGCTTAGTGGTATGGCAATAAGTTTCGAGGGTATTAAATAGATTATTTTCACACGCCTGGACTTGAACGGCGCAGTAGCGCACGCACTGGTCGAAAGCTGAAGATAAGCAAGCGTTGGGCGTCATTTTACTCCTGAGTTTATGAAAACTTGTGATAAAGCTAGCCCAGCTATGCGCTACTAGACGAAACATAACGTGTTTGTCTCCTGGCCTTGCTTGTCTCGGCTAGCTTCCGTCTCACAGTCAGCTGGTTAGTTCACGCGCGTACTATTTATTTGCTTTATTTGATATTTTCAATACTTTCTTATCAACATACTATCAGTAAAAAATATGTGTTTATTTGTACTTTCAATGCGGAATCTAACTATATATTTTTAAAATATTTTTTCCTTGGCTAAGACGTTTCTTAATGAGGAAAAATGTAAATTTCTCCATTTCCATAACAAGTAAGAAAATCTGTTTATATGTCAATACAAACTTTAATTTCTCAGCATTAAAATAAACCATGATTTTGATCATTGGGTGAAAGGGTTTCAGAGCTACAACAGTTTAAAGTTGCTAATTTTATGAAAATACGATAAATTTAAATATTTTTAATTTAAACACTATGAAGTTCTGATGCCTCAAACTTTGCACAAAGCATTGCATCACAGTACAGTAGAACCTCTGTTATCCGTGGTAATGAAGGGGATGGACTGAACGGTTAATCGAAAAAATCGGATAATCCGTGCCATGAACAATTTTGTAATTTCCGCCATGGTCTTGTATTCAACTCTCTATGTAGTGGATCAGAAGTTCACTAATTTAAGACTGGTTGTCAACGACGGGTTTTTAAGAGACTAGAAAGCCCTTTGTAATGAGTGTCTCAGGAAAGATAGGAATAAAAGAGTTGCAGATTTACGTACTTTTTACACTTTATCCTTGTTTTTTTTTTTTTATTAAATCGCGCAGTTACAACTCAAATCTCATTTTCTGATGCGAGATGAGCCACAATTTCTCTTTCTCAAACCATTCAATTATTTTCATTTTTTTTTTTCGATACTTTGCACAACACGTTTTCTGTTAACACCCGTGGAAGACTTTTTATATACAAGTTATATTATAGAATGCCAATTCGAACAGTAGACAATGTTGCGTAATGATAAAGTCTTGTAATAACACTCTCTAATAAAAACATATGTAGAATCTACTAATATGATGTACAGGGACATCATTTTATTTTTACTTCAATTTTTATTGTACCTGAGTTTTTGAATGTACTTCACTTCCACCCCTTCTACTAAGGAAGTTCCAACTCCACACAGAACCAAGACCGCAGATAGTAAGCAGTACTGAGTTACTGAGTATAGTACGTTCCAGAAATATGTTCGCGTTTTCCAGTGACGAAAGAGCTTTCAATATTGAATCATATTTTCGCACAGGTACTGTCCGTTTGCCTACGTCGCATCCCGATTTCCCCACCTGCTTCTGCTCGCCCCTCTGTAAAAGCTGGGCTGTCTTAGCTCTTTTCTGAAAACATTAATTTCTCTTAGGAATTGGAAGTTTACGTAATATTATACAGCTGCTTAATTTAACTTAAATAAAAGGGCCTCGTTAAGTAATTAACTGTCACGTGATTTCCTCCCTTTCTACAATCCTGCGGCATAACCACTTGGACGGACAGTAGATAGCATGTCTGAGTAATTTTATATTTTCGGGTCGGGCAGAAGTGAAGATTGAATTTACAGTACGTAGAGTAGGTACAGAATTATTTCAACATGAGTTACTACTACGAAGGACGAAACTGGCAATTGGAATTAGATGGAATAGTCTATAGTGCGATAATATGCACAAAAGAACTGAAGCCTGTATCGAAATGAACGGCCACCATTTTCAAAATTGTGCTTAAATATTCATATTGTGACAGCGACGTGAGATTCGAACTCACGACCAGCGTCCCGCAAGAGAGCAGATCGCGCGGGCTTCACGGAGCACTGATGGACGGCGCGGCGGAGAGAGGGGAAAGGGCCTACGCGACGAGGGAGATCGCGCGCGCAGCTGCTTACGGAGTGAAGGGGGAACGGACCTTCCCGACTCTTCCAGAAGCCCGTCGAGGTGGAAAAATCGCGAATTCGAAGTCTCTCGGTTACGTTGCTGCGGTTATAAATTACGGACGCGAAGAAGTTTTCAGCCATTCAGTCAGTGAGTAAGCCAGAGCAAGCATGCCAGTCTTGTGTACCGGAGTTCGACTCGAGTGTGCTTCCGCAACTGTATCAGCATCCGAAGGCCTGAGTTCGAGTGCAGTGGACCGCAGTTGGAGGGACCTGAGTTCGAGTACAGTGGACTGTCTCTGAAGGTCTGTGGTTCGAGATACTGTGAACTCGAGTGACTGAGCTAGAAGAACTGTGAACTGAGAACTGATAGTTCTGATTTGTAAATAGTGCTTTGTAAATATTAGTTGAGATTAACAGTTCATTGTTGTTCGTACTAGTCCAAGTAAATTGTCATTGTCGTCGGTGGAGTGCTATAACCAATACTGTGTTGAGTGAAAATCCAATTGTTGACGAGAGCGGTTAAGGTGAATTGTAGGAAGGAATTATTGTTGGAAGAATAAATCCTATTGTTGAGTTGAAATAAATTCACAATATTATGATTATTTTTCAATTTAACTTCTTTCTCTATAGTGTACACTAATGTGCTGTAGACAGTATAATATACACTGCATAATGAATACGTTCACATGGATAACTCACTTCGTGAGTAAAAACACTTATTCTTAATACAGTACTGTACTTTGATTGAAGAAAAACCTAATGAAAATTATCAAACTCAAAATCGCGATATTTCCTAGTTTACGTAAATGGATTAACTACTTGTCTTCCTTCCTATACCTAGTAGAGTGATTTGTGTTTTACGCCAGTATCATCGAACTCCAGTCTTGGAGGGGGGAGCAAGCGGTGTTTCCGGTTCTCTAAAAGTATAGACAGGTTAATATTAAAAATGTTAGTAAAAATAAAATGATGTCCCTGTACAAAACAGATCTTCATATAAGTTATTTATTTCTGAAGAAGAGAAAAAAAAAAGCGAGAAATAGACAGTCGGATAATCCGCCAATCGGTTAATAGAGTGACGGATAATCGGAGTTCTGCTGTACAAAAAAGTTTCATTGCATTTAGGAATTGTAAGGTCAATTTTCTCTATATTTCGGTCGATTTGAGATGGAATAGCTCTATTCTATGGTAATCCACGGCAGCTTTCAAACACTAGGTACTTGTTATAATGATTACGGTACTTATTGTATAAATAGAAGTGCTGTACGTAGAAGCACTGTCGCCTGTAGTGATTCAGTTGCTGTGGTACGTGGGAACATGGAATGTCATAATGACGAGCCGTAATACTGAATGAACTGCGGGTTGCGTCGGGTCTCGGCGACTGCGTTATAGAATTCAAGAACCGCCGGGTCGATCTGTAGTCATCATTATTTTAAAATGGTTTCCGGAAAGAAAAAGAATAAACAGCTTTTACGAGTGCCGGACGGTCGGGCTACGATTGCAGACACAAACAAAATTGTTTTCGTTTCCCATCAACTTCCAGTTCACTGGAGTCTCCGGGAATTTTATATTTTTGTGTGAGATGTGAAGTCCGTATTCTGTGCCAGAGACTGTATTGTGCAAAACGGATATTTTCTGACATTGGCGACTACAGTTACGTGCTTTCTTAGTGTACCCAAGGAACCTGGGACATATAGTGCAGTTTTAACATAGTTTATTATTATTATTATTATTATTATGATGGGTTACATCAGCTGCTTGTCTATGCGCATGACGTGAATATGTTAGGAGAAAATCCACAAACGATTAGGGAAAACACGGGAATTTTACTTGAAGCAAGTAAAGAGATAGGTTTGAAAGTAAATCCCGAAAAGACAAAGTATATGATTATGTCTCGTGACGAGAATATTTTACGAAATGGAAATATAAAAATTGGAAATTTATCTTTTGAAGAGGTGAAGAAGTTCAAATATCTTGGAGCAACAGTAACAAATATAAATGATACTCGGGAGGAAATTAAACACAGAATAAATATGGGAAATGCCTGTTATTATTCGGTTGAGAAGCTTTTGTCATCTAGTCTGCTGTCAAAAAATCTGAAAGTTAGAATTTATAAAACAGTTATATTACCGGTTGTTCTTTATGGCTGTGAAACTTGGACTCTCACTTTGAGAGAGGAAAATATTTGGGGCTAAGAGGGATGAAATTACAGGAGAATGGAGAAAGTTACTGTACACAACACATAACTACACGCATTGTATTCTTCACCTGACATTAAATCCAGACGTTTGAGATGGGCAGGGCATGTAGCACGTATGGGCGAATCCAGAAATGCATATAGAGTGTTAGTTGGGAGGCCGGAGGGGAAAAGACCTTTGGGGAGGTCGAGACGTAGATGGGAAGATAATATTAAAATGGATTTGAGGGAGGTGAGATATGATGATAGAGACTGGATTAATCTTGTTCAGGATAGGGACCAATGGCGGGCTTGTGTGAGTGCGGCAATGAACCTCCGGGTTCCTTAAAAGCCGGTAAGTAAGTAATGCTTATCTTTGCTACTGGACTGATGTCAGGGATTGTGTGGATTGCTATGTGATGGGTGGAAAATGGGAAACTAGAGTATTTAGAGAAAACCGTATTTGTCCACAAAGTTGATTTTAACCCGTCTCTATTTCAGTCTAGACTAGATCCTGCGCTGTAACCTTTCTATTAACGGTACGCGTTTGACCCTTCGGGAAATAGACAAACGTCCAGTGCCCCGGCCTGAATGACGTGCAAGAACTCGACAGGTGACTGACTCCCACCACCGCGCCTCACTCTTCACGTGGATATAGTAGTCGGGTATTGAATGGGTGCTGCAAGAGGCAGGATTTTGCGCAAGCGCGACCTCCCTATAGATTTCCTGTAGTGCTGGCTGGAGTCGAACCCGGTAATCGGAGGCTAGTGACGCCACCTTCCATTTCGAGGTCTACACTTGTACGAAGTGGAGCCTCCGAAGGATTATTTTTTTTTCTAGGGCTCAAATATCGTCAGTATTCAAAAGCAGAGTATTGCTGGTATTCGGAACTGATCTTTGCATACCATGGTTGAAATATTTTTAAAAGGAACATATTTTTTTCTCGAACATGACAATTCAATTCCCGCTTGGGCTCATTGATTCCCCCCCCCCCCAAGGTTTTTCCGCAACTGTAAGGCCGAATTACGTGGTGAATTCTCGGCTTTATCTTCAAATATAATCTCCGTATTACCAATTCCGTCGACGCTAAGTAACCTAATAATTGATACAGCTTCATTAAATAACCGACAAAAAAATTACAAAATGTTATTTATAATAATAATAATGGTTTATTTTAACTGGCAGAGTTAAGGCCATTCGGCCTTCTCTTCCACTCAGCCAGTATGATAGAAAATTACTACAATGCTATGAATTAGAATACAATACAATACAATATTACAATACAAGACAATATAATACATAATTAATATAATACAATGACAATTCTGTTCATCTTCACAACACCAATAAAATAATTATGTAATAATAATTATTATTAGACTTCGTGAAATTGCCACGAGAATCGTAAGGTTTACTACCCTCGCGGTATAGACTGTATGAGAAGGGGACGTGCAACGGATGGAGTATGCCTCTGATGTAAACACTGAGCAGTATACTGCGGTTACAATAAAACCTGTATCCTGCATTCAAGAAATATAATGAATGATCATTGAAGTAGCAAATGTTTAAACATGTAAATACACAGTTATTTTGTAGTGAGAATATTAACTCTTGAATTTTAATGTAATACACTCACATCCTCCTTGAATATGTGCATTGCAGTGAAGAGTTACGTACATTTTGAGCGACTGGAAAGGAACCTCTTCCGATGGTCACTTAAACAGTTTTTATTTTGGGAAAATATACGTTCAACATCACACGATGTAATAGGTGCATATTTGAAGAACGGGAAGTCACTACTTTTTAGCACACCACTTCACACGTCTTGTCGTGACGTGATAGTACATCATTTATAGTACGATGTTGTGAATAGGCAGAATTTTTAGCAATAATGTTTCTCAACTTACATTTCACTTTTTCTGAAATTAGTGATATTTTGGATAACGATTTGTGATACTTTATCCACTATATTAAGGGCTTCTGAGAGTTGTAGTTCAGACGATTCTAACAGGGTGATGCTTTTGGACACGATTTTAAAATTAGAATCAATGAACAGAATATCTTCCAATAGCTGTTCAGAAGGCAATGATTTTACAGCTGCAACAGCGGAACTATCTGTGCTATCTAATACATCAATTACCTCCATTATTTTGCTGTAATATTCTGAATAATAATTAACAGCATCCAACCACGTTTTTCAACAGGTCAAGACTGGCTGCGGGGGTAAGGGTATTCCAGAGGCAATTGTTTGGAACAGCAACAATCTCATTGTAGTATGTTAGATTGAATTCTTGTCTGCACTGAACAAATGCTAAGCTTTGACTATTCCGACCACAGTAATGCAAAAACAAATGCTTACATAGGTATACATTAGCTGTAGCTGCTTTATCTATTTGGACCGGTCACAACTCTTAACATGAACTGCTTATACTACGAGACCGGGCGGTCGCTCACCTCCTCTATACTACCGTACATCGGCAACCTGATTGCACGCTGCGTGTGGCAATTCAACGAAGTCTAGTTATTATTATTGTTATTATTATTATTATTATTATTATTATTATTATTATTATTATAGTAATTAAATTAAATTATTAAACTCGATCACAATTATAACTTCAATTTGACTGCGCCCATATAGTACCGGAATAACTTTTTCATACCTGGAATAATATTGATTACACGTGAAATATTCTTTTTCGTAATGGCTGAAGCATTGTTAGTACTTGAAAGAAATTGTACATCGGTGAAATATTGTCACTACTCGAAAGGATTTTTTCTATTGGCTGAAATATTGTTAGTAGGTATTCGAAAGACTGAAATATTGTTAGTACACTAGGCCTAATCTAAAGGAATTTTTGCTACATGGCTGAAATATTGTTGGTAGGTACTCGAAAGGAATTTTTTCTCTGCATGGCTGAAATACGTATTGTTAGGACTCGAAATTAGTTTTCCTACGTGGTTAGAATATCCTTGGTAGTCGAAAGGAATAAAAATTCTTGTCCATGGTTGAAATATTGTTAGTACTTGAAAGCAATTCTTAGCATCATAATCACCATACTTCTCTTCCCAAGGGCAGATCTTTCACTGCAAGCCCAGCATTCTCCTATCTTTCCTATTTTCTGCCTTCCTCTTAGTCTTCGCATACGATCCATATATCTTAACGTTGTCTATCATCTGATATCTTCTTCGGCCCTGAACTCTTCTCCCGTTCACCATTCCTTCAGTAGACAGTTTCTTCTCAGCCAGTGACCCAGCCAATTCCTTTTCCTTCTCCTGATCAGTTTCAGCATCATTCTTTATTCACCCACTCTTTCCAACACAGCTTCAATTCTTATTCTGTTTGTCCGCTTCACACGTTCCATTCTTCTCCATACCCACATTTCAAATGCTTCTATTCGCTTCTCTTCACTTCGTCGTAATGTCCATGCTTCTGCCCCATATGTCACACTCCACACAAAGCACTTATTGGTCTCTTCTTTAGTTATTTTTCCAGAGAGCCGCAGAAGATGCTCTTTTTTCTATTAAAAGCTTCCTTGGCATTCGCTATCCTCCTTTTGATTTCCTGGCAGCAGCTCATGTTACTGCTTATAGTACACCCCAAGTATTTGAAGCTGTCCACCAGTGGCGTGCGGTGCTATTTGTCGATGGGGAACAGGTCAGAAACAACACTAATAATAATAATAATAATAATAATAATAATAATAATCTGTTAATGCATATAGAGTGTTAGTTGGGAGACCGGAGGGAAAAAGGCCTTCGGGGAGGCAGAGACGAATAGAGACGATAATATTAAAATTGATTTGAGGTGGGACATGATGATAGTGACTGGATTAATCTTGCACAGGATAGGGATCGATGACGGGTTTATGTGATGGCGGCAATGAACCTGCGGGTTCCTTAAAAGCCATTTGTAAGTATAATAATAATAATAATAATAATAATAATAATTGTATTATGATTTAGCAACATTACCAATTCTTTTTTTTTTTTACTTCATTTACAACTTAATCGAAAAAGAATGTGTTAATGTAAAACAAATTAATGATATAGTATTATTATTTTTATTATTATTATTATTATTATTATTATTATTATTATTAGGCCTAAATATATAATACAGTTAACTAAAAATAAATAAACCTCAATTAAACCTACAATTTACCGCTTGAGGAGCACCCAGTTAACCATTTCACAGAATTATAGTAACTACTTTGAAAATGTCTTGGGATGCCCATGTCTTGTATAAGATTTTTAGTTTTAAGTTATGTAAGGAGACGAGTAGCTTTGCCATTCAAAATAACCGCGCTTTTCTCAGCAACATTGATCGAACTAAACGCTCTCGACTTCAGCTGATCGATAACACAACACTCGCTGTCCTGGTTCGCATCAGGGCGCTCCGCTCGGTCTCGTTGAAGTTGGAACAGGCAGCAGTCACCTGTTCCCTTGCCATTATTTCGTCAGATTTAACTCAGCCGCGAATGCGTAAATAGTATGGATTTTTTAAGAACTATTGTATAATGTCACACACAATATTATGTCACACGAAAAACTCTTCGAACTTAAATTGTTTTCCGAATTATCGCTATATAAATAAACTGGCTTGATGAAAGAGTACATTCCACACTCCTCAATACTCCGCGAGGGAAGAGGTAACTTTACAGCTTCCAGCGATACTCGGGTAAGTTCGTGTCCACTCGAGTCTGCTTCGGAGGAAACATTGTTTGAGACTCCCACTCACATCATCACGCACAGCAGACGAGAAGGGCTCGACTCGTTTTCACTTCACTGCAATAAGCCTGCTAACGATAGCTGATTTAGCTATTTCGAAAACTGCAAGTAGCCTATCCTTTAGATAGAATGAAGTATATCTCACATCTCAGTTAAGGGGGCAGGGAGGAAGGGAACAGCCTGTTCTCTCTGTTCCATGGAGGAACCGCCACTGGTCCACTTGTTCTACTGTCTTATTTAGAATTCGCACGTTTACCTTCTTTATTTTCGTTCCGAACCATGCTACTTGTCTTACTTACATTTCTGTGGTGTTTGGGTAAAGGGAGATAAGTCATAAAAATGAGTTCGGAGATAAACGAATATTAAACATGGAACCCTTATTACAAATAATTTTCTACACAAATAAAACACATCAACTGCTAGTATGCTTTGATTTTTGCATACCCACTTGTATAATTTAACTTGTGTGTTCGTCTGGGGAACAAAATTCCACGTGGAGAAAAAATGACTTATACCCCTTTACCCGAACACCACAGATTTATCTTCATCCCATACTGCTCACAGCTGTCATTTAGCTCCAGTAGCATATATTCTTTGTACGTATGTAGGTGAAATATTATTATTTGAAATTAATTTTGTACATGCCTGAATCCTTGTTATTTCTCCAAAAGAATATTTTGTACACGCCACAAATATTGTTGGTACCGGTATTGGAAATTTGTGAAGGACATGTGTGTCCGTTGTTACTGGAATGTCCTGTGTCGTCTTTCATGCCGAACCGCACGGGAGCCCCACTGGCCCTTCTGTGTCAAGTCGAGAAGAACCTATTTTATGTGTTATAAGTAAGGATGAACCCCCACAGCGTCCCAGATGTGTGGATAAATTAGCAGATTTATTTATTTATTAAACACAAGCAGCTTCATTTATTTGTTGCATTGAATCAGATGTTGTTCTTTCTTCTATTTATATATTTATTACTAGTTGCACCTTCATTTATTTGTTGCACCCGTTGAAATAAATATAAAGTAATTACATAATTAAAATAGGACGTTTGATCCAGGGAACATTCGTGTTTGATAGAAGGATAAATCGTTTAATATGGTACTTAATTTAAATTGCATCCAAATAATTAAAATGAGATAATTTTGGTCCAGAGAGCACTCATTTGGTGCAATGACAATTCCTTTAACCTGTTTCTTAATTTTTATTACATGCAACCATAGTTTAATGAAGATTGACATCATTTAGATTTAATGTGTATATTTTATTTTACTTGTTATAGGTTTCCATTGAATTATGGTAATAACTTAATTTTAACCCTTGTTTTCTACGTATTCAGTAAATGGCGCTTGGCCCACTATGGTTTTGAACCCTTGAAATAACTTAAATTATATTATATTATATTATATTACATCAGAAGTTACTATAATAACATTATAGCATTATGTCCATCTAGAGAAACTACACTTTCCAATGGTGAAATAATAATTAATTATACAAATCGGTTAATTTAGCTTCCGATATTACTTCATACAAACACAGAAACATTCTCTGTAGGCTATCTTTCATAGCTTTCGATTGTTGCTGTCCAAGGCCCCTTATAGACGAAGTCATTTGTTTTTTAATTCATTACACGGCCTTAGATGGCAGTTATTTTAATTTTAAAACTCATTTATCTCATTAAATATCAGTCCTATCAACATTTTTCAAGAATAAAACTTATCGCAAATTATTTTTAAAGAAACTTTTGTTATGTATCATGTTTCACAAAAATCAATAATAAGCGAGATATTTCGATTTATTTAATTCAGGCCCCCTTATAACCCCGTTTTTAAATAATGTATTTTGAATGCCATATAGCCTAAAATCTAAGTTACAACGAACTTAATTTATATTCCAATTTTCATCGAAATCCGTTCAGCCATTATCGCGTGAAAAGGTAACAAACAGACAGACAGACATTATTGGTATAGATTTGTAAGTATTGAGTTCAGTGGGCTGAAAGCATGCCTGTATTGGGTTGATGAATGTGTATGGTACCATGATTGGTAGGTGAAAGTGAATAAATGGGAAATATTTTTATATTGAAGTTATTACTATAAACATTGACAGAAGTATGAAGTTCTTAAATTAGTTTCATATTTTGTGAAATTACTTAAATACGAAAAATGTCAGCACAATTTGTCATTTTTCTCATGTAAAAGAGTTACATTAAAATGGCTGTGTTTAGATGAAAGTAAGAATGTTACCAATGGGTTGGTATATTATGTATCGACTAAGAATAAAGAATACAGAGGAATTTTGAGGTAAGACGCATAACATATTTGGACCTGTTCACTTCTTCGCATCATTATGCTGTACAAACGACTACTTCAATACTGGTTGTCACGCAGACCTACATGATTAATAGAAACATTACTGTTCTTCACAATCTAGACCGGATGTACGCTATATTTGTTATGCAAATTGCAATTTACAAACCAGAAAGACAGTTTCTATAATGGTGACTTCCATTCCCTATTAACTTTTGGACAATTATTATCCAGTATCCTTAAG
This sequence comes from Periplaneta americana, assembly GCA_025594305.2. Lineage (NCBI taxonomy): Eukaryota > Metazoa > Arthropoda > Insecta > Blattodea > Blattidae > Periplaneta > Periplaneta americana. The sequence goes on along the minus strand of JAJSOF020000013.1, from coordinate 167,635,215 downwards.
ATGTGATGGAGCCTGTATTATGAACTGTTTGCATGGCGGATATAAAACAGTACCACAGTTACCATGGCAACAACTGTTAATAAATTATTTGATAGGTGTGTAATTCGAAGACACTGCATCCTAGTTTATGGAAAATGGGGTAGCGGGAATAAATGTGTGTTGTTTTTAGTTTCTGTGGCTCATAAATATGACTTGTGTTGTAAATAAATCCTCTCCAGCGTTGCATTGCTTTTTTAATACGAGCATGTACTCAGGAAAATAGAAAAACTTCTGTAGCTTGAAATGAACATACTGTACTAAGAACGAATTACACCCTACTTAAAACCCGAGTTACACGGGGATAGTTTACAGGAGTCAAGTGCTTGAAGCCTCTAAACTTGATGCTATATTTGTGATCACACGGAGACATTAAACTTGAAACCATGCTTGAAAAAAAACGCGCGCTGAATGTTGTATTCGTAGTGGTGTTTGAATTCTTGTATTCTGTTATAGTTAATAAAAATCAATAGTGAACTGGCATTTTTAGTTCGGTGAAACTGAAGATGCCGCCAGCACATATTCAAGCATGTGTGCAGCTAATTGGCGCCTTGTTATTGTATGAATTACAAAATATTCTTGAAAAAAAAAGGAAAGGAGAACATGAGTTAAGAAATGGATTCGTAGAAGAATTATGCACGGTGCATCTAATACCTTGTTGAAAGAATTAGCTGAAGAAGGTCCTGCAGAATACAGGAAACCCCTCGGAATGAGTCCTGTTTTAAGGGTTTTTAACTTTTTTCGAACCACTTGTACGTCTATGTTTTCGAAACCTTGTTCCATGAGTTCACTGACTAGTTTCTGGAATAATAATCCCCGCTTGTTTTTACTGAGGTATTCTTTGTTATGTATATTCCATAGAAGTTCATACTTCTCATACACTTCCAAAAACTTTATGATATCGTTGGAATTCCACTTAGGGGCGCTCATTATTAATTATTATTAATTTACTTCGACAATAGGCCTAAAACTACAAACTTTCTACTTGCCAAGTTGCTATAAGTTCACATTCACACGCGGGAAGTGGTGGAGTCAAGTTGGTCGCGTGAAGGGAAAGTAGACACAAAAGTTGACGGGTCGTCAACTCAAATTCTGCTTGACCGCCAAGTCACAACTTGACTGTATCGACCATATCACACGGGGAAAGTTGAATGAAAGTCGACTTGCTCCAAGCACTTGACTCCTGTAAACTATCCCCGTGTGAATTAGCCTTAATCTTTCAAAGTTATAAAAACACATAATTTTATTCATTTTTAAAAATCTTGGCATTTTTAAATAATTAACCTTGTTTTCCTTTAAAGAAACGATAAAAAAATCTGCTCCTCCATTCCAAGACTGGAGTTCGATGAAACTTCTTGCCCCAGCAACTAAATCACTTACCCTGTAGGAAGGAAACCCTAGTAATCCATTTATTAAACTAGTGAAATTTCGCGATTTTAAGTTTGATAATTTCTTAACTTTTCAATCAAAGTACAGTAGCTGTATTAAGAATATGTTTTTACTCAGATAAGTGCAATCCATCCGAACGATATGATCACATATCACCGCCCTTATATTCTTTCTACAGCTTACTTAAATAACGAGAACTTTACACTTTTGTCTTTAATCTTAATATGAATACCTAAACACCAAATTACCTTGGTCTCGTTTCATTTCTATACAGGCTAACCAGACGTAAATACCAGATATTATCTGCACTAAGTAGACTTTCATAGAACATCTTGTTATTCATTTCATCTTTTACAGTAACAATGGAAATTCCTTGTTACAAAGTACTGTTGCAAGACAACAAACACTTTAAGAACAGCTTAAAAGATAACCTTATTAGCATTTCAACTGTCTCCAATGGTTATGCCGAGCATTTAAACTATCAATCACTACATTGTTACTTCTTAACATGCATCCTTTTATTTGCTTAAATTAAACAGCTGTCTAATAATAATCTGACATTACGTAAACTTCAATTCTATTATCTAATATCATTTTCAGAAATATATTAACATTCTATGTATTTTAGTTTAAATCGATGCACAGTTTATTTCAGTGTTTAATTAATAGTTCAATATTTTGTTGTTTAATTCGTCACTGGAAAACTCTTGTAACATATTTCTGGAACTACTATCTAAACTCAGTACTGTTAAATCTGCTTTGTAAGTTCTGCATATGTAGTTGGAACTATACACTTTTTGAAGGTTGAGTGGAAGAGAAGGCCTTACATTCTTAAAAACTCAGGTAAAATAAAATTATTATTATTATTAAAATTAAAATTATTATCCAAAGTTATACCTATCTACCGGTACTGTGTATCTTTAATAAACAATTGACCACAAACCCTCCCCAATGGCGGGTACTTCTTTGAGTCATTTTATCCCAGTGTGTCACTCTGAAGGCCGTTATGGTTAATGTGGACAGCGTATTCGCTTCCCAACTATGCGGTCCGTAGTTCAATTTCCGGCGTGGCAATGAAAGAGCTTTATCTCCCGTGTATGGGACTGGGTGTTCGTTGCTGTTGTGTGTGGTCTCACCGGTGCCCTGTACCGAGCTGGCATCACCAGGGGGCTCGCAATGTGTGCCTATCAAGTCCTCCCCTACACTGCATTGAATTGTAAGTCAGTAGGAAAAGAGGAGGTCAAATAGAAAAATAAAGTGCCACCACAGTCTACTATATACAGTCGCGAAGCTTGAGGTGATTTTTTGCAAATCTCGTGATAAAGCGCTCCAAGCAGTTAGCAACTAAAAACAATAGACTGTCCACGGTCGACTTTGGACTGTGTCGTATTTCCATCGAGTGCTAGCTCGTTGCGTATTTCACATTGATGCTTGTGAAATGTTCGTTATTGTTGTAATGAAAATGTTAATGGCTAAAATACAATAATTGGAATAATAATATTTTACTAGAGACGTAGAAAAATTAAGTTTGTTTTAATGAAATTTATTGATCACGTTTTATTTTCAATTCTGGTGGGATTATTATTGCTTAGGCCTACTTTTTTTTTTCAAAGGATATGTTTTTAATTATAGCTGTTAATTTTGTTGTTATTTTTATTTGTTACTTTACTAGAAACGTAGAAAAAGTCTGTTACAATAAAATTTATTGATCACGTTTTATTTCCAATTCTGGTGTGATTATTATTGCTTAACCTCATCCCACTTTGTTAACTACGTAAGCCTACACTACAAGTACCGGTAAAGTTACTGCATTAATTCATATTTCCATTATTATTGTTGTAAAGGGAAATGCAAATTAATATTTATTGATTTCATAGTTAATTATCGCTATAATCTTGAATGAGTGAAGCGATTATAGTAAATTTCAGTTCGTTTTGCACAAACAAAATAATATTAACCTATTTCTTGCAGGTATCTTCGAGTTTAGGGTGGAATTTAATATACTTCATTAAAATAATAAATTAACTTTATGCATTTAATATTTCAATAATGGAAGGAAGGTGTTAATTTTTCCAAAAGAACAGAACGAAAGTGTAACATATTTTGTCGTCTACTAGGAGAGAGATTTGCGATGATGAGGCGATAGTAGCGATCCTAGTGGTGGGCAACTACCCATGTTTGCATTTTTAGTACATATTGAGCTTCGCGACTGTATATAGTAGACTGTGGTGCCACTGTAGGAGGAACACGCCATATTTGTAGACTCTTTGCCGCAGAACGTTGCCCTTGGTGCACCATGTGAGGTGGTCGACAGCAGAGGGTTCGGCTCTTATGATAGCCTACAAGATAATACGAGGGTTGACCCTTATGTATAGGCCTGGTCCACTTATATTGGGTGTTCATTTCAAAGTGTGTCATGACGTCACTTATGAGTAGACTTCGTGGAATTGCCTCGAGAACCGTAAGGTTTACTGTGCACGCAGTATAGACTGTACGAGAAGGAGGCGTGGAAAGGATAGAGTATGCCTCTAATGTAAACACTGAGCAGTATACTCCGGTTACAATAAAACCTGTATCCTGTATTCAAGAAATATAATGAGTGATCATTGAAGTAGGAAATGTCTAAACATATAAATACACATTATTTTGTAGTGAGATATATTAACTCTTAAAATTTAATGTAATATTTTCACATCATCCTTGAATATGTGCATTGCAGTGAAGAGTTACGTATGTTTTGAGCGACTGCAAAGTGAACCTCCTCCGATGGTCACTCAAACAGTTTTTATTGGGAAAATATACGTTCAACATCACACGATGTAATACGTACATATTTGAAGAACGGAAAGTCACTACTTTTTAGTACACCAACTTCAGATGTCTTGTCGTGACCTCATGGTACATCATTTATGATACGTAGGTTTGAATAGGCAGAATTTTTAGCAATAATGTTTCTCAACTTACATTTCACTTTCTCTGAAATTAGTGAATTGTTATTTTGGATAACTGTTTGTGATACTTTATCCGCTATATTAAGGGCTTCTAGTTTAGACGATTGTAACAGGGTGATGCTTTTGGACACGATTTTAAAATTAGAATCAATGAACAGAATATCTTCCAATATCTGTTCAGAAGGCAATGATTTTACAGCTGCAACAGCGGAACTGTCTGTGCTATCCAATGCATCAATTACCTCCATTATTTTGCCGTAATGTTCTGCATAATAATTAACAGCATTCAACCACGTTCCCCAACGGGTCAAGACTGGCTGCGGGGGTAAGGTATTCCAGGGGCAATTCTTTGGCACAGCAACACTCTCATTGTAGTATGTTTGATTGAGTTCTTGTCTGCACTGAACAAATGTTAAGCTTTGACTATTCCGACCACAGTAATGCAAAAACAAGTGCTTACTTATGTATACATTAGCTGCTCTATCTATTTGGACCGGACACAACTCTTAACATTAACTGCTTATACTACGAGACCGGGCGGTCGCCCACCTCCTCTATACTACCGTACATCGGCAACCTGATTGCATGGTGCGTGTGGCAATTCAACGAAGTCTACTTATGAGTCAACGATTTGAAGCGAGTTTCAGCTTTTATGTCAGAGAAGTTGCCTATTAATCAAGGTGTTCAATCTGAACTTGAGAACGTGTACGGTATAACTTGAACGTCGTAGCAACAGATGGCGGTCTGTAAAGTCTGTGTGCTACCATAACCTCTTTCGAACTGTGTTTTGCGCGGGCAAGTCGTACGCAGGGTATTTGTTATAATCGGTTGCGTACGGCAACATTCTACAATACAAATCAAATGCTCCGTGTCCATGTTGACCGTCCAAGTTAGTCAACAAATACATAAGTAATCGTCTTAACCCTCTCCACAAATCCCGACAGTAAGATAAAAACTCACCTCAGTACGTGTTTCCAAACAGTTCACATTCCTGCCACTACAGGCGTTACCATACGTATCGGTAAGTACTCTTCAGAATGAACGCCGTACTTTCTAGGCAACTTCTCTGGCACATAAGTAATACTCCTCTGTGGAAGTGTAGGAAGATTGAATTCTCTAGGCTCAACACTAGCCACATGACGGCATACAGCGAGCCATGACACACTTTGAACTGAACACGCAGTAGTTGAAAAAAAAAAATCTTACCTCATTTTTTCCATATAGTCCCTTAGTAGATTTATGCACTTCTCCCAGCGATGCTCCAACTTTCCACAGCTTCTTGGAAGAAGGGTTGTCCAACCTCTGCAAATCACTGATTCACGGACTCCATGACTTCATTATTGGATGAAAATTTCTTCCCTCACAGGTGTTCTTTGAGTTTCGGGAATAGCCTGAAGTCGCTGGGTGTCAGATCCTGTGAATAGGGTGGGTGGCGCAGCAATTCAAATGCAGCCATTGTAACTAAGGACTTGTGACTTGGAGCATTGTCTTGGTGGAAAAGAACCATTCGCCTCAACTTGCCACGACGTTTCTCCTTTTTTCTCGAGGTTCTCCATTTCTCTCATTCTACACTCATCTGCAGTAGTTAAACATAGGCTGTGGTGAAGTTTTGAGGTGGAACGGATACCCGAAGGTGGTAGACCTGTACGAAGGACATAGGGCCCTGGTGCTTATAACAGGTTATCGTCTGAGATTGAGATCTGGCTATGTCGGGGCTGAGGCAGAATGACTCATCTGTCAGCATCGGATTCACGAATCCCAGCTAGGTCACTTGTCGCACTTGAAAAATGATCGTATATATGGAGCATTTTCTCAAATGTATCAAATCTCAGTCCCAATGAATTTTAAACAAATATAAATTAAATACTGTCCGTCCGAGTGGTTATATCCCACCTCACCTCTTTTTGCTGGCCCGCCTGTAAAGACTTGTGGCTGACTAGTGTTATTTTCTGAAAACATTTTCTATTCTGAATTGGACGCTTACGTAATATTATACAATTGTTTAAAAAATTTATGCTCGACCATGCCGAAATGTAGTAAGTATACACCTGGTAGCAGCCCTTTAATGGACCTCATTAAAGTACACCTATTCATTAAAGTTCAGGTGTTCCACCAATCAGAAAATACCATTGTAGCAATATGAAAGCGCAAGTATCGATTATTCTCGGATATGCAATCGAAAGACAACTAGTTCTGTTATTATATAGCGTTAATTGTAAATAATATTCAAATAAATTCAATTTGTCATCTCGTTTTTCAATGTCTAATTCAATTTCAAGGTTATGTCAAGATTAATGTTTATTTTACTCTCTAGATTATATCAAGGTCAATGTCGACATTTGCTTCTCGGAAAAAATCAATACTTTCGCGTCTGCGCACATTTCACAATTTACGAGGTATTGCACAAGGTCAGTTCCGCTCCCCAGTCAATAAGAATAAAATACTTATGAATAATTTCAAGTTAGAAATATGGTCGAGCATAAAAAGTCGTATGAAACTTGACTATAGTGGTAATTAAGACGCTCGTATGAAAATTATGAAACTCGCTTGCGATCGTTTCATAAACATACTCGCGTCTTAATTACTACCATTATAGGCTCATTGCATAATGTGCTATTAAAGAAAAGGACCCCGTTAAGTAACTGTCACTTAATTTCCCCCCATTTCAATGACCTGCAACATAACCATTCGGACGGACAGTAATACATGGGAACATCTTCTGTGGACCTCTGGAAAAAAGAGCTAAGAGACTAGTGAAGTGCTTTGTGTGTAGTATGGCATTGTATGAGCAGGAACATGGACATTACGACGAACTGAAGAGAAGCGACTGGAAGTATTGGAATGTGGATATGGAAATGAATGGAGCGTGTGAAATGGACAGAAGAATAAGAAATGAAGCTATGCTAGAAAGAGTGGGTGAAGAAAGAATGATGCTGAAACTGATCAGGAAGAGAAAAAGGAATTGGCTGGGTCACTGGCTGAGATGAAACTGCCTACTGAATGATACACTGGAAGGAATGGTGAACGGGAGAAAAGCTTGAGACAGAAGAAGATATTATCAAATAATAGACAACATTAAGATATATGGATCATATGCGGAGAATAAGAGGAAGGCGGGAAAGGGGAAGGATTGGAGAATTCTGTTTTACTGCCCTTGGGCAGAACACATTAATGAAGAATATTTGCCGTCTGGAAACGAACTCAAGTTAGATTTACAGTCGGGCACACTGCTACTGGAGGCATTTGGAGAATAAATTAATTGAAGTAATAATGCGACACAAATTTTGTTTTGAATGTGAAAACGAATGACCAGAATATTACGCGATTATGATACGCAATATGTAAAAATAAAAACGATTCTCTGTTGTAGCAGTTCTGAGAGTTTCGAAGCTTGAATTTTGATGCGAATAAATGCAGGGTCGCTTTAAATCGTTTTGGAAGAGGGTCATTAAAGGCTTGATAATGCTGGTAGAGGGGATAAGAGAATGTGCATTGAACGCAATACGCATGCCAACAGATGGTGAAGTTGTTGGCAGCAGGTGGGAGTATGTAGGACGAGGACAGAGCGACAACAACCCCTCCCCACTCCTCGGCAGTATTTAAACCTTCTTTTCCAGCTCCACAAATTGTGGTTTTCCCGTTAAAATGTGCGTGAACCACTAGCGTTACTATTACGACTAATTGTTCTGTCGCTTATAACGCTGACCGATATTGCGTGGCTGCTTATTTTTTATCGGTAATGTTGTACAGCGTGTCTGATTCGGTTTTGGGCCGAAAGATTTTATTGTAATGAATTTCTGCCCAGGCAATTTCTCCATTGTCTTGTCTTTTCACAAATTATTACAGTTAGTATAGTATTTGCAAGATACAGACACACACACACTATTATTTAAAAAAAACCAATTGGGTATCTGGAAAAAATATCTGCCTTTGAATGTGATTTTGAACCTAAATCAAGAGCCCGCCTCCCTTTTATTTATTTATTTATTTATTTATTTATTTATTTATTTATTTAACCTTTAAGGCCATCAGGCCTTCATTACTTTATTTTTTTTAATTGCAGTAATATTTCTAATTGTTCATGTAGAAATTGCATTATCACTTTTACTAAGTTATTTTACGACGCTTTATCAACATATTAGATTATTTAGCGTCTGAGTGAGATGGTGATAATGCCGGTGAAATGAGTCCGTGGTCCAGCACGAAAGTTACCCAGCATTTGCTCATATTTGGTTGAGGGGAAACCCCCGGAAAAAACTCAACCAGGTAACTTGCCCCGACCGGGAATCGAACCCGGGCCACCTGGTTTCGCGGCCAGACGCGCTAACCGTTACTCCACAGGTGTGGACTACATTATCATTACGATTAAGATCTTGTAATATAGCTGCTTCACCTTCATTATTATTATTTATTTTTTTTTTTTGTTAAGCACTGGCCACGTGGCTTTGTAAGAGGTCGCTCTGCTTGTGGATGAAATGAAATGATTAGCCTAAAAATGTCCCGTTAAGGGCAAAGGCCTCCTCCTATAGAGGGAGAGCTCTGTTTGTCTCACGCGGTTTGCTACTCCGCGTAAGAGATGTTTACAACCTTGAAATTGTTCAGTTGGTTCACATTCTGCACTGTTTGATATTGTTCACTTGTTTCTGGCGCACTGGTTTTAGTCGCTGTTCACTTGTCTTCTTAGGTTTTTCCAGTCTTCCCTATGTCTTGCTGTGCTTGACCAATGGCTTCCTACACGTTCACTGAAGAGGTCGGCCCATCTTCTTCTTGGTCTTCCGCGTGATCTCTTGCCAATGCGGGGATCCCATAGTGTGACTTTCTGCGTCCATCTTCCGTCTCTAAGTCGTACAACATGGATAGGAAACAGAAAGTTGAAATCAATACAACAATGAAATCTACATCGACATGGGGAACTATTAATAATGAAATTCCTCAAGGATCAATATTAGGTCCCCTACTTTTTCTAGTGTTTATAAATGATCTTGTCCCCCCTTATAAAAGATGTATGTCATCCCATATTATTTGCAGATGACACAAGTATAGTAATTACAGCCAATAACTCCAACACATTGCAATCTTCAACAGAGGAAATTCTCTTCAAAATATGTGACTGGTTCTCAGTCAATAAATTAGTATTAAATTGTAACAAAACTAACATAATTCAATTTAAATCCTGTCCAAATTCAACGTCGCAAATTTCTAGCGCAATAATTAACAATAGATCCCTATTAGAAACAACAACAACCAAATTTCTTGGCTTAAAAATCGATAATGTGTTAAATTGGAAAAATCATATTAAAGAAATTACCCCCAAACTAAATTCAGCTTGTTTTGCTTTTAGATCTATGCAAAAGATAGTAAATATCAATACCTTAAAAACAATATACTTTGCATACTTCCACTCGGTAATGAGTTTTGGAATAATATTCTGGGGAAATTCCACAGATAGTAACAATATATTTCTATTACAAAAAGAGTAATTAGAATAATAGTAGGTGCGAAATCTAGGAGTCGTGTAGACTATTTTCAAAAAACTACAAATAATGCCCATGGCTTGTCAGTATATCTTTTCATTAATAGTCTTCCTCGTATGTAATCTTGAAAACTTTGTAACTTATTCAACAGTTCATAGCATAAATACACGTCAAAGAAATGACTTCCATACTCCATCGGCAAGTCTATCGTGCTATCAGAAAGGAGTGCGTTATATGGCAGTAAAAATTTTTAATAGCCTCCCTATCGATATAAAAAAATGAAACTCAAAACATAAGGTTATTTAGGGCCAAATTAAAGAAGTGCCTAATTTCTCACGCCTTCTATTCTGTAGGTGAATTCATGACATTCAATAACACTTCATGAAATTGATACTAAAACTATGTGTTGTACTAGTAGACTATATTGTAAATCTCGTCTGTATATATTTCATCTAGACTGTGACTATAAATTAAGATTTTATAATAGTATTAAGTTTTTTGACTTGTTCCATATTCTAGCTGTAAGCATGTATGAATACCATGGAATGTTAATAAATACAATACAATACAATGGCCTCCCCACTTCAATTTGGTATTGGTAGCTTGCAGTGCTGGATCTTCAATTGCTGACATCTTTTGTAGCACTTCGTTTGGAATTCTGTGCCTCAGTGATAAGCCTAGTATCCTTCTCAGCCCCTTTGGCATATTTGGAGACTGTTACGAAGGTTGGCAGCGAGAGACCATGTCTGACACCCATATAACAGTACAGGAGTTATTCGTTTTCAATTTCTGAAACGACTAAACCGGTAGTAACACGCTGTCGCCTGCAGTCAAAGCTGAGGATTTAAAGTTTGTAAACACCTTAAGTTTGTCCAATGTGTGTAATTAAAATACCGAGCATTACAGAAAGTTTGAGTATAGGTTCAACATAACGGAAATGTTTAATAAAAACGAATTTATTTCGGCCCGCAAAAGGACAAATTATTTACGTTGCCTAACAATGTAGCACTAGATTTAAAAAAAAAATAAATAGGCCTATCCTTATAATCTTCAAAGTTAGTCGACCACCAGATTATAGATCTTTGCGTAATTGATATTTAATTGTCTTTTAGTTATCGTTTCATTAAACATTTAACTCGATATTTCGAGCTAGCCAAGGTCACCGCCTATAGTTAGGCAACTTCCACGGAAGATGACACCTCCATGAAGTCTTATTGCATGAAAATGTCCATAAACGTATCCTTTGATAACCTAATCCGACACAAATCAACATTGTGATAATTTCAATTCGGTGAAATCAGGGTAATGCTGCAGTTTCGCTACTAGATGCCTGTACCGACTGCCCATATTCATAGTTCACTTTTTCCCCCGTAAATATACAGTTTCCTTATATATGCAATTTGTTTTGTCGCATAATATTAAGTGCCAACTTGTTTCCTAACTGACCTTTAAATATAAGGAATCCAAGCTTGCTTTTTGCCCTTAAATGAGAGGAAGAGACTGATTAAATGGCTGAAATATGTAACCTAATTAATTGATCAGCTCCATGCTTATTCATCGGATTGAAAGTGGAGATGCAGAAGGAAACATCATTGTGTTTAAACGTTAGGAAGAACCTTGCCAATCAGTAACAAAAGAGGTTGGGAATGAGCTAGAAAGTTTAGGAACATCTTATAATTCTTATAAAATGCTGCCCTGGCCTTAAATTATAATCATTATTAGAGAAACTAACAATGTTTTTAACTCTTGATTAACAATAGGAAGGACTAAATTTTAGCGCAATTTCGGTATTTATATGATGACTGTTACTCCTTATAGAGAATTTTAAAGTTTTTGAAACAAAATAAAAAAAATCTTACATTTTCAGTGTTAAAGTTGAAAATGAACGAGTAACTCATTGGTGCACGATTCTCAACTGTTGCTGGATCATGTAGGATATAATATTACTCTTCAAATTAGTAGAGATCAGATATTTGTAAAAAAAAATACTTTGTGAATTTCCTAGCAGTTTCTAAGGTTCCACGTTTTAAAAAATGGGAGAAATTTTGTTATTAGTCGGTTCATCTTTAACTGCTGAATGGAGGCAGTTATGGCACAGCTGCGTCCCCCCTATCACTGTAATCCCAAGGAACGCAACGAATCGTTAGTAACAATGATTAAAAATGACGGAATTAGGAAGACCTATAATATATTTAGATGAAATTAATTTTAGTGTAGTTCTGTATTTTGCGTTCATATATTTCTTTAATCCATGTGTTGTGGGTCCCTATCACCACGGCATGGCGCGTCCTCAGGTTGCGGATCGAGGAGACGGCCTCCAGATATGAAGGTTAGCTGTGAATATATCGAATAAGTAGTCGCAGACAGCCGATGAGGGGTGGTCCTCCAGCTTGGGGGTTGGGCAAGGGACTAATAACCCATCACCGTAAAAAAGAGCTTGTTACGAAACCTTCAAATAACGCGTTGTATTCTTCACCTGACATAATTAGGAACATTAAATCCAGACGTTTGAGATGGGCAGGGCATGTAGCACGTATGGGCGAATCCAGAAACGCATATAGAGTGTTAGTTGGGAGGCCGGAGGGGAAAAGACCTTTGGGGAGGCCGAGACGTAGATGGGAGGATAATATTAAAATGGATTTGAGGGAGGTGGGATATGATAATAGAGACTGGATTAATCTTGCTCAGGATAGGGACCAATGGTGGGCTTATGTGAGGGCGGAAATGAACCTCCGGGTTCCTTAAAAGCCAGTAAGTATATTTCTTTAATTGAATTTGTTTTTCTCAACTTAGTTCTGAAACGTCCTGTAGCCGCGTCTCGAAGTGGAAGTGGTAGACCGTTTGAAATTTCAGCGTGAAGCTTTGCTCTGTATGAAAAACAGAGTATAAGAGCGTGGCTATGGCCTGAGTTGTCCGTGATGTGTGCCACAGTAGAGGGATTATATGTATTATGTAGCTGCTGTGGATATACTCGTGTTTGTTCTTGATGATGGAACGCGTCGCAGTTTTTGAAGGTCGGAGAAGGACGAGAAGATTATGATGGCGATTACTCTAAATTACATCACGTTAAATATCTGATGGACACTTCAGTAACTTCTATTTCAAAATATTTCATACAAATTATGAAATTGCTGTAGCTGAAATGATTTAAGCTCTAGAGACCAGACTTTTACTTCAGTACTGTTTACTGAATATTGACTCCTAGGCAGAAAGAAATTATTCAGTTAGGAGTCAAATTATACAAGAATTATGCTTATTATACAGGGTGTATCTAAATTGGTGTCAAATATTTCTGGGACGTGTTCCTAACACCAAAACATTATACAAAGTTCATATGAACATTGGTCTCAAAATAATTTATTGCAGAGTTACAAGACAAAATTTAATGTTACAAAAATTGCTCGAAGTGGCTTCCTTCTGCTTCGATGTGTCTCCTAAACCTGCGTTACATGCTCTGGTGTACTCTGTTGAAAATTCTTGGAGTGTTTCGTATTTCGTGAAATCCAGTTTGGATACGCTCTCAGAATAGGCTATCAATTTTAAGTACAGGAGTCGCATAAACCAGGGACTTTAAATGTCCCCAGAAGAAGAAATCCATTGGATTCAAATCAGGCGATCGAGCAGGCCATGCAATGAATCCCCTTCGACCAATACATCTTTGGGGAAATCAATCATTAAAAAAATTACGAACTATCAGACTGAAATGAGCTGGAGCAGCATCGTGTTAAAACACGTCCGTTGGATGACGTCCAGAAGCACATCTTCAATTAAATGATGCAAATCATTTCGTTCTGTTACTCACAGAATACATTTCCTTCTGATTTCTTTGCTGTACAAAAAACCACCAAACAATCAGCGGTCAATGAAGGGACAAATCCTTTAATAACTCCTTAACGAATGGTTTTTTAGACCCATGTTCTAATTAACTTTTTTAATTGTTTTGATGTTAGGAACACGTCCCCGAAATATTTGACACCAATTTAGATACACCCTGTATATTTTTTATGATGTTTAGTAAAAAGAGTGGATGGTTGTTTCATTTTAAATAAGAATACAACAGTGATGCTCCACTTCAAGAATCATCAGATTATTTTCTTTGCTATAATTTGCATTAAGTAGAATAAGCTCATAAATGACGTGGTAGGAGTAAGTTACGTACTTACTTACAAATGGCTTTTAAGGAACCCGAAGGTTCATTGCCGCCCTCACATAAGCCCGCCAGCGGTCCCTATCCTGTGCAAGATTAATTCAGTCTCTATCATCATACCCCACCTCCCTCCGGTCTCCCAACTAACACTCTATATGCATTTCTGGATTCGCCCATACGTGCTACATGCCCTGCCCATCTCAAACGTCTGGATTTTAAGTTCCTAATTATGTCAGGTGAAGAAGGCTTATTGTAGGGATTCGTAACAAGCTGTTTTTTACGGTGATGGGTTGTTAGCCCTTCGCCCAACCCCCAAGCTGGAGGACCACTCCTTATCGGCTGTCCACGACTGCTTATTCAATATATTCGCAGCTACCCTCCATATCTGGAGGCCGTCTCCTCTATCCGCAACCTGAGGACGCGCCATGCCGTGGTGATAGGGACCCACCATACATGGGGTAGGAGTAAGTATCGACTGTAATTAGTTTCTGCTTTATCTTAACCCAGACTGGGTAGGTAAAAGAGAACTGTCATTTATTAAAATTACAGTACATGCATAGTTTTCTGCCCAGCGACAGGTATTTCACTGCAAACCCATGTTTCCTATTTTCTACCTTTCTCTTAGTCTCCGCATATGATCCATGTCTATCATCTCATATCTTCTTCTGCACCTAACTCTTCCCCCATTCACCATTCCTTCCAGTGCATCCTAAAGTAGGCAGTTTGTTCTCAGCCAGTAACCCAGTCAATTCCCTTTCCTCTTCCTGATCAGTTTCAGTGTCATTCTTTCTTCATCCACTGTTTCCAACACAGCTTCATTTCTTACACTGTCCATTTTACACGCTCCATTCTTTTCCATATCCACGTTTCAAATGCTTCTAGTCTCCTCTCTTCACTTCGTCGTAATGTCCATGCTTCTGCACCAGACTATGTCACACTCCACACAAAGCACTTCATAAGTTTCTTCCTTAGTCCTTTTTCCAGAGGTGCGCATTGCTATCCACCTTTTGACTTCTTGGCGGCAGCTCATATTACTGCTTGTAGTACACACCAAGTATTTGAAGCTGTCCATATGCTCTACTGCCTCATTTAGAATTCGCAAGTTTATCTTCATTTTCCTTCCTGTGACCAAGGTCTTCGTCTTATTTGCATTTATTTTCATCCCATACTACTCACAGCTTCATTTAGCATAGTAGCATACCCTTAGTATCATCTTCTCTTCTGCTAACAACGCCATATTATCAGCAAATCTTATGCACTTTATTCTTCTTCCTCCTACTATCACTCCTCCCATGTTCTGTAAAGAGTTCTTTACTATATCCTCCAAGTAGATGTTGAACAGGCTGGGTGATAAAAGGCATCCTTGACGTACTGTTCTCCCTATATGCAGCGTGTATAATATGTATATTATGTATAAAATAGGCAATAATGTGTATTGCACTTGCAAAAGTCTCTCGTAATCCACTAAAATGTTTAGAATTTTGACTTGTGTGAAATTTGAAGTTTAAGACTATTCCATTCATTAAAATAATTACAGTAGAGAATTACTTTTCTGATAACTATCTGTAGGAATCAGTTTATAAAAAAATGACTGGCCGTGTAGGTAATAAAATTATAAAGTATGTATGTGGGGGTTCTTATTCTATCTTTCAACTTTAAAATGTTCTGTATTGCAACCGAGAAAGCCCCGAAGCAGAACACTCCCGTGGAACCATACTATACTAATACGAGAAATAATCACGTTCGAGGTACAGTCTGGCTACTAAAATCAGTTTTCTTCGTGCTCAGAACTGCTTTTCCTCCGTAGGTGATGAGGTTGGCTCATTTTTATCGCCTTCGTGACAAGAGGTCACCACACCAATATGAACTTACAGTATGTTTAGTCTAACTGTTGGAGACAGACGTTCTCTCCATCCGTAGCTTTCAGTCGGATAAGAGTGCAGCTCAGGAAAGTGTTTTTCTCTGGACTACATCGTTGTAAGCGTTAAATATAGAGCTAGTTTTGTTTTACCATATTTTGTTGTTGTTGTTGTTATTATTATTATTATTATTATTATTATTATTATTATTATTTCTCGTGATCAGAATGTAGTACGAAATGTAAATATAGAAATTGGAAATTTAGTCTTTGAATATCTTGAAGCAACAGTAACAAATATTAATGACACTGGACTTGGAGAGAGGAACAGAGGTTGAAGGTGTTCGAGAATACGGTGCTTAAGAAAATATTTGTGGCTAAGAGGGATGAAGTTACAGAAGAATGGAGGAAGTTACACAACGCAGAATTGCACACATTGTATTCTTCACCTGACAATTAGGAACATTAAATCCAGACGTTTGAGATGGGCAGGGCATGTATGGGTGAATGCAGAAATGCATATATAGAGTGTTAGTTGGCAGACCTGAGGGAAAAAGACCTTTGGAGAGGCCGAGATGTAGAAGAGAGGATAATATTAAAATGGATTTGAGGGAGTTGGGATATGATGCTAGGACTGTTTACTCAGATTTGTCCACCGCTTGGAGGACTGTAAAACTGTAGGCCTGCGTTCAAATCCTGGTTGGGACAAGTCATCTGGATGAGATTTTTCCGGGATTTTCCTCTCAACTCAGAGCATATGCTAGGTAACTTTCGGCGCTGGACTCATTTCACTTGTATTATCCCATCTCATCCTGGAACTAGATAACCATCGCAGTTGATAAAGCGTCGTAAAATAAACTAATTAAAAAATCTACTAAGGTTAAACTCGACCAATAGTGATAATTTTTTAAGGACTGATAAGAATTCTTAGCATGACTCTGGAAGGACAGTAAAGATGGTATACTTTCTTTTAGATTTAGGCAGGTAAAATAAGCTTGTCCCGGAATAATAGGGCTCCAGACAATCAGCCCGTTGTTTTCTCCTCCCTACGAAGTAATCACTCTGCAGAGATACAAAATTGTGTGTTATCATCAACTGTTGTTACATATGTTTTTTTAATTTGTATTTTTCAGGGTGCCACAGTCCTTACATCGGGTGCCCAGGTTCTTCGAACGCTTAGTTTGCAGAGTCCAAAAACAACGGCACAGAGTAAGTTGTAACTTTTCAGCATAACAGTAAAATTGATTTAATTTTACCATGTATGACATGTTTACATGATTTAGCGTAATATTCCATGTGTAGACATGAATATTATTATTATTATTATTATTATTATTATTATTATTATTATTATTATTATTATTATTATTATTATAGCCTAAATTTTATATCTACTCAATTTTATAGAAATACTCGTACTTGTGTCGCATTTTTTGTACTCAGAAAGTGGTAGCCTATTCTTTATGGAAGAGCCATATGTTGTTTTGTTTTTATGTATTTTATTATTAATAATAAACGCGAAAAAAAATTTTGTATGCCAGCAATATAATAGTTATTTACGTTACAAGGCCGTTATGTAGACATAAATGCGAGTATGGAACAGCACCTTATTTGGAATGATCTTCCAGTCTCTCTCATGTACCTAGAAATCTGGACAGCTATTGCATTTTAATTTGTAAACTCGAGTTGGATTGTATTTATTTATTTATTTACTTACTTATTTGAATAATTTCGAGGGAAAAATTGTTCTGGGGCCGGGCATCGAACTCGGGACGTCGTAAATCAACTTTAGTTGTACCAGAAAGCTTGATTTGTATAATATACGTCACTTTATTTTAAGTCATTTAGTTTCAATTTGATGTTGATGTCAGCCCACTTTGATTTCTGTGGATATTTCTTGGATCGGTTCTGCATTATTTGTTTTCCCGCGTTCGATGCCCGGCTTAGATTGTTCCCTCGTTTTTCAAATAATGAAAGCTTTTTGTGAATAGTTTCGATATTTCTGTATTGCATTATTTGTTTTGTATGCTATCGTATATTTTAGTTTCTTTAATACTTTTTGTGAAGAGATATTAATTTTGAATATTTGTGGAATAGGGGCTCCGCATGTTGTGACAATACCAATCCAATCAGCTAGTCCTATGAAGGTGTCAACAATCAAGGGGTCGGAGCCAACATTATTACCAAAGACAATACATCTAGCATCCAATCCAATGGTGAGTACTAACTAGCCTTTCAAAGTATGTTTGTTTTAACCGTGAATAGGAGTGAGATTATTATTATTATTATTATTATTATTATTATTACGGTGCGCGGTAGCATTGTGGTTAAGACATACTGCTGCAAAGTCGAAAGGTCGCTGGTTCGATTCCCGAAAGTATCGTGAATTTTCTGCATTGATCTAATCCTTCCTACTGCACTATGACCCTAGGGTTTATTCAGCCAAATAATAGGAACGAGTACCAGGGACATTTCCTTGGGGATAAAGGTGGCCGGCACGTAAGACTGAAATCCCTACTTCCGTTAAATGCTGATTGTAAAGGTTGGAGCCTTACTCTCCCGCCACCCTATGGGCCGATTTGTCCTGTAATGAGGATGACTTTACTTCACTATTACTATTGTTACTGCTGCTGTGGATAAACCATGCTTTGCTAAGAAACGACCTTATCTTCACTAGCTTATACACAGTTTCTTTAAAGCATGATGGAAAAGATATTCAGATAGTCAATATAATATAATTTAAAATCTGTTTTATTTGAAGTTCAGTATAATTGACATATCTGTGAGTGCTATTCAAACATTTCACTAGCCCGTTAAACTAGCCCCGACTAAATGATCATTACTTGTGCAGAAAATTAAAGCAATTTTCGCCCACTTTGGGCAAAATGTACAAGATATTGTTGTAAAATGTTTTCTGATGATGCCAGGCGTTTGACAATAAAGTCATTTGACCTCTTGCACTCCAATTTTTTCAAATGATCATTTATATGTAAATGTCACAGATTTTGAACGTTCCAAATATTTCTTTAGGTTTGAACTTTCAAATAAAACAATTAGGGGATTATGTTATATTATATACTATGCAGTTTTTTAGAGAGAATCTGGATATTTATATTTATCTGTTAGAATAGTAATATGGTATATTGTATATTTTACTGATGAATAATTCCATTTGTTTTCTTTTTGAGCCTCCTTCCTTTCTTTTCTTATGTTTGGAGGCAGGCCCATACAGTTTTCTTTATATGACCAGCCTCATGGTCTAGTGGTAGAGCTTCTGGCTATAGTTCATGAGGTCCCAGGTTCGATTCCCGTAACAGAGCTGCAGGAATTTTTCCTAAAGGGGATTATTTTGTTTCCCAGGTTCTGGAATTTATGGTTAATTTAGATTTAAGACTCTTTTGGCACCACATTATCATAATCATCCTATCACATCATTTTAGTTATTTAACTCCGCCTTTGGCGCCCCAACCTCAGAAGTGGGTTTTAGACGCCCAGATAGAATAGATCAGAAATGTCTGAAAAGACAACCTGGTGGCATTGGATTAAAAAATATTTGTCTGTGCATAGAATCCTGAGGAAAAATTTTTCGCCTGTCTTGCCGTTCATGTTAAATATCTGTATTTTTATGAAAAAGCTCTAGTGATCTTGAAGGTTTATAGCCATAATCAAATTGTCTCTGTGTACCCTCTAACAAGAGTTTGTCGTTTTGTTTTGAAACTCAGACTGGCACTAACTGGTGGAAGTACAAGAGTTGAGCTCTGCAAGGGGACAGCAGGCTGCTGCAGTGAAGGGAGTTGCTATGGATGGTGATGCCGAACGCTACAAAAACATTCACTTTAGCATTATCAGAAGTTTCCTTAGATGGTTTTTTCCTGGTGTGTGCAGAGGTGATGAAGTGTCTTGTCCATCCCTGTCTTTGGATTGATGCTGAATGCATTTAATAGAAGCCACAGAAACACGTGTCTGCCATCCTATCAGTTGCTGCAATACCAATACAAGCATTACCATTTGTTCCATCCATAATATTGTCCATTGCACATTCAGAACAATGGAAATAACTTCACCCACCTCACTATGAACAGTTTCCCATTTCTTACATGCGCCAACGTTACTGAACTTTAGTCCTGCTTATTCAGGTAGCCTCTCTTGAGATGTAGTAACAGGATTATACTAAAAATAACGTTTCATTCTAAGAATAAAAAAAGAGGAAATATATTTTTACAGCACTTTCATTGATGATTCAGCTAAATACTCGAATTTTAAAATTGAGGGACCCTACTGAGTTAAAAAGTTTTCTATTATTATTATTTTTTTTAATCAATTTGGATACATAGTTTTGGATTTATTGTAAATTAAGATATACAGGGTGGAAGTGAAATAACCTTCCAGATTTCCATAGTAAATAGCTCGTGGTATATGTAACAGAAAATTATAATATCATATTGGTGGGAAGTTCATAATATTCTTTTTTTTTTTTTTTTAATGTTTTACAGAAAAAAAATTTTTTTTCCAAATGTTTAACAATCTCTTATTCGGTAACTATTGCAGAGTAAGATCGTGATTTTTGTCCATATTGATGGGAAATCTAATAAAGAATAATTTATCTCTTAATAAAATTGGCGTATTTCAATAGCATGTGCGGTTTTTTTTTTTTTTTTTTTTTTTTTTTTTTTTTACATTAAATTGTGTAAATTTAATTTTTAAATCTCTAAATAAATTCAAGCCACTGCACACTGCGAAATTTAATGTTGTTCAAATGGCAACAACGCCTTGGCAGAGTGCAGCTCACCTACCTAGACACACAGAGTTCGTTGACCTCTTAAATCTGTATCACGAGTAGTGTGTGTTAGCCATGATGTTGCTGGACTGCTGAAACTTCAAACTTAATTTTCTAATTAACAGTGCATATAATCACAAAACATTATATAGGTTTACTATTCATTTATATGTAGGCCTACTCTAATGTCCCAGTTTAATCAGCAAGGTTATTTCATTTCCACCTTGTATGTTTGAATATTTTTTTAAATGTCCCAGGTGTCCTAATTTTTAGTTATCACTCTGAAACTTTTTAGAATACACATTTTAATTATTTTTTCAAACTCATGTATGGTCAATTTGCAAGGAAATTGGAGCAAAACTGTAGCACTTGGAACACTTTGCTTTGTAAAAATGTTATTTTGAGAAAAGGCCACTCTAACTTCAATGAACAACGTAAACAACAACACATAAGTCATTTAATCCTTCGATGGGCGGGTCTTTTCTGGTAACACGACCAGGTGCGCGGAGCACACTGTGCGCCACACAATTTTTCATTAAAAACGGCCTTTTTATAATGTTAAATGAGCATTCTTATACACTTTTTTATTATTATTATTTTATTATTATTATTATTATTATTATTATTATTATTATTATTATTATTGTATTTTAATACAAAGCGAACACTTGAATGGAGGAATAGGCGCACGCAGAAGGAATAGAAACTTATCTGCTCCACATACAATCGGAAAATCGTGGCATTGTGCACCACCGCACCACCCAGAGGGTTAAATGCCTCTGTAATTTTTTCAGAAATGGGCGTACACGAAAAATAATCACATTCTCATGTGACACAAGGTTCAGAGTATGAATTTATATCAAAATCCCAATTTTGATTTAGGGACCATTTTAGGCCAAAAAAACTCGGTAGGGTCCCACTTTAAAACAAATTCTTTGTCAAGCAAGTATCATAACGTGGTTTGGTTTATTTATTGCCGTGAAAAACAGCTGACTGTAACTTGTCCACACTCATCTTCGACATTTCTCTCCCCCATTGTGATAATGGATGCAATATTCAATTCACTGTTGAATTTCTTCAAAGAAATTGTAAAACGTTACTAGAGAGGGAGAGATTGGATGAAATAATCATGAATCATTTGTATGTGATGTATATTTACACTGGAAGTTACGAATGAATTAGTGGTGTCACTATTTTCAGTTTGCTAGACACTGCATTGACTTGTCACAAGTATTTGACACAACGTGACAGTAAGTACTGTCCCTTCACTGCAACATCGAAGTTTTCCTCCACAGAGCTCTTCTCCTCAGGAATGTACAATATGTCATAGTGCCATTTCCTTGTACTAAATTCTATAGTCCCGTCGCTCTTATTTCCGACAGCCAATCACGTTGCAGGTCAGCTACATTTAAACGTGTGCGTCTTGTGATTCGCTGATGACGTTATGCATTTCCTAAGGCTCGATAAATACTTAATATAATCGTCCGCCATTTTGGCTCTTTCGTTGGTGTTCACAGAAAGCACATGAGGACGTTATTTGCCGCTCTGTTATTTGCTGAATTACAGTGTGTTTGATTTATTTTCATAGGAGCTACGACATGATAATGTTTAACAGTGTGGCAAATAGATTCCTCTTATGGTAGCTCGGCAACGAAAGAACAAAAATGGCGAACGATACTACCTATCTAGACTTTATAGATCCTTCACTTTCTAAGATGTAAGCAAAGCGGAGGAGTCACACCGGGAATAACAGCGTCGTGACAATAGTTTCATACACTGGCCAGCAAGAAAAGTGGATCACATTGTATAGAACAATGTCAGAAATGATAACTACCGGTATACAGAGGGTATTGTTATATTAAGTCCTGCGCCGTGGCGTCGCGGTCTAAGGCATCCTGCCTAGGGCTCGCGTTATAGAATGCACGCTGGTTCGAGTCCTCGTGGGAGAAGAAATTTTCTCATGAAATTTCGCCAGTGTATGGGACCAGTGCCCACCCAGCATCGTGATGCACTTGGGGAGCTATGATAGGTAGCGAAATCCGGTTGCGAATGCCAGCTATAATGGCTGGGGGGATCATCGTGCTAACCACACGATACCTCCATTCTGATTGGATGATCGTTCACCTCTGCTTCGGCATGTGGGCGTGAGGCCTGCAGCCGGCTGAAGGGCTCTAGCGCCACGGATTATTATTATTATTATTATTATTATTATTATTATTATTATTATTATTATTATTATTATTATTGTTATTAAGGTGCTTTTATGAGTATAGAAACATTTATTAAAATTTCAGAGACGAATGTAATGTTTTAATAAGAGATCGTAAAATGCCCCCATTTAAATCACTTTTCAATCCTAAGCACTGGTTTTAGGCTTGTTGTTTTAGTCCAGAGACCAGCAACGAAACCTGTAACTTTTTACAACACTGTAGAGAATTATTATCTTAAATAAACAAGTGTAGTATTCCGATTTCTTTTCTTAAAGTTTATTTCAGTATATGACCATATTATATTCGCACCCAAATGTCTTGCTGAATCTATCAGGAAGGAGAATTCCCACATTTGCAACAAATCTCCCTGTTTGGTCTGTTGTTTTGTCTATTCCAAATCTTACTTTCTGCTACTGTTTTTTTTTTATACTTATATCAGCTAAAATGTCAAAGTGTCCACTCAGGAGGAAGTTTTGTGTGTGTGTTTTCTATGAACTGCTTGAGAAAAGGATTATCTACGTTATGAAATGAAATGTTGGCATACTTCAATTTGAAGCAAATGCAATTTCTTCTTCCTCATGTTGCTCCAACAGTGCTACATGTTTGCAATGCTTTTTGGTTACAGTGTTCTTCAATGAATCTCTTTCTTTCCACCCTCTAGTTTGCGTTCGACGCAACTTACAAAATATGCACTCCAAAGAAAACAATCTACTTCAAAATTCCTTCACAAAAGCATGTAACTTACCTGTAATTCAAAATTTATAAATCCCATTCGATTAAATTATATATTGTCGGGAGAATTAAAAAAAAAGAGCTCAGACTGTTTCCTTATAAAATGCTAGTATTGGACTCAGTCTCAGACCTTGAGCACGTCTTTGGTGTCCTTTTTTGGGACCCTGATTAACGATTGTCATACAGCTTCAGTGTTTTCTTGTCTCCTCACTTTTCTCTGTCTCTCTGAATTTCCCTTTTCAATTAATTTCTTTGCTACACTCAGTTATTGTCTTTGACAGTGCTGATTTAGAATTAAAGCGACTACCATGTCTATGTTGGGTCTGCTACTAATTTTATTTCTAAGAAAAATAAAACAATTTTAATTCTCTGTGGCATAACAACATTTACCTGAAAATGAAAGGAAATATTGTAGCAACTTTGCGAAATATGTTGTTGTTGTTTTCTAATGCCAGGCGTTTGACAATAAAGTCATTTGACCTCTTGCACTCCAATATTTGAAAATGGCAAGTTGTAGCCGATTTAAGTGAACACCATATTTTAACATTTTGGTGGCTACTTCATTCACACACAACCCCCAGAATGTCTGGAGGACCACACCTGTTGTTGGTCAACGGGTCCATTGGACCTAGTTGGGAGATCTTGTTAATCACCAGCTTTCCCTTCTTAAGCCACTGGAGGACGATTTTAGTGCCATAGCAGGTCAGCACTAAGAACAGAAAAGTAGAAAGAGGAGGAAGGAAAGGGAACTGAACCCCTAGGCCTCGAATGCTCTAAAGCCGTCGGGGTCGAAGAAAGTAAGAGTTCAGTCAGAGGACTGGATAGGAAAGGGTAAAGAGGGAAATAGGTATTGAATAGAGGAAAATTATACCAAATTCAGTCATTAACTCATCAAGCTGACCAGTGCTAATTGATGAGTAGCCCCTCCCTTTAGTTCAGCTTGTAAAATTAGGCTTACTAACAGCTGCACCACGGGAAGGTAGGGATGGGACATTGGGTATTTGTCCAGGTTGATTCCTTAAAGCCTTCAATGGGAAGGATTAATGGCTCTCCTCCCTGTATCTGACAGATACCCTTTTGCAGCCACTTTGCGAAATATAAAGCACTAAAAACAGGAATACTTCATTGGTATAGCCTGTATACCTAATACAAGTAAGTTATTGTCACCATCTTCATCAGTAGGTGTATCGCCAGCACTATCACGGTAGACGTGTATATTTAGGACCAGTGTAACTTAATTTATTCTTCTTCTACATCGTGTTTATCTCTTCTCTTAAGAATCACGACCTAATTTCCAAATTTTTATGCTGCTTTCCATGCTGTTTTGCTTCATTGAAATGTTTGCTTTTATTGACATTGTGAATTGATCGACAGGTTTTGAGTACATCGCAGAGGTTAGCTGCCCAGCAGGTTCTGCCATCGAATCCACCAAAGAATTACATTTCTCCTATCTTGGATCACAGTGGCTCACGTAAACGTCAAGAGATGGAGAATGACTTCATGCCCGAGTAGTAAGTTGACACAGCCATATAACTAAGTATCTCTTGCTATTTTGTATTGTTTACGTGAGAAAATTGCAATGTAACTGTAGCTCATCCAGTTGAAAGAAGCATAAAACGTTACCAGTATTTTTAAGTTTCTGAGTTTATATTAGACGACCTTGGCTACCTTTCTCTATTCCTTCCTTGCTTTTCCTCTACATTTATCACATTTTCTTTATATTGTAACTTTTATTTCTGCTTTTACCACCACACCTGTCAACACTATGACTTTTATTTCTTAATAATTCACCCTACAACAATGGGTACTCCACTCAACACAGCAACACAATAATCGTTATTGCACTCTACACGACGACAATGACAATACACGTGTATTATTGAGAACAACAATGTAGTCCTAATTTCAATTAATTTCACAAATCACTAAGTGCAGAACAAAACTGTCAGTTCACAATTCGCTTGTCTTGGCTAGTTCTTCTAGCTCACTGTTCAAGTTCACTGCACATCGAACTCAGATCCTCCGGGTACATCGCCCTCGCCGGGCCACTGCCACAGTTACGGACTCAAGTTCACTGCACGTCGAACTCAGATCCTCCGGGTACGTCGCCCTCGCCTGGCCACTGCCACAGTTATGGACTCACGCAAGTTCACTGCACGTCGAACTCAAGACCTCCGGATACGTTGCACTCGCCTGGCCACTGCCAGTACAGTTACGGCCTCAAGTTCACTGCATGTCGAACTCGAGACCTCCGGATACGTCGCACTCGCCTGGCCACTGCCACAGTTACGGACTCACTCAAGTTCACTGCACGTCGAACTCAAGACCTCCGGATACGTTGCACTCGCCTGGCCACTGCCAGTACAGTTACGGCCTCAAGTTCACTGCACGTCGAACTCAAGACCTCCGGATACGTCGCACTCGCCTGGCCACTGCCACAGTTACGGACTCAAGTTCACTGCACGTCGAACTCAAGACCTCCGGATACGTTGCACTCGCCTGGCCACTGCCACAGTTACGGCCTCAAGTTCACTGCACGTCGAACTCGAGACCTCCGGATATGTCGCACTCGCCAGGCCACTGCCACAGTTACGGACTCACTCAAGTTCACTGCACGTCGAACTCAGGTCCATCTTGCTCCAAGACTTGAAGGCTGACTGAAGACTAACAGACTTACTAGCGACTGACTTTCATCGGCAACTCATGGTGTTATTTATTTACGACGAAAATCTAGAATGTTCTGCGTCATGAAGCTTCTGGACCTCCAACACAGTCGGTCTCCAAATGCTTCCTTACTCCCACCCAGTCACAGTCGCTTTTTCTTCCCTCTCACTCTGCACTGCAGATAGCGTCAGGGGTTTGTGTTTCCGTTTCCCCGCGCCTTCCCTCTCGCTAGATGCGTGCGCAACTCCCTGACACTTCCAGAATCTTCTAACATGGTGCCACAATATCTCTCCTCTATATCTATTTCTTTTCAATCAGTCTTCTTTACTTTTGCTTTGCTTCTCTCGCCATCTGTCCTCCCATTGGCATCTCGCTCACTACTGATTTTAACACTCAGATATTTTTCTTCCACAGCAAACGAAGAAAAACGGAAAAAGTTGGAAAAGGTCTTAGGCATTTTTCAATGAAAGTGTGTGAGAAAGTCCGTAAAAAAGGTACAACGTCGTATAATGAGGTTGCTGATGAACTAGTTGCAGAATTTACAAATCCATCACTGATGGCTTCTCCAACGGATCAGGTAATAGGAAGTTCAAGTGAATTTTGGATGCATATATTAAATAAAATATTGCAAAATTTATTTAAGAATTAGCATAAGTTTCTATGTGATATTATCCAAATGAACTATGATTAGGGTTACCATATGTTTAAACGCAAAATTGAGGACACCATACCAGTTGGACTCTTCCAACCCCTAAATACAAATTCACAGAACATGTCTGTTTCAGCCCTGGTCACATATATATCAGATTGGCCATTCCCATGTTATGAAATGGCAACATATAAAAGAGAACAACCACTAGGATCTCCACTGTCGAAGTCTATTTACAACCCATGTATTCCTCACTACAGTGAGAGATACAAAATGAATATTAATACATGGGAAGTGAAAGGACTTCTTTTTGGCACTAGGGAAACTTCATTTAAGTTAACCAAAACCATTCTCCTTTTTCTTAAATTTTCTAATGAGGACATTAACAAAATTTGTCTAATGGTATTGAGAGATTCATTATCCATTTTACACAATCACTTGTATAATACTATGTATTTTTTTTTCACTTCATTTCATTACTCTTCAATGTATTTTCATCTCGTGTTTCTCCGAAATCAAATTGTACTTTATTTTTAAATTTATCATTGTTCCATATTCTCTCCAAAATCATAGTGTATTTTTCATTTAATCTCTGCTTTGTATTCTGGATCCTAGTGGTCAGCTGTAGATTTCGGCCAGATGTCCCAAATTGTGGAATTTGTTGTTGGTAACAACTGTTAGATGGAAGTACAGTTGCAAGCTATTACTCTATGCAATTCCATCTTTTGCAGTTGCTAGATGGCAGCATAGTTAATCCTTAAATTGGCGCAAAACTTCATTTCTCACACTAGTTTATTAAACTTTGTCAAACTGTAAAGAAAACAACTATCGCAATGTCCATATTTTATATGTTGTACAATATTATAGTACTGTGTAATTTTAATTTTCCTACTAATTTTTTTTACTATTCTATTAGAATTGTAGCATATAGCCTATTAACCTGTTGTATCCTATAGGATACTTTGTCAATTTAAGGATTAAATTGATAAAAGTTTTTGTCTTGAAAGTGCATTTGGCTGATCAATCAGTTGTATGTGTTCATGGGTTTCAGACAATTAAAATAATGTCAAATGTTTAATACGCTGCGTGTTTTGAGACAATTCCTGAATTATTATAATCTTACATGCATATCGAAACACGTAAAAATTACAAAAATGAACTTCACTGTTGAATCAAATTTCATTCACTCATGTTCTACCGGAGAGTAACTTTATATAACCCTTTGCAGCATAGTGATTGTTCAGAAGAACCACCGTTTTCTTTCTTTCTAAATTTTATGGCACAGATATTCCACCAAGGAACCACCGCTTGAGAATACATAGAGGTGCCGTCTATGTTTTGAAATTGTGTGCAGAGTTAAAATGTTGAAAAAAAATTGATCGAAGCTTTGTTATGATCTATGAAATGAAAAACATAAAAAATTAATTTGTGCTGCAAAGGATTAAACAGCCCGTGAATATTTCTCTGTTGATCTGATTTTCTTTAAAATGTCAAGAATTTTTAGCAAGTACTAATAAAGTGCTACGCAACTGAAAGGACGAAAGTTGTACTTCACTATAGCTGGCCCCTTCGCTGATTGCACAACAAGGCGATTTCTCACTTTAGATCACTGCATTTGAATTAAAGAAATGGCAAAATGCTTGGCGAGCATGGCAAAGAACTCGCAATTCTCTCCTGAGAACTCGTATGAATAAATTATGTAGGCAAATTGAGATAACAGGACAAATATAACCTCATGTGAGTCGTATCCTAACTGACCAGTAAAACTGTAAGAATAAAGAAACGGAAGTGAAATGAGCTCTGTACTTCAAACAAATCTTCAAAAAGTGTCAAATACCATTCTGAGCTTCTGACCTGTGAATAAAGCAAAGATGGAGTGTATGTCGAGAATCTTAGCTTCTGTTGTTCAAAAGCCAAGCATTTTTAGAAATCAAATCACAGGTCCAGTTCTGGGCACTCACGTTGATTTTGAAAATTTCTCGTAGACGGTAATGAGGACATATGGTAACCCTAACTATGATATTTTAAATGCTTATCTTCCGAAATTTATAATTCTCTCTATTCTTTAAGTTTTATTATAGAGTGCACCATGTTTCAAAATTATGGTTACACTTTCATATGATTATTAAGTATTAATGATAAAATAACATAGTACAAATAATTTGTTTTAAAAACTCTAAAAGTCCTTCACGTATCCTCAAAGAAAAGTCACATGTGTCAAGTCTGGTGACCTGGGAGGCCAAGGGCGATAGGCCAGATCAACGATGGTAGCAGTCGAATCCAACAATCTGGTACATGGTCAGGTCAGAAATGTCTACGAAGCAATATTTGTACCATTGTTAGTGAATTTATCTTAGCATGCTGCAGAACTCAAAACTATTTGTATTGTGGATTTGACTTTTTTCAACAATGTCTCCCATGGCAATAGAAATAATATGTTTACTGAAACTTAAAACTTGAAATTTTGAGGGTTTGACAATCAAATGACGTGTACCGTTAATTTCTAATGAAGAATTTCACATAATAATGAAAGCATTACAATCATTTTGAAACACAGTGTATTACGTTCTTGATAGACACACAGCAATTTTCTTGTGTAATTTTAAGTCTTTTTCAGTTAAAAGAAGAATTTTAATGTGTGTTTATAAAAATGGATGATATTTTGGTTTCAGCAATATGATCAGAAAAACATTCGAAGGCGTGTATATGATGCACTCAATGTTCTCATGGCAATGAATATAATCTCTAAAGAAAAGAAAGAAATTCGGTGGTTGGGTTTACCAACCAATTCTCTGCAGGAATGTATTAATCTAGAAAAAGATAAGCAGCGAAGAATTGAGCGCATTAAACTCAAAACACAGCAGCTTCATGACCTTATATTACAGGTTGGTTGGTTGGTTGCTTGAATCGTGATGTTATTCACCATATAATTTAAAATATATTCAGGGCTGTAGTCTGCTTATCTTCTCTAACTTGCGCTTTCTATGCAAATTTAAGGCAACAACGCAAGACCAAAGACAATATTTCTTGGACAGTAACACAACTTCGTTAAATTTGTACTGTTAGGGTTGAGGAAGTAACTGATGTGTGCTCAATATAGCAACCTTTTTTCATATGTTTCCTTATGGATGTTGTGACAATGGAAGACTATTGAGTCTTCTGGCATTATATTTGTGAGTGAATTTTGTAAAACAAGATCACACAGTTTGTTAAATTTTGCATTATTATGCACTTTGAATTGATGGTCTTCATGTGCATAACCCATCTGGCCGCAAAACCAGGTGGCCTGGGTTCGAATCCTGGTCGGGGCAAGTTACCCTCAACCAAATACGAGCAAATGCTGGATAACTTTCGGTGTTGGACCCTGGACTCATTTCACCGGCATTATCACCTTCATAACATTCAGATGCTAAATAACCTACTGCCCGTGCCTCACTTCCTGAGCTGTTTCTTTGCGGGGCGAGATGCAGAGGGAGAGAGTGGGAGGTCCTAGGTACTGCATGTGCCTACTACCCTACGTTCAACACATCGGCCTTTTCAGGATTTCTTCCATCAGCTATGGAACAAGATCAGCCCTGGACAAGCGAATGTATAGGCTATCCCCTCACAAAACAAGTGATGTCCCATACATCAATTCCTGTAACTAAACACTAATACCAGTGGTAGACTACAGTCTCTACTCGAGTTTATCGACCTAATCGTGATTACGGTTGTCATGTGTATACATCTGTAAACTCTTTCCTCTATGGCAGTGTTTCTCAACTTTTTCCACCACGAAACTCCTTTTAATCCAAAGTGTAACTGCGGAATCCTTGTATTAGTATTTAATAATTAACAGACAAGTGAAAGCTAGTATCTCAATAATTCTGTTCAGTGGGACGAATGCATTTGCTTTTCAAGCCCAAAATCTGGTTTTATGGCGGAAAGTTGTAGTCTCATTTCTACTGTACTTCTGCATTTTGTCTTTTCGGTATTTTGTTTTAGTAACACATGTTCATTAAAAATATTTATGGGTATTTTCCGTTTTAGATGTTCATTAAACATATTGTTATTACGCATATTATTGGAATATTATTATGATTATTATTATTATTATTATTATCATCATCATCATCATCATCATCATCATCATCATCATCGGTGGTTTCATGTTATTATTGATTCATATTTTCGTAACATTTATATATTTTTATTGTATCCACTAAGTATAAAATAGCCACCGGAGTAGCCCAGTCGACTAATAATAATAATAATAATAATAATAATGTTATTTAAGGCGCTTGCCTATCGATTCAGAGTTTCGCTCGGGTGCGGGTTCGATTCCCGCTTGGGTTGATTACCTGGTCGGATTTTTTCCCGAGGTTTTCCCCAACTGTAAGGCGAATTTCATGTAATGTTTGGCGAATCCCCGACCTCATCTCGCCAAATACCATTTCACTATTATCAATCCCATCGATGCAAAATAACGTAGTGGTTGATACAGTGTCGTTAAATAACCAAGTTAAAAAAAGGTATAAAATAAAATTTAAAATCATATAGGGCTCACGGAACCCCGGAACATACTGTACATTGAGAAATGCTGCCCTATGGTAATTCAGCAGTTGTCCAGACTGAACGAAGAGTGGCATAGTGTGTATATACATTTTAGGAAATCTCCATCAGAGATAATAGCGATAGTGGTAACCACAATTACAGTATCCAGTATTATAAACACTATAGACCCCTGCACTGGCATAGGATAATATGCTGCTGTGCTGCCACGCTGCAGCTGCTGTGCCAGTCCGAGCAGACCTAAGAGGCGTGGTTATAAGCACTAGGGAACTCTCGGTTCAGGATGTGAGACACGGGCAGTAGATGTTGATACAGCGTCGTAAAATAACCCAATTAAAAAAAAAAATGTGCATAACCTTTCAGAATGATGCAAATTTGTTAAAACCATTTCCTATGAAACATTGTACTTTAGTATATAGCTCTAGTTTAAATATGAAAGTGTAAAGAAGAGACTGTTTACAGAAAACTAGTAAGCTCAATATATGCTGGTAATATTGTTTTGATTTTCTTTTAGGTCCCATAAGGGTCTCAGTTTGATTCACTCCATATCTAGGTGTACGGAATGAGCGCTCGTTCGAATCTTCATGGGGGAAGAAATTTTCTCATGAAATTTCGGTCAGTGTATGGAACCCTGCCCATCCAGCATCGTGAGGAATTTGGGGAGCTACATTGAGTAGCATAATCCGGTTATGTATGCCATCGATAATGGCTCAGGGGATCATCGTGCTGACCACATGTTATCCTCGTATTGGTTGGATGATCGTTCACCTCTTTTGAGGCTTGTGGACGTGAGGCCGTCCTCCATGCGCTGTTGCACCAAAGATTTTATTAATAGAGTTCTTAGTGTGTACAACATGAAATTGTGCGACAATAAATACCTGACACAATATATCATCTGTAAATTTTGTGACTACAGCACTGATTATATCATATCCCATCCAGTAGTTCTATAAATCTTTTATTCACTTGTATGTTCTTTTCTGTCTTCACTTCATTTTTTTTTTAAGTACTGTTACTAAGTGAGTATGAAGTTTGTAATTTGCAGTTCTTCTTCAACACTTGCCTGCAATTTTGAATAGTACAACTTCGTGTTTCGCCCCTCTAGAAGTTTTTCACCATAAAATGTTCTTTCCATATCACATTATTATTGGAGTTTGTGGAAATAATATTAACAGCTCCACACAGAGAACTTGCCTTCCAAGATTCTAATTTCTCGCATCTTTTGGTATTCAGGGTTGTTTAAGGCTATGGATTTGTGAAAATAATTAAAAAAAAAATTAAATACAAGTTTTGTTTTTAACTCTAAAATATAGAATAATGTTTCAGTTTTATAAATCTATGCTTATTTTGGCCCTATGACAATATAAAGTGCCTCAGAACGAATTTAAAGAGACCAGCGTGTGCGTGGAGTTGCAGCCCTTTAAACTGAC
The DNA here is from genome assembly GCA_025594305.2 of Periplaneta americana. Classification (NCBI taxonomy): domain Eukaryota; kingdom Metazoa; phylum Arthropoda; class Insecta; order Blattodea; family Blattidae; genus Periplaneta; species Periplaneta americana. The sequence goes on along the minus strand of JAJSOF020000013.1, from coordinate 167,602,347 downwards.
TCAGCTGTCATTCTGACAGATTTTGTTCTCCATTCTAACTAATTTTACTTTTAATTAAGTTCATATTTCGCGCTGTTATGTAGGAGAAAAAGCGTGTGGTAGACTTGTATAAGAAGGAAGGATATTGAATATTTTTTTTTTACATTTCCTTTATCAGTAATTTGATTTACTTCCTGTTTAGACTGATTGTATATATCACATACATGCTGTACTTTGGTACTAATTTTCTCGATTTTCCAATTTTCAACGTTTTGTAACATTCAAAATGCTCTAATGAATGCAGTTTCTCTCCAATCTGATTGAAGTTTTGCACAGAAGTCCACAAAAGCATGAGAAGTAAACTGACACATGTGTTTTCTTCTGCTATTGAAAGTAATTAGATCACTACGTGTGGAGGATGTGACAAGTTAAAAAAAAAAATTTAATTAATTTTTTTTTTTTTTTTCTCAAAAAGTAATTGGAAAAATTTGAAAAGCATGTGTTACATTTTGCATACATTTGTTAGGAATAAATTAAATATGAATGTAAAGAAAAATTATGTAAACTTTGAAAATTGGAACAATTATAATTCAATATTAAAAAAAACAACAAAATTAGAATTAGAGGCGTGGGCTAACCTACCTCAGAAAAGTCTTGTCGTAGAGCTATACAGCGAGTTCACTCCGTTGAATTCCTGGGTACAACATCGTGAAGGCCTAACCTCTAGCGAGTGGCGCGAAGCTATTAAAATGACTGCACACGTGTCTTACGTACGTTCCCTTCTGGGCAGGACTCGGGACAACATCCTCTGTCGGCGATGCCACAGAGAGCCAGAAACACTTGCACATGTCCTGGGCTCTTGTCCACACGGTGAAGTACTCCATAACTCACGACACCATAGAATTTGTTTGATGTTCGCCGAACAGTTTAGATCAATAAATTTTCAATGTTCGAAGAAGTACACGGACTGGCAGACAATGGCAGTACAAGAAGAATAGACATGATTGCCATCCTACCAAATAACAACAATGGTTACATCATCAATTCCACCGTTAGATTTGAAAACACAAGAGCCAACCTGAAGATGTAAATAGGGGAAAAAACGACATCTATGTACGTACCGTTCCATATTTCATGGACAAATACGGCCTACAACAAATTGAAGTAATAGGCCTTATGGTTGGAGCGCGCGGAACTATTCCCGGTTTCTTCTTCCAAACCTGGCAACGTTTCAGCCTACAGAGGAAGGCAATTGATGACATCGTTCTTGCAGCTCTGAGAGGATCAATATTTCTACTCCGAAACCATCTCTCAGTCAACAGTGATCTTCAAATAATTAATTAGTACCTAATTATTTATTCAATCATTTCTTGTCATTGTTGTGTCATTCCATTAAACTTAAACGTATGTATGTTATTTATACTTTCAACTGCCTATTGCACAATATGCTCTGTCTTTGTGGCAGCCTGTTAATACGGGGAGCTGTTATCGTTTAGATAATTAAATAATAAACTAATTGGAATATCAAAGTGAACATTTGTGTATTGCATGTCCACGTTGTAAGAAATATGTGGTATAAGTTTTAGATTAATTGGTGTAAAAATGAAGTTAGAAATTTCGCAGATTCATAGCCTTAACTTTGTCAGTTACAGATTAACCAATCTAGCCTTAAGGCCTGAACATTAACCAATCTACAAACGTTGGCAGTTTAACTTTTGGGCAAGAACATTAACCAATCTACAAACGGAAAACATTGGCAAGGCCTGAACATTAACCAATCTACAAACGGAAAACATTGGCAAGGCCTGAACATTAACCAATCTACAAATGGAAAACATTGACAAAGCCTAAACATTAACCAATCTACAAATGGAAAACATTGGCAAGGCCTGAACATTAACCAATCTACAAACGGAAAACATTGGCAAGGCCTAAACATTAACCAATCTACAAATGGAAAACATTGGCAAGGCCTGAACATTAACCAATCTACAAACGGAAAACATTGGCAATGCCTGAACATTAACCAATCTACAAACGGAAAACATTGGCAAGGCCTGAACATTAACCAATCTACAAACGGAAAACATTGGCAAGGCCTGAACATTAACCAATCTACAAACGGAAAACATTGGCAAGGCCTGAACATTAACCAATCTACAAACGGAAAACATTGGCAAAGTCTAAACATTAACCAATCTACAAATGGAAAACATTGGCAAGGCCTGAACATTAACCAATCTACAAATGGAAAACATTGGCAAGGCCTGAACATTAACCAATCTACAAATGGAAAACATTGGCAAGACCTAAACATTAACCAATCTACAAATGGAAAACATTGGCAAGGCCTGAGCATTAACCAATCTACAAACGGAAAACCTTGGCAAGGCCTGAACATTAACCAATCTACAAATGGAAAACATTGGCAAGGCCTGAACATTAACCAATCTACAAATGGAAAACATTGGCAAGGCCTGAACATTAACCAATCTACAAACGGAAAACATTGGCAAGGCCTGAACATTAACCAATCTACAAATGGAAAACATTGGCAAGGCCTGAACATTAACCAATCTACAAACGGAAAACATTGGCAAGGCCTGAACATTAACCATTCTACAAATGGAAAACATTGGCAAGGCCTGACTCAGTTCTACTCATGGTGTTGAAGGGTTGGTTTCATTATCAAGGCAGATATTCACTAAGTTGTTCTACTCTTCAGGTCCTAGTTTGTGTTTATGTGATGGTACAAAGGGTTAATATTGAGATGTAAAATGAAAACGTTTACTTCTTAATATATTATGTATATGTTAACATATTAAAAGTATGATGCATTCATAAAAAAAATAGAGAATGTGGAACTTGCTAACGAATTCAAAAATTGATACATTTATAGACACTGGAAAACAATATATAAATGCATTAATTTCCAGATCCTAATAATGAAATAATATCAATTCTTCGGAAATTGTAGTAATATTTGGAAAACTATGCAACAGTATTAACAGCAGAATGATTGAGTTGTGGGCATTACAAAGAAACATTGATGCCTCCGTATTTTATTGCTTAATAGTCGCACCTTTATTTATAGACAAACTGATCAGGACTTCAAAATTTCACCACATAATCGTCGCATGAATATTTCTGTTATCACGATCATAAATATTACTGATATTTAAAAGTAACGTGCCGCCACTGCAACACAAAGCATCGTTACGCACAAGGTCGAATGTACGAGAAACAGTAGTGGACTCTGATGAAAGTGAATGGAGTGGAGGTGCGAGATGTTAGCATCAAGCCAATAGCTATAAATGCCTTCATTTCAGTTTAGTTGTTGGTTGTGTGGAGTAGTTGTTTACAGGTGTTCAAATACAGTACTTTTTTAGGCCTAGATCACATCATCTTTCTACGAACTGGTCCAGTAGTCTGATAATATTGACTTCAGTGTATCAGATGTACTAGCACATGTGATTCAATAATACCATGAATGTTTTTAGTAGAAAAAAAAGTGTTTTTAATTCATTAAGGCTATAGATCTGTGAAATTTCGAACTTCTTTATCTTTACACAAATTAATCTGAAATTTTTACCACATATTATTTCTTAAAATGTGGATATACAATAAACCTATTTTCACTTTGATATATTTTTTTTTTATGCCAAGTTATAATTGTTCCAATTTTCAAAGTTTACATAATTTTTCTTTAAATTTATATTTAATTTATTCCTGATAGATGTATGTAAAATATGACTTATGCTTTTCATATTTTTTCAATTACTTTCTGAGAAAAAAAATATTTACCTTTTAGTTAACTTTTTCAAATTTTTAAAACTTATCACATCCTCATCACAGTAAAGGAATCTTGCACAGGATAGGGATCGATGGCGGGCATATGTGAGGGCAACAATGAACCTCCGGGTTCCTTAAAAGCCATAAGTAAGTAAGTATCTCATCCTCAACACATAGTGACTTGAATGCTTTCAGTTTACTTCAAATGCTTTTGTAGACTTCTGTGCAAAATTTCACTGATATTGGAGAAATATTTCATTCATTAGAGCATTTTGAATGTTACAAAATGTTGTTGTTTTCTAATGCCAGGCGTTTGACAATAAAGTCATTTGACCTCTTGCACTCCAATATTTTTCAAAGATATTATCATGGCCAGCCACTGAAGCACAGATTTTTAGGTGTTCCGAATCCATTTCTTGGTTTGAGTTGCACAATGAGCAGTTAGGGGACTGATATATTCCAATTTGTTTGGCCAAACAATCATTTTGCCAATCTAAATGCAGCTACAGACGATTTTCGTGGTAAATCGGGAATTAACTGTGGATTATGATGCAGAGAGTTCCATTTTTTCCCTTGAGATTGTGTTATCAAATTTTGTTTGTTGAAGTCTAAGTATGTAGATTTAATAAATCTTTTCACAGAGTAATACGTAGACTTAGAAACAGGTCTGTAAGGAGCAGTGCTGCCCTTCTTTGCCAAAGCATCCGCATTCTGGTTTCCCAGGATTCCACAATGGGATGGTATCCATTGGAATACAATTCTTTTATTGAGTGATATTAATTGAGAGAGCATTTTAGTTATTTCTGCTGTTTGAGATGAAGGTGTGTGTTTAGAGACTATTGATAGAATAGCTGCTTTGGAGTCTGACAATATAACTGCATTCTTAAATTTATTGATGTGGCATAGAAGATTCCTGAGACTTTCACTTATTGCAATGATTTCTCCATCAAAACTTGTTGTTCCATACCCAAGAGATCTATAAAGTGAGAAGAGACAGCACATAACACCTGCACCGGCACCTTGTTCTCTGGAGATCAAGGATCCGTCAGTGTATAAATGAAGCCAGTTTTGTGGAGGGTACCTAATATTTATTGTCTCTAAAGACAATTGTTTTAGTATTTCAGTATTTACTTCTGATTTCAGTATTTCTTCTGTTAAATTTAGATTATATTCTATATTTAATAGAGTTTAAAGGGTTTGGTTTAATTTGTAAGTTTTCTTTTTAATTCAGGATATTGATTTTCTGTTTTAATTCTTGAACAATGGATATGAAACTTTTTTGAGTTTTCAGTCTACAGAGAGGACTGTATGAATGCCAATTATTTCCTTGTAATCTGATAAGTTTTTCATATTGAATCAGTGCTTTTTCTTCTATTGTCATTTTGATGCTGTTAATATTAGTGAGGAATCTCATAGAATCTATTGGAGTTGTTTTGATTCCACCAGTAATGAGTCTGAGAGCTTGGTTTTGAACATATTCTATTTCGTTTATGAAAGGAGTGGAGGTGCGAGATGTTAGCATCAAGCCAATAGCCATAAATGCCTTCATTTCAGTTTGGTTGTGTGGAGTAATTGTTTACAAGTGTTCAAATACAGTACTTTTTTAGGCCTAGATCACATCATCTTTCTACGAACTGGTCCAGTAGTCTGATAATATTGACTTCAGTGTATCAGATGTACAAAATGTTGAAAATTGGAAAATCAAGAAAGCGAGTCTCAAAGTACAGCATGTATATGATATACCCAGTATAATATCGATATCCTTCCTTCCTATTCAGGTTTACCACACACATTTTTCTCCTACATAACAGCCCGAAATATGAAATGAATGAAAAGTGTGTATCCAATGCCTACCAGTTCACATGGGTGATTCGGGTTCCGCATATTGTGAATAGATGGCAAGACTGTGATCCATTTTTTAGTTGCACACCACTTCGGTGGGCCATGCTATGCATGATGTGTATATATGTGGAAAATTATGTCGTCTACTAGAGTGAGTGTATGTGTAAGTGTAATGTAGGGAATGGGTGAGAATGATGATGAAGATGAGGATGGGAGAAGGGGAAACCCAGTGCTGGCACGTAGCCTAGTCCTGTTAAATAGCACCAAGGGAGTCGCTAGGCTTAACGTTCCGTCCGACCGACGAATCGCTATCAACAGAGACATATGTCTTCTTTTTCTATGCACTGCTGAGAGATTTGGGATTTAATCCAGACATATTGGTGCACAATCTAGTGATTGGAAGTTGTGCATCTCCACCTCTCCTACTTCCAAAGTAGAAATTAGAACAAAGTCTGTCAGAATGACAGCTGTCAGTTTAAGACATTATTCATATAATGGTTCCATCAGCCCCCTATCTGCCCATTGTGCAACTCATACCAAGAAATGGATTCGGAACACCTCAAATCTGTGCTTCAGTAGCTGACCATGATAATATCTTTGAAAAATATTGGAGTGCAAGAGGTCAAATGACTTTATTGTCAAACACCTGGCATTAGAAAACAACAACATTATGGTTCCAACGTCCTACCTTTCCCTTTCCTTCCTTTTCCATTACGAATCATGCAATTTGGCTTTGCATCCTTGCACAGTCCTCTGTTACATGGAAGCTGAACACTGAAAGTTGACACAACTAATCATTACCATTTTAATTTATTCTTCACATAATGGCCACGCCGTATATCTCCACTCCAAAAAAAGAAAAAAAAGAAGCAGTAAAAATGTGCCGATTATGCAATGAAATACGGTTTTACTTTACTAGAATAACCACCTGGCTATCATATTTTTATCATGATATACTCGTAGATGTTACCCTATCCCACATTCACCACTTTGCAGAGCAAACTTCTATACTGATAGAACTACAAACTCTGAGCATATAAACTTTCCACTGCTTAGGTCAAATAACTTTCAAGAAACATTTACAAACTGTGGGACTCATCTGGGTGGGTAGCACATTGAAACTGCAAGACACATACGATATTTGGAGCTTTTCCTTTGAGCTGTGCAGAAGATCCTTGCATAGGAGTGAAGGTCTTGGAACTTGTTAAAAGTCCAGAACTGGAACCTCTATGAAAGATTATGGGTAGCACAATAAGCTCTCTTACTACTAATAGTACATCACAATATAGTTTCAGTGAAGTCCTTCTCTACTAACTGTTTTCCAGTCATCACATTGGAGACTCTAAAAGCATTTTCTGAATTGCTTTACTCATGATCTGCCTGAAAGTCTTTCGTTTGGAGATGTTCATTCCTTATGCTACTATATATTTAAAAATTCTGCGCTGTTTTTATTTTTTGTCTCTTCTTTAATGTTATTCTATTTATATTCATTGTTACTTCTCCATTCTTAATGTTTCAGCAAATATCTTTCAAAAACCTTGTTGAAAGAAATCGGTCTGTGGAAAGTAAATGTGGTGCACCGGCTGCAAACTCTGCCATCCAACTGCCATTCATCATCGTTAATACAAGTAGAAAAACTGTCATCGACTGTAGCATTTCCAATGACAAGTAAGCAAATTAATGAGTTTCTGTTCATTTGTTGGAGCTGATCACTGTCAGAGTTGTAATTTTTGTTACTGATGTGGCATAAAATTGATATACAGGGCATATCAAAAGTCCGGTAACACTTTCAGTATTTTATTACACAAAAACTACTAATGATAGCACTTTCAAACACACGTCAGTTTAAAGTCAAACTCTCAAAGTTCTGTTTACACTTCACAGAGATTCAGTGTGTGAACCACAAGTGACTCGGCAGATGTCCAAACGATAATCAAACTCTTCCCATACCCTTTTCAACATATCCTCTGTGACCGTGGTGGCAGCTTCTCGAATTCTGGTTTTTAGTTCCTCTAAATCACGTGGCAAAGGCGATACAAACACGGTCCTTTAGGTACCCCCATAGAAAAAAGTCACATGCAGTCATATCGGGTGACCTTGGTGGCCATGTCATGAAACGTCCTATCCAACGATCAGACATCTCCGTATTCAGGTAAGCACGAACTGCATTGTGGAAATGTGGCAGAGCCCCATCTTGCCGAAAGATGAAATCGTCATCGAGATCTTGTCTAAGTTGAGGCACCAACCATTGCTCCAACATGTCCAGATACGAATGTCCAGTCACAGTAGCCTCAATGAAGAAGAAAGGTCCGTACAGTTTTCGTTGTGACAACGCGCAGAAAACATTCACCTTTGGTGAATCATGCTCGTGTTCAATGATTCTGTGAGGTTTCTGTGTACCCCAAACACGACAGTTGTGCTTGTTAATTTTCCCACTCGTATGGAATGTCGCTTCGTCGCTGAAAATTAAGCGGCTGAATAACTTTGAGAGTTTAACTTTAAACTGACGCGTGTTTGAAAGTGCTATCATTAGTAGTTTTTGTGTAGTAAAATATTGAAAGTGTTACCGGACTTTTGATATGCCCTGTACTTACCTGTAACTTGAAAGATTACGAAAATGAAGTTCTTAGTATATTATCTGTTGCATGAATTACTGCTGGTGAACTATAGCATAAACATTTACTAGTAAATCGTCACTTACTGAAGGTACTTTACAGCATGGAATGAAAATAATTACTTGGTGTCAGTCACTTGTGCTCAACAGACTCTGTAGTGTAGTAATAACAAGAAGATCTAAATAACAATTCATCACGTAGAATTATGTTCTAATGATAGACTCTAATGTACAAGTTACTGAAATTCTGTGAAGAAGATACGAATAAAGGTCTCATTTCTCCCTTAAACAGAGCCGAAGTCTGTTGAGAGAAGTGTTACAATCATTTGGAATCTATCCAGAGAGTTCGAAAAAGAGCAGGAAGCAATGGGGGGGGGGGGGAATCTCCACATCATGAAAATCTCAGCCACATATCTGTGGAAAGTAGATTTGGACGAGGATGGAAAAATATGCTGTATGCAGAACTTTACTAGAATTTTATGAACAGTGAACATATCCCAACATTGTGTAAACTTCCTAATGTTATTAAGGGGAAAATAAATTTGAAAAAAGTAGTACACCCTGTGGCTTTAAATTCAACAAATGTAAGACATATAGTTTCCTCATATTGTTATACCAAAAATATTCAATGGAAATATCCATTAACGAAACAAAAATAATGGCCTTTTGTAGTAAATACCCAATACCAAGCAAAATTTGTTTAAATAACACAATTTTGGAAAGAGTTAATGAGTTTAAGTATTTAGGATATAAACTTTCTTTTGTTGAAAATTTGGATTTATCAGAGAAAATTGTAGAATTCAACAAATCAATGGGCGTCATTAATAGAGTTTTAAAACTTGCATTAGTACAAAAATCAACTCGTACTCATCTTTATCAAATAATAGCTCGACCAGTCTTATGTTATGGGAGTGAAGTGTGGACTATAAAGACAAAAGATGAAAGCAGACTAACAGCTTGCGAGATGAGATTCATGCGCCAAACACTAAATGGGATCGAAAGAAAAATGAAGATATCCTTCAAGAACTTAATCTGTCATCAATACTGGACTGTATCTCCAGATATCATTTAAACTGGAAGGAACACGTCTCAAGAATGGTGTCATCCAGGATCCCTAAGGCAATAATGAAGTATCGTCCAAATGGGAAACGGTCATTTGGTCGACCTATGAAAAGATGGCAAGAAAATCGCTTTTTCAGGCCGTAACAGTTCTTTTGGGACTAGGACTTGACAGGATGATGATGATGATGATGATGATGACATTGTTATATGACAGACAGCATGCATAAGGGCACTTGAGAAGAATGATAAAAGTCCTAGAAAGTTCATGTTGCATAGAGACGAGATGTGGGTTCACATCCATTATTCCATGAAAAATGTCCGTAACATGATGCAGTATCAATGATGAAAGTGCAGGTCAAATAGCAATTAAGATGTGAACTACTGTTGACATTTCTTTGTACGTGAAAGATATTGCACATTCGACTTGTCAGTCTCCAAACATTCAGCAAACTTGTAAGCAAAGTTTGCCAGCTCTCCTCTCGAAAATGGCAGTAATTCATGCAACAGGTAGTACATAATAACCTTACATTAATCTACTACAATTACTAAGCTGCTGTAATTTCATTACTGATATGGCATAAATTTGACATACTTATCAGTATTACTTGTTGTAATTATTGTGTACTGTAGTATTAATTGTAATTATTATGTGTAATTAAGTTACCACTGCCACCGGGTGTTTGCCCACTTGCAGTGTAAATAAATACATCAATATCATTATAAGATTACAAAAATGAAGTAACATAAAGAATTGCTGTGACATAATATAAAAGTTACATCAAACGCATTATTATATACAGGGTGATTCATAAATATCTGTACAAAGTTTGGGGGTGTAATGTAGAGGTAAAGATAAAACTAAAATGTTCTATACAACTTTTCCTGCAAATCCTTACTTTCAGAGTTATGATGCATAATGTCCTGCCATGCTAGGTATCAAAGACATGAACCAGTAAAGCCTTCGAATGTGCCATGTTAGCCTACATAGCAACAACTGTGTTAGGTGTTCGTTATTCGTACACACCTCTACAGTTGATTCCGACCTGGTAGGACTTTATTTGTTGTACGCAGGTATGTACTGTGCTCCAACCACGAGAAAGTCTTTCTGGGATGAAACGCAGCAGGTTGATGCTGTGAATGAATGTTGATGTCATAAGATCACACACGTGGGTACTCGTTTCTCTATTGGCTAGCTCTCACAGCACAAACAATAACATTGACACACACATGTTTATACTACCCTAGTTACAAAATTAGATCACTGTTAATCTCCTGGTCTTTAATCTCTCCATACAGGAAATAACAAATGCAGGAGAGCGCATGGTTTTTAAACTGACGTTATAACGATAATAGTATCTATCTACTTCGCTCCAATAGATGACGCAAAAGTAAGCACATTCCTTTCATGGTTTATCTCCTGGTTGGAGAACAGTACTGATCTTGGAATTTTACAGACCCGTTCAACTCATTCCGAACAGTTTCATAGCTATTTTTATTTTTCTGCTGTAGTTCTGATATGTTCGAAATTTGAGTGTCATAAATGAGCGCCTTCAGATGGCCTCAAAGGTATAAGTCCATGGGCTCAGGTCTGGTGATCTGACTGGTCAAGCAACCGATCCTGCACAATCTATCATACCGTACACAACTGAAGCCTGCTGAACTAAGAACAGAATGAATGTGTAGAACTGCAACACTGCCATACTTATTAGAATAAACAAAGTCCTATCAAGTCGGAATCAACTGTAGTGTGGTGTACAAATAACAAACATCTACCTCAGTCTCTATGTAGGCGAATGTGACACATCCAAAGGCATTACTGGTCCATGTTTTTGATACCTAGCAAGATAGAACATTCTGCATCATAACTCTGAAAGTAAGGACTTGGATGAATATATAATAGGATGCGAAACTTACTGAGTTTCCCGTAACACATACTAGAGGCGCTGTTGTAGAAGTTGATCTTACTGCCACCTGTTGGGGGGAAGGGCGTTATTACATCTAGCAGCGCACCAAGTAGCGAAAAGAGTAATTACTCCATGCATTTAGCAGCGCACCTGCTGACGAAAATGTTAAACTGTGCAGGAACTATTCCCTCCCACCCTCATCGATATTCAAAACTAACCCAATTTAAAATAAAACATTTACGTTTTTATTCCTCACAGCATCTTCTACTGAAAATTCTTACCGGAGCCAACAGGAAGATAAAAGAGAAGATCTATTTTACACTATCCAATTAAAATATAACCAGACAGAGACAAAAAATAAAGCAAAAGGTTAGATAATTGGGATTGTATTCTTTGGGTATGGAAAAGTCTGCAAGAACTACTTAGATAGTTCAATTTATTATATTACTATTACTTTACAATACATTCAACAACACTATTTTTACAACGTCCATAAACATCACTGTTTAACATACACTGCTTATACACACACGTAATATCACTTTATGTTCACTTATTAGCAACTTTCTGATTGCCATCTCGACTCCTCGAGCAATATCTCAAACGGATAAATAGAGAACTCTGGGTAAAGTACCCGACACGTAGTTCTAATGTTCACCACCTACGACATTGGGCACTGATCATCTTATTTCAGCCCCCTGCCGCCAGATGGTGCTGACCGCAGTTTCACATCCTATTATGTATTTATTCATGGTAAGGATTTGCGGGAAAAGTTGTATAGAACATTTTAGTTATATTTCACCTCTACATTACACTCACAAAGTTTGTACAGGTACTTATGAATCACCCTGTATATGGAAGGTACTAAATACCGTCTCCATACCAGACCTCAAATGATTAGAAAAATAAAAATGTACACTGAGACTCATCAGTATTGCAGTTAAAACCACACCAACTTGTTCCGTCACCTTAATGATGGTAGTGCGAAGCACCTGGCCCGAGGAAGCTAAGTGATAAGGGGTGAAGTGGACTGATCAGCATAAGGAAGCATGCACAAATCTGTCCTTGTGCCAGCATATGACTGTTCGCCACCTGACAGCAGGTTTTGGTAGGTAGAGGTTAGAATGGGGATTAAGGGTGTTTGAGAATAAGGTTCTTAGGAAAATATTTGGGGCTAAGAGGGATGAAGTTACAGGAGAATGGAGAAAGTTACACAACACAGAACTGCACGCATTGTATTCTTCACCTGACATAATTAGGAACATTAAATCCAGACGTTTCAGATGGGCAGGGCATGTAGCACGTATGGGCGAATCTAGAAATGCATATAGATTGTTAGTTGGGAAGCTGGAGGGAAAAAGACCTTTGGGGAGGCCGAGACATAGATGGGAAGATAATATTAAAATGGATTTGAGGGAGGTGGGATATGATGGTAGAGACTGGATTAATCTTGCTCAGGATAGGGTCCAATGGCTGGCTTATGTGAGGGCGGCAATGAACCTCCGGGTTCCTTAAAAGCCAGTAAGTTAGTAAGAGGTTACAATGGGACCAGTCTGCATAGGAACTCTCTGTAGTTGACACACTTCAAAAGGACGAATATTCTACAATCAGAAGCCTGCACACTTTGTCAATAGCGCAACACGAGGATGGATAAAGGTTACTTACTCCAATGCAGTGCACAGAACATGTGTAAATTTCATTTGGATGCTAGGAAGCTCGAGCTAGCCATATGATACACACACACACACACACACACAAAATCACAATAATTGCTACACAGAAGAGGTAACAGGTCATGTTTTACTGGTAATTAAGTAGACTGAAAATATACTAAATTGTTTGCTGTTCTAAAGGTAAACATAGTGGGATTGGGTCATAATTCGGATGTTCTGTTTCAGAATGGAGTACCTGTTCAACTTTGATGATAAATTTGAAATTCATGACGACATAGAAGTTCTCAAGAGGATGGGAATGGTTCTGGGTAAGTATTTATGAATTACAGTGAAAAGTAAACATGATAATAATCACGGGAATCTAATCTTTCTTCGTACTGCGTTTTGTGTAAGGTCTAGTGGGTAAAGATGACATGGGTTGTAAGATGGAGGAACTATTGTAATCATTGTTGAAATACAGTAAAACCTCGATAAGATGCGCCCGCTTATTATGCTATCCCGTGTAATACGCTTTTTTTGTCCGGTCCCTGCACATTTCATATATAACGCCTTTATAAAATAGCCCGTTTGTTCCGCTCAAGTCCTGCATAATACGCTGTTTTTGTGGAATATTTTCGATGTAATTTTCAGCAATGCAATGAAACATCTTGGTCATTGAACTCACTGGTGCCATTAACCTGAAAAGTATTGGTATTCGACCCTTTACCTGCACATTTAAACCTTCATACTTCATACCTTAGTATACCCCACCCTCTTGTTATGCTCTCTTATAAGACTCCTTACCTGCGTGGTTAAAGCCTACATACAGTTACAATACCTCACCCTCTTGCTAACCTCTCTCTCAAACAACATTCCTCACTCTGCCGTAATAAAATTCTGGAAATTTTTGCTGGGCAGTTTGTTGTCCTTTAGTGTATTGAAGTGTCTGTGAATGTAATTACAATGAGTGTTAAACGAAAAGCCCCTTCTGTATCGGAAAAATTGGAACGATGAGTAGGCTACTCTTACTCAGAAACATTAGGAATCCATCATCGACATTAAGAACGATAATAAAAAACCGCGACTAAATCACTACAGCTGCGACGTTGGGAGGATGTAATCGCAGAAACTGAAGTGTGGTAAACATGAGGACTTGGAGAACATGCACACGACAAACAACTGTAAATGACTTCCCCCCCCCCCCCCGAAAGAATTAAGTACAGTACATATTGTAAAAATTTATTAAATCTACATACTTAGACTTCAACAAACAAAATTTGATAACACAATCCCAAGGGAAAAAATGGAACTCTCTGCATCAAAATACACAGTTAATTCCCGATTTACCACGAAAATCGTCTGTAGCTGCATTTAGATTGGCAACAGGCCATGATTGTTTGGCCAAACACCTGCATAGAATTGGAATATATCAGTCCCCTAACTGTCCATTGTGCAACTCAAACCAAGAAATGGATTCGGAACACCTCAAAATCTATGCTTCAGTGGCTGGTCATGATAATATCTTTGAAAAATATCGGAGTGCAAGAGGTCAAATGACTTTGTCAAACGCCTGGCATTAGAAAACAACAACATATTGTAAATGTCTTTGACGTACAGTAGAGTAATTACATAATGGAGTAATACTGTATTACCTTTCATGAATCATGTATCTCAATAAAGAAAAATGCTAATAGATACTGTATATAAGTCAAAATTAGTACACCCGCCTAATACACGGTCCCGGTTAATACGCGTTTTACACACGGTCCCTTGAACAGCGTCTTATCAGGATTTTACTGTACGATCTACAATATTGCAAGCTGTTGGATTAGAAAGTTGATTTAAAAAATAATAATTTAGTCTGTTCATTGAATGTGGGAAATTAAATGTACAGAAAGCAAGTTCTCAGGTATAGGTTACCTTACAATGTCTTTGTGTTATCCTTATCCCAATTTTCTGTCTATGTTGGGGGTAGGTGTCCTCTCTGGTCTTACCCTGATGATGGAACCTGTAAGTAGTTTTGAAACGGTTGGAAATATCGAGTTCAAAGACACGGTCAGTTACTCAAAAGCCTAATTCTAAAGTATGTTACTTTCTTTAGCTATGTCCACCTAAATTGAGAAATCATCCTAGGCCACTGGTGTAGCTTAAGTGGTAACGAGCTGGATTCGAGATCTAAGTCTGTCCATGGACGCAGGTTCGAATCCCACTTGGGTTTAACTGTATGCTTGGATTTCTACCAAGGTTTACTCAACTTTAAGGTGAATGTTAGGTAATTCCATGACTGAAGTCCCATGAAAGCATTTTTTATTTTTAAGGAAAATTAGTTTTAAAATTGCAAGATTTCGGTGTTACTTGATATTGCCAATTTGGTTGTATTATATGCAAGTTTTACAATCCTGGCTTAAGATATTGAACACCATAACAGTGCAGCATTTCCAACATACGTTTTCAATTTTTTTACAATTTATACTGTGTAAATTTTAATACATGGCTGCATTCATATTTTTAACAAAATTTATCATTGAAAAAAAAAAACGAAATTATGAAAGTATTACTTAAACATACTTCATTGTTACAAGATTTTGTGAATAAATCATATGAGCCGTTCAGAGCAAAAGTGGTGTAAGTCAAAATTGGGTAATGAGGTTTAAAGTAAAAATTCTGTAAAATATAGCGCAAAGTCGCAATTAATATGTCCTTCGTGCTATCCACTCACTACTAATAGTTTAAATGAATTGAATATTAATTGCTACTTTGCGCTGTATTTTACAGAATGTTTACTTTAACCCCCATTACCCATTCTTGACTTACACCACTTCTGCTCTGAACGGCTCATATATTGCAGGACTTTGTTAAAAAAACTTATATTGTGTTGTTTTTTTAATACATATTTGCGTTATTTTGTAATTCAGAAGTGCGTGTTTTTAAATTTTGTGAAGAAGTATAGGGAAATGGAAAAATGAGAATTTGTGTTATCACACTTCGTGAATTCCTTAGACCTTTTACCATGGTGAATAATTTCGCTCATCTCACCAAATAAATCTTATCATCAGTTCCATCAGCAATAACAGTAAACCTTCTGAATGTGGAGCATTCAGAATAGGTAAAAAAAGAACTCATTAAACTGATGGATCATTAACTATTTATGGGTCAGTGTTGATAATACTTTAATAATATGCTAGGATATTAACATTCCTTAATTTGATGTTCGCAAAGCAAAATATGACGAAAGTTGGTGAAACTGGCTGTAAGATTTAGCAAATTTGCTTTTCGCTGTTTGTTTATTTATTTATATCTATAACAGGGCAAAGCCCCAATTACAATAGACAGTACAGTTCTAACACTATCTCTTTGAATATTCCAGGTGAAATTCCTTCAATTTGAAATCCACTTATATGGACACCAGCCCCTCTCCCTCATTCTTTCTTGTAACTTGGTTTTCATTTATGATTATTGGGAGTAGTTCATTACAGGCAAAAACAGACCAGCGTCACACAGTACTGATATCTACACATTCATCTCCATAATCAGCCTTCATTCTCCCACTGAATGTCAATCGGGGCCACATTTTCTGTCGTCAGAAACTTTAACACAGCACGCTGCTTCAGATGCACTGACATAGTGCTGTTACATGCCGCCATGTTTCAGACTATAACTCAGAGCTCTCTAGTGGCAGAGGTACGAAACTTGCGTCAGTGAAGCAGGGAAGTTAACTGAGTAGAATGTATGACAGCTAGTACTCCGTAATTTAACAACACAAAAAATTAGGAGGTATTACTTCTCAAAACGCCCTCGTACATAGAGGAATGGCACAGATTTCTGCCACAAAGACTATACTTGAGATTTCCGTTGACGTCAAGTCTGGCCTTTTCAGGTCCCAGGCTTGATTATGCCATTCAAGGGTATTATAGCATTTTTCTTTTTTAAACTGGTTAGAATTTGTGATAGGCTACAATAAATATCAAATAAATGACCTCCATACAGTTCTACTTTATGATGACAATGATAGTATCAACTTCGTTATTCCTTCATCTTCTCAGTGTCTTGCTACTTCTGAAAATTAAATTCGTTTGTCCTTAAGCCAAGCAAAGCAGGTAGAAGAGTGGTGATATGCCCACTTTCACTGATGATGATGATGATGATGATGATGATGATGATGATGATAGAGCACTGCAGCTCAAAATGAGCTTGACCTCAAGTTTCTTCCTGATAATTTCTTTAGTCAGTCGATATAAGGTTTGTCCAGCAAGCAATTGAGAATGCATTCCGAACTAATACCGAACTTTTTTCCACGCATGCACCAGTTGTGTACAGTGTCAGAACTAATTCAGGATTAGAATAACTCTTCTCGTGTTCTCAGCCAGGTGAGTTGGAGATTAGCTTCCAAGCTTTCGACGGCTAGCCTGCCATCTTCTTCAGGGAATGAAGTGATGTGGGACCATGTCTAGCCGGTATATATGCAAAAGTACGGCTTCCCACTGCGGGCAAATCAGGAGCTAGTTCCTAGTCCCGACCGCCAGGCATATTCTGGTTGGTGGAAGCGGCAGCCAATCAGGAGCTAGTTGCTGGTGGTCTAAGCGTATTGACGGCAGACAGTCGGGACCAGCAAGTAGCTCCTGATTGGCTGCCGCTCCACCAACCAGAATGCGCCTGGCGGTCGGGACTAGGAACTAGCTCCTGATTGGCCTGCAGCAGGAAGCCCTACTTTTGCATATATACCAGCTAGACATGGTCCCACATCACTTCATTCCCTGAAGAAGATGGCAGAGCTAGCCGTCGAAAGCTTGGAAGCTAATCTCCAACTCACCTGGCTGAGAACCCGAGAAGAGTTATTCTACATCAAATGCCGGGAAAGCCTCAAGTCATACTAGTTCGGGATTTACGTTGTTGGAACGTTTCTTAAACTCTTCTTTCACGGCCTTCGGAGTTCCTTCTCATATTAAAATTATATTCATCTTCGAACTTAATTCGTCATAAAATATCCCTATCACCTTCCAAATCACCCATGATCGACTATTTTTTAATTTTAATCTGCCTAATGTCGAAGCATTTTAACCATAACTTCATATTAAACCATCTGCACATGCGTCAACAGTTCAGAATTCCCAGTTCTGCTCTTAATCAAGAACCAATTTCACTTGTTCATAACAAGTTCTGAAGCATGTTGGAACTGGGAGTTCAGTATCGGTTCAGAATCAGTTCTAGTCTTATTGGAAAATTCATTGAGCTACTGCATATGAGCAGACAGTTCAGAATCGATTCCAAACCGTGCTGGAACAAACCTATTAATTGAACTCCACATCTTTCAGTTCCTAGTTAAGAAGGCAGTTTGGGTAAAATCAAAGAAATTCAAGGACAGCTGCATTTCTAAATCTGCATTCATGGGTAGTGAAGGCATGTTTGTTCTCATTGTGTTTCACATGAAATTTTTGGTGTGATTCTTCATGCGAGATAACATGGCTGAGATTGGATGCGTATTTTCCGGGCTAGAGGGCCGTGGTCTGTCGGTGTTACAACCAAACGTTTCGTCCACTGCTCCGGTGGACATCTTCAGTGGCGTGGTACACGTGTGCGGAGAGATCTGCTGTGTGTATCAGGAACTGGCATTGAGACTGGTAGCACGTCGATATTTAAGGTGTGGGGCTGTTGTTGCTTGTCATCGCCGTGGTCCGCACTAGTGGCTTCGGTGTTCTGATTGTTTGTCATAGTGTCTAACTGTCGGAGAAAGGGTTTGATGTGTGTGCTTCTGAGGGCCGGATACCAAGCTTTGTTGACCTTGAGTCCTTCCTCCTTACGGTTAAAATTGTTTTTGTGTTTATGAATTTCAATAGCTTCCCGATGTAATAACCTGGCATAGAAGTGTGGCATACTGCTTAGGATGTCGGTGTCCTGGAACCTGGTGTTGTGATCCCCATCATTAGCACTAGTAAATACGTGTCGATTCCTGTTTCTTTAGTGTCCTCTTCAGCCCTGTAGATTACAATGTTATTGAGTCTACTATCACTTTCCCATTTTCTAATCATTGATTTTAGCGTAGCCTGCTCCTCGATAACCTCTTTTATCTTATTTTCCACATCCATGTATCTATTGACTAATTCCTCTATGTCATTAGAAACTTTATTTGGGAGAACACTTGCCTTTTGTCTATCTTCCCTTGTTTCCTTCATGTAGTTAATCTATTCGGTTTGAAACATCTTGTCATTATAGTCTGTTTCTTCTCTATTGCCAGGTCCCGGGTTTAGCTCCACATTTCCAGTAATTAATAGTATTGATATAACAGTTGCTGTCATAAATATGTTTCTGTCAGATACTGCTTCCTTTCCATTTTTGTACTTCTTCTGATCTTCACTGCATTATATCTACCTATACGTGACCTGTATGAAGTTAGTTCGTCGCCCATACTTTCTTCACAGTACTGACCTACTTTTAACGCTGCTTATAACTCGACTGCACTTTTAGAACTGAGATCCCCGTCATTAAAAGCATGCTCGGCTATGGCTGACTTGTCCATGTGACCTATACGGCAGTTCCTTCTATGTTCGGTGATTCGGGTCTTGAAACTACGGTGTGTTGTACCTATGTACACTCTGCACACATGTACCACGCCACTGAAGATGTCCACCATCCACCGGAGCAGTGGACGAAACGTTTGGTTGTAACACTGACAGACCACGGTCCTCTAGCCCGGAAAATACGCATCCTATCAATGCCGGCCGTGAAAGCCTACATTCCAAGATTATGGCTGAGATTGTTCATATCAGATGTCAGAATGCTGTAACATTCTTTCGTGTTTACTTACGTCAATTATAGCACAAAAATGAATCATTTTAAGCCAGTTCAGTTGGCCCTTTCCGCCCCTTTACTTCCTGACATTGGACATTGCTGCAAGATTTTTTTGTGTGCTCCTGGACCCATCCTGATCTTCCTGTCCTCACTTATAAGAGGTGAGTGTTGTTGTCATTTGTATTTTATTTCCAGTTCTGTTTTACAATAAGCATTTCAAATTGAAAACTGATGTGTTTGACAGGTTTAGACAAGGGAGAATGTTCTGAAGCTGATCTTCATAGAGCAAAAGGAATGGTGCCAAAATCGTTGGAAAGTTATGTTATACGTAAGTAAATATAAGTAATTTAATAATATAGTAAAGAAAATACACTGGTTCAAAAAGGATGGTGCAAAAAGAAATGCCTGTAATAAGGATGATGAAAATAGTAACCAACCAGTCACAATAAAATGTAGGAGAAAGATCTTAACTTCTTACTTATAGACCCTGTATCTGGGAGAATCTATGTATAGGTCACCGTGGTAAGAACATACAGATATTCTCGGACAGTCAGGCTGCAATATTCAAGCATTTGCTTGCAGATCAATTGTAAATTGGTCTGGGTTTGCTTACAAAGCAGGGTTTAAGCCACAGTCGCATTTGTCGCATTTTGCTACTCGACTTCTAAAAATGCAACAAACTTTGAAGATTTTTTTTTATTCAATGCAGTGGCACTTGACTATAGTCATTGGCCGTACAATGGTGATAGAAACTAAAATGAAAGAAAACGAAATAAAGTGAACAATGTGCAAGTGAAACTATGAAGGAGAGGATGTCAGCACTGCTGCATTCTGTCTCTGGCCTCCCAGTACCTATCCACAAAGCCGACAGATGAAAGAGCTGGACGAGTCTTAATGTGGTTTGAGTCCATGGTGTATGTGTATGTATTTATTCAAACTACAATGGGTATATACCCGGTGGCAGTGGTAACTAATTACACTCAATAATGAACAATTAATAATAATACTAATAATTAATACTAATACTAATAATTATAATAATAATAATAACAACAACAACAACAACAGGAATATACTAAATTAAATGAAACAATCACTTAAAATAACATTTGAAATATTCTAATTTGTATCTTAAAACTAAGATCGAACTAAAACCCACGAGTATATGTTCATATCTGCACAAGTACCTTTCAAATTACACTCATTTCGCTGTCAACTCACTCACTGCACTGGAACTATGACACATTTCACTGATTCTATCCTGATTTCACTAACACTTCAAAACATTTCACTGTTCAAATTCTTTGCACTGCCACTATAAACTATAAAGCTTCACTGACAGGAACACGTTTCATTACACAGCATTCACTGTCACGACATACTTCTTCACTGATACAACACACTTCACTGACACAACATAATTCTTCACTGATACAACACTTCAATAACAACATATCATTTACACCCTTTAACTACTGTGTATAATTACCGTCTATTAGTAAGGTCCTTAAGCCTATTTTTAAATGCATTTTTGGTTGTTGGTAAAGCCTTTAGTAAGTCTGCAGGTAAAGCATTCCAGTCCCTGATAGTACAATTGAGAAAAGAAAACTTTCCAGTGTCCATCCTCTGCCTTCTTTCCCTCAATTTATATGAAACTTCCTTGAAGAGTAATTTGGCGGCTGTCATTTTTATTTCTCTGGCAGGCTCACCTCTGTATGTTTTGAACAGTGCGCATAATCGAATTCGCAATGTGTCCCATTTTAATGGTGAACTTTTCCGACAACATTTAAGAGCCCGTTTTTGAATCTTTTCCAGTGTCTTAATATGTTCTAATGTAAGGATCCCAACATGCAGACCATATTCCATTACTGGACGTACTAGTGATTTATATGCAATCTCTTTGGATTTATCAGAACCTTTTCTTAGTACCCTCATCACAAAGTGTAACGCTCTCCATGTCCCGCTGTGTCTGTAACATGTTCCCCCAGCCGAGATCGCTGCTAAATGTTATTCCGAGGTATTTACATTTGTTAACTTCCGAATGGTTTCGCTCCCTAACGTAAAGTAAGCTGATGGCTTTGCTCTTTAGAGAATTTATTTTCATTTTGTTGGCTATTGCCCAATCGTTTATTCTATTGAGGTCATTCTGGAAAGAGTAGTATCTTCATGACTTTTTATTTCCCTGGCGAATAAGCGAGACAAGATGTTAACTGGCAGATCATTTACAAAAGCCAAGAATAGAAGAGGCCCCATTCTGTAATTTCAATTGGGTTCGATAATTCCTCCCCTACCCGTACTCTCTGAGTGCGACAAGTTAAAAATTCCTTGATCCACTGGAGCACTCTGAAGTCAATCCCGTTGATTGTAGTTTAACCAACAATTATCGTGTGAGACTTCGAATGCGCGAATAATCACTGCATCTACTTGGCTGTTGGAATGTCTTCTAAATCCTGACATACTGTTACTAATTGTCTCACATGTCGGTGGAACATCCACAGAACATGCAGTGGGGGCTGGATAATACACCAGGCGGTGGAGGTGATTAGCCAGGCACAGTCATGAACGCCGCAACAGCTTCTCTTCTGGGCCATTCGGGAGAGTGGAGTTCAGTGCGTCCTTCCAGTGTTTATCTTTAATTTGGTCCTCCAAACTCTTATGGAAACATTGTCTCACTCGACTGCTTATATTTGTAGATGCTCTATGGAATGGCAGCATGTTAGAATATGAAAGGGGGATAGTTGTTTCTTTCTTTGCCAGAAAGTCTGCTGCTTCATTCCCGGCAATACCGCAGTGAGAAGGTATCCATTGCAGATGTACAATTTTATTTAGTTTCTTGATGTCTTCTCTGCATTGTTGAATGTCCTCATTAGCTGGTTGTAATAAGTAGTTTCCAATTGCAGATATCGCTGCTTTTGAGTCACTGAGGAGGACAATGTTTGGAAATGGGAAGGGCCTGCACAACAGTTGTTTCACAGCAGTACATATGGCTCTTACTTCTCCATCAAAAGGTGTATGGTTGTTGCCTAGAGTGAGATAGGTAGAGAACAGTTGGCAATGAATTCCGGCTCCAGTGGCCCCGTGTTTTTCTATTTGGGAGCAGTCAGTGTACACATGCAGCCATTTGTCTTGTGGGTAGCGGATTTGTAATGTTTCTAAGGCAGAAAGACTGAGTACTTCACTACATTCGTCCTGTTTATATGTTTATGTAAACATGCAAAATTGCACAACCGCATTGGACTTCAGAAACGAAGATTGTACTGGAGAAAATGAAATCAAAGATGTTTTTGAACTAATCTGAATTTAAATGAAATGCTAATGACATGGGCAATGTTCAAAAAGGTATTGAGCAATAGATGTTCAGGAATGGATTTCAAAGAGTTGGTGTAATTCATGTAAGTTAAGTGAACAATTTCTTCTAATTGATTTAGATATAATTCCATCGCATACTGTAGATTGTGAGCAATAATTTAGTTGCATGAATCTTGTAAAAACTGGAATTAGAAACCGCCTTTCGGTAAAAAGAATTAGCACTATGCTAACAATAATTAATCTTGAAGGGCCTACTAGTAAAGAATTTCAATGTTTGGAGTGCCCATAAAATAACGTATTTTAATGTGATGTAAATTCAGCAGTAATTTATTCCAAACATACCTACGTCTGATGATTTACTTACATAAGTATATCTAGAGTATGATAAGATGGCTTGAAAGTAATAAAACTCCAAGAAACAAATTACGTAACTTTTTGTTTCTGCATAATTTATTAATTTTATCTTTCCGCACAGTTATTTATAATATTGCACAAGCATTTCGCAATTTGCACAAATATAATTTTTCGTTTGTGCATTTTTGCGACAATTATTTATTTCCTAGCTTAAACCCTGCTACAGAGCCTTACAAAACTGGCAAAACACAACAAAGTAACAAACAATTGGGTGGGTGACAAGGCGTAACAGGCAATGACAAAGGAAAGGATGTGCTGAAACACTACTGGACCTCAGCCAGTATTTGTCATTCCTGTCTCCTCAATTCATAATCCATTAATTACTGGCCTAAACATAACCACCATCAGCATTGGATACATGTGAAAGGAAATTGTCACAGTAAAAGACTAATGAAGAAATCCACCTTATCAATTACTGTAGATTAAATAGACCCCAACTGAGAACTGCGGATCATTGTGGTTTGAGAAAACAAGGAAAACCCACTCTGCAGACTTCGTGGCAAAGAAGATGAAACAGCTTTTCACATAATCTCCAAATGTGAAGTATTGGTTAGGAGGAGGTGTGACCTCATGGGGTTCTTTAACCTTGAGCAGGATCTTCCTGAAAATAATCTCGTGAACAGACTCTTGAACCTATTAAGGAAAAGAGATCTGTTTAACAAGAACCAATGAAGATAGTAATAACAATAAACCTTCCAGATGCTCTCTCAATTAATATCACTCAATAAAAGAATTGTATTCCAATGGATACCATCCCACTGTGGAATCCTGGGAAACGAGAATGCGGATGCTTTAGCAAAGAAGGGCAGCACTGCTCCTTACAGACCTGTTACTAAATCTACGTATTACTCTGTGAAAAGATTTATTAAATCTACATACTTAGACTTCAACAAACAAAATTTGATAACACAATCTCAACGGAAAAAATGGAACTCTCTGCATCATAATCCACAGTTAATTCCTGATCTACCACGAAAATGGTCTGTAGCTGCATTTAGATTGGCAACAGGCCATGATTGTTTGGCCAAACACCTGCATAGAATTGGAATATATCAGTCCTCTAACTGCCCATTGTGCAACTCAAACCAAGAAATGGATTCGGAACACCTCAAAATCTGTGCTTCAGTGGCTGACCATGATAATATCTTTGAAAAATATTGGAGTTCAAGAGGTCAAATGACTTTATTGTCAAACGCCTGGCATTAGAAAACAACAACATAAACCTTCCAGATTTCTGTGTTAGGGAATTATCCAATCCTATCTTTAAACACACCTAATCTAATCTAATCTTGCCTGGAGACCTATGTGTTTATTTATTTTTTTTTTTTGTATTGGCGGTAATGGCAGTTTGTTATTTTATGCATGTTTACACTACAGATTTGTTTTGTTTACAAAATAGCGAAATCGAAACAAGAGGAAGCATTTTGCGTGAGTAGGAACTGTGGTGACATTGCAGCTATGCTTTCGAACCAAATTTGGCTCAGAAAACCCACATTCACGTTCGTATCGAGTGAAAATGTTTTCAGTGTTGCCTTATCTATTTTATATGCTTGTAAATCTTTTTGCTAGAAAATGTGTAAAAGTTTCTTGTGTTTTATTGTAATCATTGTTGAGTCGAGGCAATGTAAGAACTCTGTTAATTTTTTATTTATTTTTTTAACTTAGTTCTTGCATTCAGATAAGAATTTGATGATGCTGAAAAACTGTTTAATTATGCTACTTTATTGTATTTCATTTGGTCGGATATTAAATATAGACAAAACTATTAATCTCTAAAGACTTATTTTCTGAATAATTATGTAAACCTCCTCCAAACGTTTAAGGGAAGAGGATACTGAAATTTGACTAAAGGTCACTCTGCCCCCCCCCTCTCAACCCGAAATTTTTTCGCTTAAAATAATCTTTTGACTGTAAAGAATATATTACAGACAAAATTTAAGCCCTAACTCAATGCTATGACATTTCCTCACGTCATTTTTAAAACTCTGTTAGCCAGGTATTTAAAAGGATATGCCCACTTCATTTTCCAATCTCATTTGTTTCAAATTTACCGCATTCTCAGTCTGATCTCGGTTGTTTATTTTATATAATTTCATTCTTCAATAGTGTGGCAGCCTTATCTCCATTAATTTTTCGTTTTATTCACTAGATAGCAGGAGATGGTATTATTCCTTCAGTTGTTTTTGTCAAACATGCTTGAAAATTGTTTTGATTTAAAGTATAAAAGTGTGGTTGTTACATCTTAATAGAAGTACAAGACAATCAACTGCAATCTCAAGTTCGAGGCACTAGAGACATGTGTAATCCCAGTTTTGCTATACGGCTGCCAAACTTGGACATTGTCCGAGAGACAACGCTCAAGTATACAAACATGCCAGAGGAAGATGCAAAGAAAAATACTGGGCATCACGCTACGAGACAGAATGACTAACGAAACACTACAAAGACTGACGAACACTACTGACGCAGCAGAACGAGCCACGGCAACGAAGTGGACCTGGGGGGGACATGTGGCGAGACTGCATCAGACAAGATGGACCCATGCAGCCACGATGTGGGACCCCTATGTCGGAAAGAGAGGACAGGGAAGACCACGGCTCAGATGGTCTGACATGTTTACCAAAGAGGTGGGGAAACAGTGGTCGAGAACAGCAAAGAACAGAGTTTTGTGGAAAGAACTAGGGAAGGTCATTGTAAATAGATAACGTAATCAGTGTTAAGATATTGTAAATAGTAAAGTCAGTGTTGAGAAAATGTCAGGTAAATAGCAAACAGTGTTTGTCAAAGTGCTGGTGTCAGTATAATGTGTGTAGTGCAAGAAAAAAATGAACAAAGAACAGAGTGCTGAGACTAGTTAAAGTCTAACAAGCTCGTCTGGATTGGCTCACCAAGCGAGTACACTTGAGTCATCCCTGTCGAGGGGGTTCTAACCCCATCACAGGCCTTTGCCCAACATGGGACATCATGGCTAACATTCATTCAATAGAAATAGTTATTGTAGTGTGTAAAAATACATAGTACGTAAATTGTGTGTAGTATATAGGTTGCAGTTAGTGTAGTTTTGTTTTTTGTAGTGTGTTTGTGTATATATAGTTAGTTATATATCATGGACAGGATTAGCAAACAGAAGACTAGACTTGTAAATCATATGAAAACTGTAAGAAAAATACTCAAAAAAGAGTCAGATTTGGCCCTAAAGTTTCAGGGTTAATTTACACTCAGTTTTTTGTTTTCTCTGTAAAATTTCTTATTTGTTAGTTAGCAGGTTTCCACTCTGAACTGACTATATTCTAAACTTAGTTACAATGTTTCTGTAAAACTTATTAAAATCAAGTGAAGCCACCATTTTCTAGTATATCTTCTTGTGAATCTAATGGTAAAAGAACTTTTCAGATACCCAAAAAAATCCTCATCATCATCCCTCTAAGTATTAGGCCATGTGCAACATTACTCCTGCTCTTCCAGTCAAGTTAAACGACACAATAATCCCCTTTTCTTCCTGTATTAAAAACCTTGGAGTTTACTTTGACACGCATTTAAACTGGAATTATCAAGAAACTCATATTATCAAAAAAGTGCTTTCCAAACTACATTCCTTAAACAACATTCGAAAATTCCTCCCACTATCACTCAAAAAAATACTAGTGGAAACACTAGTAATGCCCCACTTCGATTATTGTGATTCTCTACTGACTGACCTCAATGTCAACCAGTCGCAAAGATTACAACGTGTTCATAATTCTTGTGTTCACTTCGTCTGCGATGTCCGTCGCACTGACCACATTACCCAATCCTTCCAAACTCTAAACTGGCTACGGCTTAACGAACGTAGAAATTTTCATTCTCTTGTTCTCCTTTTCCAAGCCCTTCACACCTCTACACGTTCCTACCTTGCCTCCCGTTTCAGTTACCTGCCATCATATCATAACCTCTTCACATGCACACAAAATAGCCGCATACTAGCCATACCAACACATAAGACATCATCGTATTCATCATCATACACAATCTCGCTTTTGCACTTGTGCAATACCCTACCCAGTGACATCAGAGACTGTCGGAATTTAGTAGCGTTCAAAAGCAAACTTATTAAGCATTTTCTTACTGCGTAGAGTAGGTTTAATTTTTACTTAGTTAATAAAAAAAAAATTCTCTCTTCTTAATTTTTACAATGAACTATCTAGCTTTTATTATCTGTTAATCTTTTAGTACTTTGATTTTTATTGTATTTGTAAATTCAATATTAATTGTAATTATAATTGTAATTGTAGTCTTAATATTATAGTTGTAATCCCCTGGTAGAGGGGAAGAGAAGGCATGATGGCCTTATCTCTACCAGGTAAAATAAATAAATAAATGTGGCCCATTATGGTCTCAAAGAAGAATTGTCCCTCCAGCGTTTCTTTGGACGTCCCAGTGATTTCTTTCCTTGATGGAGATAATGAAGCATAGCTCTTGGGATTCTGTGTGATGCATCCGTTGTAGATGGTCCATCCAGTTGGCCTGCTAATTTTGTATATAGTGGAGAATTGGCTTTAGTCCCAGTTCCTCCATTACTTCCTCATTTCATTTATGGTTCCATCTTTTATATTCTCCTGTATATCGCATCTCATTGGCTGTTATCTTGCTTTCATCCCTTCTTATTGTCCATGCTTCGCTATCATAGCTTAACACTGGTCTTGCAAGGGTTTTATAGAGATGTATTCTTGTGTCCTTTTGTACTAATGATGGTTTCATGATACTGTTAATTATTCCCATGGTTTTTGGAAATTTTGTAATTTTGTTTGCTATATCTACTTCTTTCTCAAATGACAAATTATAACCCAAATATGTGAACTCATTTACTCTTTCTAAAATTTCATTGTCCAAAACTATTTAGCTCGGTACAGGGTATTTCCACAAAAGGCCATCACTTTTGTCTTGTTTATATTGCTTTCCAGTTATATTCAAATTATGGACAGAGTACTGCAGATCATTTTCTGTGGGTGCTATTAAAACAAATCAATTTTTGTAAATAGTTTCAAATGTGGAGCTAATTGCCAAATTTGGGCCCTCTTTTGCTTTTTTTAAAACCTAATACCCAATTTTAGATTTCATACACACAGTTGTTCAGCACACAAAAAATAGTAAGTTTCAGTGAAGAAACAAGGAATTTCAAATTTTCAGTATCCTCTTCCTTTAAGAACGACAATATTTTAGCACGGGAATTTTTTTTCTTTATCTTCATATTTTGAAAAAATTTTCTTCGTATTGTGTTGGTCTTTTTTGATATTACTTTGATAAAGACAGTCAACTATTGGATATAAATAACATGTGTAGCCTGACATTCCATAGACAAGTAACACACACAAAGACCTCCAACTCAGCGTATACTCTTGAGAGGCTATTGAAGGGTTATTACACTCAAGCCAATGATGACAAAAATCGGAACTACATCTCTCTCTGGGGGATGGGGAGTCTCTCTCTCTCTGTTTTTTTAATCACTAATGGCAGGCACTTGATTTTTGTCATTCCTCCATATGAAGTCAGTTGCGTAGACAAATTTATGGACAGAGTAATTGCCCAGGGTGCCCCCTAGAAGGCTAGTCTATCTATGCTACAATCATGATGAGATGATAATGGAGACTTTTTGGGATGCCATAGGGAACCTGGAGTTCCTGGAGAAAACCCCTGTATTACCTCGACCACCCAGGCTTGCACGACACAAGTTATAAATCAAGGGTACAGCAGGAATCGAACCTGGGTCCACCAGATTAGAAGTCCAGCACTCTAGCCTCTAGATCACTGTGACGGCAATGTGGGTACTTTGTCTCCGACTGAAAATTGTAAATCAGCTACACAAAAAAACGATTTTATATTTCAGTAATAATATCAATGTTACAAAACTGACAAATTCTATAAACAATGGGTATCCATAATATGTTTAAAATTTTCAGATTGGCAACACTTATAATTATTTTCTTCCCAACATTCCCATCGGACACAGCTGCCACACTCCGACCTAATATGGCAAACTAAACAACTTCTATGAGGACACAACTTCCATCATAAGAGTTAAACTTCCCTAAACATGCCTATACTATCAACAGTGGTCGGTCTGCTACTGAGGCGTAATGGTTAGCATGCCTGACCATGACACGAGCAGGCCTGGGTTAATATCCTGGTTGGGACAAGTTACCTGGTTGAGGTTTTTATCGGGGTTTTCTCTCAACCCGTTAAGAGCAAATGCTTGGTAACTTTCGGCACTGGACCCTGGACTCCTTTCTCTGGCATTATCACCTTAAATTCACTCAGATGCCCAGATAACAATAGCAGTTGATAAAGAGTCGTAAAATAACCAGTTAAAAAAAAGTCTCAAGATATGGTCATGCAATAGGGTTATATGACCATTTTACTCAAATGTAGATGCACTTTAATACAAGATCAAACTTACTGGCTTTTAAGGAACCCAGATGTTCATTGCCGCCCTCACATAAGCCCGCCATTGGTCCCTATCCTGAGCAAGATTGATCCATTCTCTATCATCATATCCTACCTCCCTCAAATCCATTTTAATATTATCTTCCCTTCTCTCGGCCTCCCTAAAGGTCTTTTTCCCTCCGGCCTCCCAACTAACACTCTATATGCATTTCTGGATTCGCCCATATGTGCTACATGCCCTGCCCATCTCAAACGTCTGGATTTAATGTTCCTAATTATGTCAGGTGAAGAATACAATGCGTGCAGTTCTGTGTTGTGTAACTTTCTCCATTCTCCTGTAACTTCATCCCTCTTAGCCCCAAATATTTTCCTAAATACCCTTAATCTCTGTTCCTCTCTCAAAGTGAGAGTCCAAGTTTCACAACCATACAGAACAACCATTAATATAACTGTTTTATAAATTCTAACTTTCAGATTTTTTGGCAGCAGACTGGATGATAAAAGTTTCTCAACCGAATAATAACAGGCATTTCCCATATTTATTCTGTGTTTAATTTCCTCCCGGGTATCATTTATGTTTGTTACTGTTGCTCTCAGATATTTGAACTTCTCGACCTCTTCAAAAGATAAATTTCCAATTTTTGTATTTCCATTTCGTACAATATTCTCGTCACGAGACATAATCATATACTTTGTCTTTTCGTGATTTACTTCCAAACCTATCTCTTTACTTGCTTCCAGTAAAATTCCCGTGTTTTCCCTAATCATTTGTGGATTTTCTTCTAACATATTCACGTCATCCGCATAGACAAGCAGCTGATGTAACCCATTCAATTCCAAACCCTCTCTGTTATCCTGGACTTTCCTAATGGCATACTCTAGAGCAAAGTTAAAAAGGAATTAATTCTGCTGGAATTTGATCGATACCTGGAGACTTATAATTTTTCAGATTTTCTATCGCAATTTCGACTTCAGAAAGTGTGAAATAGAGTTTCAATGTATCATGTAACTTGCAGCAGCTTATTGTGTAAGCATTTTAATCTGTTATTAATTTAGTAATTGTTGTTGATTTATTTGTATGAAAACTACGTAGGTAATGTATAATCTATAATCTTCAAACTAGTGATTTATACAACAGCAACCATATGATCAATTAACTGTTTCAGAATTGGCCAATGGTCAAGTGGACCCTCTTCTGCCTGAGCTGGCCGCAGGACCGAGCTCGTCATCTTCCCTGTCTGCGGAGGAGTACGAGCCAGCCCTAGGAGTGGGGGAACTGTCTCGCCAGTCGTCTCACACCTCCCTGTCAGATCCCCTGTCACCCTCATTACATGACTTCTCCGATGAGGAATCTGATATCTCCAGTGACCTGGAAGTCAACTAGCCATTTGTGGAAGTGGGGGATACAGAAGAAGAGAGGTCAAAAGAAAAAAAAAAAAAAAGAAAAAAGAGCTTAGCTGAGCATCAAACTCCCAAATCAACATAGTCTCTCTGACCAAGAGTACTTGGGTTATAGAGGAGGAAGAATATTTAACATTATACTTACCATCCTGTTAGCATTATTTGATGAATTGTACTTCCTCTGTGCAAAACCTAAGAGATGAGTTCAAAAAAAATATATAAAATAAAATATTTTAAAAAATAAGAAAACACTTGATCTGCTCAGCAATTCTGTTGTCACCAAGAGTACAACCCTTCTCTCACCATTCAGTTGATATGAGCATCGATGATGGAAAAGTCTTGTTAAGATGCTACATGTTCGAATCATTGCTCAGCAAGGGATATCCTCAGCAATGTTGGAAATCAGCATGTGGTTCACAAAATGGCTCCCAAGCCCAAGTACTGTGCTCATCACTCGTTCGAACCCGTTTCAACAAGTTGAGGCCGTCCAGTTGAGCGAAGGCACATGTGCAGTACCTTGTTTTCACCGAATTACTTGAAGCCATAGTGAGTGAGTCCGTGCATCAGTTTGTGCCACCGAGATAGGGACCACAACGTAACGTGTAAAAGACTTCGTGGCAGAAGAATATTAGTACAACCTTGATTACAAAGCCAGTGAGAACGTGACAGATCTGGTGGAACGTTGTATTAGCATGTCTGCTCTTGTGACAGCCTTCTCGGCATTTCATTTCAGTCCAGATTAACAGCACAGAATAATGTAAGAGATATTTTTTTTTAATTAATGTTTTTAAAAAGGACAGTAATGTAGAAAATAGAATTTTTCCTATAACCTGTCACATGTAAAACTACTCTTTTGCACTTAGCAGTTTTACAATGTATTTGTCTTAAAGACAATATGGGGAGTTCTCACCGATGTCGTCATGCACTGCGTTGTTGGATTGCCATGCAGTTCCGCATCTTTGTGCATATTGCCTTGAGAATAACAGCAGTAAAGTCAATGCAGTTACACAGTTTATATGAGATTGGGTTATGAAATGATAGGCGAAGACTTCGTTTGCCACTGAAATTATATAATTATGCATGTCTGCTCAGAGATGATCATTACCTTTGTCCCTGGTTTTGATAGCTTAATAATCGGGGTTTTGACACACTTCTGACATTGCAGGAAGCATTGAAGCTAATTTCCTTCGGTGTTAAAATAACACTGATTTATACTTGATTATCCCATCACATTTACTCCAATTTGCACACAATTAATTGATCATGTACAAATGTAGGGTGAGAAGCTACAGACCTTAAAGATTGGTGTAAAGATATTGAAACATTAATGAAATCTTTGTGTAGGAGAGTGTGTCTCCAAACACTGAATGGTGTATGTACAAATTCGGGGGTCTGTGGTTTGTTCCTCCTTACACATTTTAATTTGAAATATAGAAAGATGTAGAAGAGGTCACAGAATGTCTTGTTGCAGGGACATATTAGCACATTTGTGTACATACTAAGGTTGGATAAAAAGTAATGGCAGCAGTTCGATATTTCTGACATGGCTTTAATCACAGGGGTGCAATATTTACGTACCTTCTATATAGCCGCCCCCCTTATTTATTACCTTTTGCCAAATGTTTGGAAGGCGTCGTACACCATCAGCGCGTCCATCTTTGTTGATGTTCCATATTGACCGCCCTATAGCACGGATAAGTTCATCTCTGGTATTGTACCGGGTCCCTCACAGTGGTTCTTTCACTTTGGTGAAAAGATCGTAATCGCATGGACTCATATCGGGTGAGTATGGTGGATGTTCCAGAATCTCCCATTGCCAGCGGCGCAAGAGGTCCTTGACAGCAGCAGCACTGTGACTCCTTGCATTATCAAGAAAAATGATGGGATTCTGTACCACCAAATGTCGTCGTTTTCTCCTGAGGCCTGGACGATGGTGGTGCTGCAGGAACCTGCAGTAGTAGTCCGCATTTACCGTCTGCCTTGGAGGTACAGCGTGGTGCAGTATTATCCCATCAATGTCATAGTGCCACAATGAAGAACTCCTTCACAGCGCTTTGTGTAGGGCGCCCTTCTATGGACAAGGAGAACCAGGATGCTTGCATTCATTTGATTGGTGTTTCAAGTTTGGTTCATACGAGCGAGTCCAGGTTTCGTCCAAGAAAGTCATTACCTTTCCTTTGGTACCGGTGCAACAAGGCCTTCCCGGAATGCTTTAATCCATGGTGCCACTGTGCGATATGGCAACGCTGCATTGCCACATGCTTCATGCAGTCCCTGAAAACATTCTTGTGCACTACGACCTTGTGCCATTTCAATTTTGATCCAGAAACATGGTCTTAGGGTGCTCGCACTATGCCTATGAAAGTCAACGTTCTACACACTGCAGTAGATTGACAGAGTACTGTCGCCGCTGGCTGCACTAACTCATCTAACAATCCTTGTTCGTGTCCACACAGCTGGCAGCTCTCGAATGCACCATCGTCACGTGATAGCAGTGTTGCCATAACTTTTTATCCAACCTATGTAATACTGGCATTTCCCTTTCCCTTTGTATTGATCCATACATTTTGAGGAGCCTTTACTAGTATTCATATGAGCAAGAGAGGCAGACAAGTTGCAACTCAGGATATCATGTGCCCACATTTAGATAGCAGAGGGGAACCTGAACGAACTGGAAGTAGCATATTTTATTTGGCAGATTGAAGAAGTCTTGCTTGTATTAATTGTAAAAGTTTCCCAAAGTACTGCATCCGGATAAAAGAAAACTTTTTTAATTCTATATTACAATGTGGGGGGAGGGGGGAACATGTACAGTAAATGTTTTAGGAAAACATTGCCTTTCGTTGTATAAATATTATTTCCTTTTCTATCATTTTGAAATGGAAGGTATAGTGTCTAGTGATGCTGTTATGTTAACAAATCTTTTACCAGGAATCTTCCTGGATACAGTTATTTGTTTTAGTATGTGGTAGAATGTATAAACTTTGTTATATATTATTTTTTTCTCTCTTCAAATTATGAAAATTGTGAAGCATGTGTATATTTTATTGGCACTGTAGGATGTCGCTGTTAGCAGTTAAGACCTTGGTGCTAATTTGATCGTCCACAGTGGGTAATGAACGATGAAGTGGCGTTTGTGAAAGCTACCAACACAGTGACAATGGTAATCAGCTGATACATTGACTTAATAGAACAATTACTGCTGAAACGTGCATTGATTATCATTTTAAGTGACGTTGAAGAAAATTCTCCCCAGATATGTGAACAGTGCAGCATCTCTGAATCACAGTTTTCATTTGTTAAATTATTTTGGCCAATCAGAAGACAAAACTAAAATTATATTATACTTTTTCATTTTCCACAGTGATACATCAGTAATTGGAATACACTTATAAGGAGAGGGCACGCTCTGTATATCACCGAATGGAATAAGATTGTGTGAGATGAAAGTACAAGATGTTCTGTTTAAAGTCTTACCTGGTATGGGTGGCCAATGACCCCTCGTTTTGAAAATATTGGCTATTGTTTGTGACATACTTCTGTTAGGTGCTCAATAGGGAAGCATTAGCCTGTGTAACAGCGTAGCCCATATGGTTGGATACTGAGTTGTCATCCAGACAACCTAAGTTCGAATCTTAACTGTCCTATTTTTTTTCTTTTAATAATGATTAATATTGTGATCACAGTAATCTATTTACATATATCATATTTCTCAATGTATTGAACGCTTCATCATGTTTTAAACAAATTATAATTAGCTACCATTGTATTGTAAAGGATAAACAATGAAATATTGCTCATGTAGGCAGGTAAGATGTGTCACTGGTGTCTGATCTGTTTCTATTCCACTTCATTGTGTCCTGATTCATTATGATAAATGTAATAAAAACACACAAAACATACATATTTCCTGCACCATGCACAGCAAATGAAAGAAGGTTGTCCACAGTCACACACATTTTTCCGCACTTCTACTGCGAAACAGATATCATTCACATTCACAAACACTTCTCATTTTGATGCATATCACGCATATTTCAACATGGCTTTGAATATAGGAGCTGACAACTGAAAGTGAATAAAAGAAATTTAAAAAAAATTAATAATAATAATAATACTTACTTACAAATGGCTGTTAAGGAACCCGAAGGTTCATTGCCGCCCTCACATAAGCCCGCCAGCGGTCCCTATCCTGAGCAAGATTAATCCAGTCTCTATCATCATACCCCACCTCCCTCAAATCCATTTTAATATTATCCTCCCATCTACGTCTCGGCCTCCCTAAAGGTCTTTTTCCCTCCGGTCTCCCAACTAACACTCTATATGCATTTCTGGATTCGTCCATACGTGCTACATGCCCTGCCCATCTCAAACGTCTGGATTTAATGTTCCTAATTATGTCAGGTGAAGAATACAATGCGTGCAGTTCTGTGTTGTGTAACTTTCTCCATTCTCCTGTAACTTCATCCCGCTTAGCCCCAAATATTTTCCTAAGCACCTTATTCTCAAACACCCTGAACCTATGTTCCTCTTCAGAGTGAGAGTCCAAGTTTCACAACCATACAGAAGAACCAGTAATATAACTGTTTTATAAATTCTAACTGATTTTTGGACAGCAGACTGGATGATAAGAGCTTCCAACCAATAATAACACGCATTTCCCATATTTATTCTGCGTTTAATTTCCTCCCGAGTGTCATTTATATTTGTTACTGTTGCTCCAAGATATTTGAATTTTTCCACCTCTTCGAAAGATAAATCTCCAATTTTTATATTTCCATTTCGTACAATATTCTGGTCACGAGACATAATCATATACTTTGTCTTTTCGGGATTTACTTCCAAACCGATCGCTCTACTTGCTTCAAATAAAATTTCCGTGTTTTCCCTAATCGTTTGTGTATTTTCTCCTAATATATTCACGTCATCCGCATAGACAAGAAGCTGATGTAACCCGTTCAATTCCAAACCCTGCCTGTTATCCTGAACTTTCCTAATGGCATATTCTAGCGCGAAGTTAAAAAGTAAAGGTAATAATAATAATAATAATATCAAGCTTTAAAAAATGAGAAGGCATTAGGATTCGAACTCAAGTTGCCTGGATGACAACTCAGCATCCAACCTTATGAGCTACGCCGTTACACAATCTAATCTTTTCCTATTAGACACCTAACGGAAGTATGTCACAAACAATAGCCAATATTTACAAAACGAGGGGTTATTGGCCACCCATACCAGGTATGACTTTAAACAGTACGTCTTGTACTTTCATGTCACAAAATCTGATTTAATTCTGTGATATACAGAGCATGTCCTCTCCTTGTTAATTTCGGATGGATATGAAAATTAGAAAGAATCTTGCAACAAACCATGAGATCTTGCTGTGTTTCATCACAGTATAAAAGATTAACACTTTGAAGGCACTTGGGGGGCATGGAGGTAGAGCTCCACACTTTTTTGACCTCTGCACTAGATGGTGGTGTCTACACCATGCTCCAACTGCCTTCAACCCCTGGAAAGACTCGGTACTCAATTTGACAGGAAGCTGAATGAACCTCGGGGCCGTGGGTAATGAGAAGAATCCTGTCTCCACCCGAGATTGAACCAAGTATCTTTTTTATGTTGGTTGCCAGTTGCTCTAGCTACTGAGCTACCTGGCTGCCAACTTTTAAATTATAATGTTTAAAAATTAATTTAAAAATAAATGAGTGCTGCAAAATATGTCGGTATAATGTTGGGACAGTATTTTCATTAGGTTACAGTTGTTTGTTTACCATTCCCTGCCATATCACATTTGTCCTAACATACATCAGTGTTGGAAAAATCACATTTAATAAATCAAACCATCAATAAAAAATATGTTGAAGTTAATTATTTTGACGTGTTATATATCACTTTTATCTGCACTTGTTGAAGTGGTTGACGATTTCCTTAGACTCGTTTAAACTCATCCTAGTTTTCAGCAGCAGGGATTTAGAAAACCTGTGAAATGCGAGGTGTACACTTCGTTTGATTAATGCCGACCAAGATTTTGTTCATTCTCTATTTATAAGTATCATGTTTAACGAGGTAAAATAAGAAACCCTTCATTTCACCCTAATTCTATTTAAATAATGTCTTTATACAAATTTGATAACATTTCATTAAAATTTACTCTCCAAATGTAGTTTTCAATAAATCTCTTATTTTAAAAACTTCTATTGTCTCTAAATCTGAAGGAAATATACAGGAAGTTCTCGCCATCACCACTGGCCACCTCCCCTTACACAGCCATCCTCTGCTAGTAAATTGCAACTTGCTTTTATTATTAAAAACTGAAAGTATTATTTGGAGTTCTAAAATGACTGTTTATGCATGCATATTTTGCATCCTCCTTGAATATCCAATTAATAGGGACCTGAATTTTTAGCATCTATTTTCATCAAAATTAGCATCTTCCCCCCCACCCCAAAAGAAACTTTGTGCATTCTACTTTTAATTTCTCAAAAGTTAACTTTGTGAACAGTTCAGCATTTTCCTCCTTCAAATTACATTGTCTGTCTAAAACTACAGCATCATACTGTGATAAAACACGTTCACTGTTAACATTGTGTCCACAGTACTTGCAAACAACATGTTGAAAATGCTTTATTCTCCAATGCGGCAACTGTAGAATTTACAAAAACTGTCTTAGCGTCTGAAGCATAGAGTCCATGAATGGAATACTGCTGGGCTCTTTCATGTACAGTTATATTATTCACCCCATTTTACGAAGGAGCACTTGTCTCACAAATTCAACCAACTCTGCCAATAAAGCAAGAATAACTATCCAATTCTGCTGCGATCTCAAAAGCAAATGGCTGAGTAAACTGATGCAGTGCATTTTAGCTAAGCCAATATCAAGTATAGAACTTGATAATCGATATTACTGTATGTATATCAATCATCTGACCTTCATTATCAATACATCAAATTTATCGAATCGAGCCAACAATAATTGATAAAGAGATAATCGATCAATATCTTTTGAGTATTTAAGAAATGCCTTTAATTTGTGTGTGTGTGTGTGTGTGTGTGTGTGTGTGTGTGTGTGTGTGTGTGTGTGTGTGTGTGTGTGTGTGTGTGTGTGTGTGTGTGTGTGTGTGTGTGTGTGTGTGTGTGTGCGTGTGCACACACACACACAAAAATTATATATGTATAATGTGCCTTTCACTTGAAAAATAACATTTTACTGATAAATCGCTATTAAATAGCATTTTTATCGTGATTTCGCGTTTTTGCACCTTCTGTTCTGCTAGAAAATTATGCTAAATCACCTTACAGATGAAGAAAAACACTTTCTATCTGACAATTTAAAAATTCGCGTATTTCGCAAATGTTAAATTTTCAGGTCCCTACCAATTCGTGCAAAATGTTTCTTATTTAAATTCATCTTTGGAATGAATTTAGTTTCCTAGTTTGTTTTTAGGTTCTCCAGTGAATAAAATCAGATACATTCAAATTCGTAGATTGTGAAGGCAGCAAACTATAAGTCACAATGTGATCACTGGAATTTCTATCAGTAAATGACAGACATTGTGTGTCTGTAGTGATGTTATTTTGTTTTTTCTTCTAATGGTGGGTACCTTATTTTGTTTTTTCTTCTAATGGTGGGTACCTACTTGACTGTTCGTCATTCACCCATATGAAGCCAGTTCTGTAGACCAATAAATTTACCGACAAAGTTGTTGCCCAAGGTGCGCCATAGGAGGCTGGTCTACACTACATCCACAATGAGATGAGATGTTGGAGATTTGTTGAGATGCCACGGGAACTGGAGCTGCCAGAGAAACCCCCTATGTTACCTGGACCATGGACTTGATCAGCACTAGTTATAAATAGGGGATACATCATGGATCGAACCTGGGTCGACAGGATTATAAGTCCAGCACTCTAGCCACTAGACCATTATTTTGCATAAGTAGTGTCTCCATAGGAACACATTCATTAAATTTCAGTTGTGGTCGTAAAGAAAAGAGTAATACAGTCGAACCTCAATATAGCAATTTTCTGGGGACTAGAAAAAATGTACCGATATCAAGGTTATTGTATTGAGGGGTTATGAAATTTTACCTAAATCTATGTTCTGAAAGAGAATATAGTAGAAATAAGCATAAAATAACATTTACCATTTGATTTTTGTTCTCCAGCTACCACTTTAATGAAAGTAATCCGATGTCTGTTTTTAAGATGATGTTGCCAA
This sequence comes from Periplaneta americana, assembly GCA_025594305.2. Taxonomy (NCBI): domain Eukaryota; kingdom Metazoa; phylum Arthropoda; class Insecta; order Blattodea; family Blattidae; genus Periplaneta; species Periplaneta americana. Next base: position 167,562,951 of record JAJSOF020000013.1, on the reverse strand, counting down.
CCACTGCTTGATTTGAAATTCAAATCGCCAAGTACTTTGGCAAATAAAGTGCTTTTTGATACGCCGTTCTGTTAAGTGCCCTCATTTCACCACATCAAGGTAGCAACGTCAACGTCTTCTGCTGCCACAGTTTTTAAACATGTTCAGGATAAATCTTACCGCTTACTACACTGTCCTTTATTTCTGCTTTTAGCCACTTAAGTCTGCTTCAGTCCCCTATCTAAATACTAAATGCAGCTAATTTAGTCTTCAAATTGATTTGTTTTCGTACCTGCAGTCATTAACAACTAACACTCGAATGTGAAAGGTGCCAGTGGCAGAAAACCTAAAGACAAATCCTGTAAGTGTCACACGCCTCTGAAGCAGGTAAAGTTCCATTGTAACACATTCCTTGCACAGGATACCAAAATCGGTCAACAAAAGTATGAAACAGTGTATACAGAATAATGGGAAAACATCTTTTAGAGGGTAATATCAAGTAAAAAATGAAATAGTATTGAACATGAAAACTAGTTTTAAGGAACCCGGAGGTTCAATTGCCACCCTCACATAAGCCCATGCAGATTGGTCCCTATCCTGATGAAGATTAATCCAGTCTCTCCATCATTTGAACCCAACTTTCAAATCCATTTTAATGCTTATCCACTCCACACCAGATCTCGGCCTCCCAAAGTGTGGCTTTTGGATCCCAACTAATCACACTATATGCATTTCTGGGTTCAAAATCCAGCGCCGGAGAGTTTTTCTCCGTCCATGCCTTTCATCGTCAAATGATGACGCAGAATATCTGCATGTTCCTAATGTACTGTCAGGTTAAAATAATATATATGAGCTCTGCTTTGTAAACTTTCTCCATTCTTTAAGACGGCTTTCATTCCTCTTAACCCCAAATATTTTCCTAACGAACCTTATTCTCAAACACATGTGTGGACTTCAGTCCTCGTTCATAGACATCTGTGACGAGTCAGAGGGCGGCCATACAGAACAACCCAATAAACTGTTTTATAAATTCTGTCAGATTTTTGATCCAGAAGGCTTAGATGGATAAAGCATCAGCACGTAAGCTGAAAACCCGGCATTTCAAATTCTGCGTTTAATTTCCGGAGAGTCATTTTATTTGTTACCGTTCCATTAAAAATGAAATAGTATTGAACATGAAAACTAGTAAATTAATATTTTTTTATGTTTTTCTTATTTCATTCGTGTTTCTCCAAAATTTGGCCAGCATTGTAATGATAAAGCATTTGAAATAAAGGAATTACATTGAAACTGATCAAATTTTTCGTTGCAACAGGATTTATCGTTACATCAGTTTTTGTTGTATGGAGGTTTGACTGTACATTCAAATATTGGGTAGTTCAGTCTTATTAGCTGCTGTTATACCACCAGCATTCCATTGTAAGATGTTTAGTTGATTCTGTACCATTAAAGTAGTCCCCACCCGGAGATCCGATTGGAAGACTATTTTACCTCAGGATAATTTGACCTTAATGGTACTCATTTCATATTGGAGTGGTTAAATGGCAAGTTGTAGCCGATTTAAGTGAACACCATATTTTAACGTTTTGGTGGCTACTTCATTCACACACAACCCCCAGAATGTCTGGAGGACCACACCTGCTGTTGGTCAACGGGTTCACTGGACTTCGTTGGGAGATCTTGTTGATCACCAGCTTTCCCTCCTTAAGCCTCTGGAGGACGATTTTAGTGCCATAGCAGATCAGCACTAGGAACAGAAAAGTAGAAAGGATAGGAAGGAAAGTGAAATGAACCCCTAGGCCTCGAATGCTCTAATGCCGTCGGGGTCGAACAAAGTAAGAGTTCAGTCAGAGGACTGGATAGGAAAGGGTAAAGAGGGACTTAGGTATTGAATAGAGGAAAATAATACCAAATTCAATCATTAACTCGTCAAGCTGACCAGTGCTATTGATGAGTAGCCCCTCCCTTTAGTTCATTTGCTGAATTCTTTTACCTGTTGTTTAAATCTACATAGTTAGACTTCAACAAACAAAATTTGATAACACAATCTCAAGGGAAAAAATGGAACTCTCTGCGGCATAATCCACAGTTAATTCCCAATTTACCACGAAAATCGTCTGTAGCTGCATTTAGATTGGCAACAGGCCATGATTATTTAGCCAAACACCTGCATAGAATTGGAATATATCAGTCCCCTAACTGCCCATTGTGCAACTCAAACCAAGAAAAGGGTTCGGAACACCTCAAAACCTGTGCTTTAGTGGCTGACTATGATGGTATCTTCGAAAAATATTGGAGTGCAAGGGGTCAAATGACTTTGTCAAATGCCTGGCATTAGAAAACAAGATTCAAATATGGTTACATTGCAAAAGTCATTCTCTCTCAATATGCATGTCTTTCATAAGTGATGTAAAATATGATTTCAAGTGCCATAAGTTTAATACAATGAGCCTGTAACCCACATAAATTAAAATTAATATTCGCCTATTCCAATCATCTTTTTGAAACACAGATAATTGTAATTTTATCTTATTTTTCTATGTGTATTTTTAAGCCTCGAATAATATTAAAGAACATTTCATTTCACTTAAGCTACTTGATATGTATTATGTTAATATGGGGAATTTTATGAGGTAAAGAGAATGCTTTACTAAGGCGAGGGAAATGTACATACTATAATGGATATCTACAGTTTGTAACTTGTACTGCTTCCATCATCATCATTGGCGCTACAGTCCTTGGTGGGCCTGGGCCTCCCTTAGTAATTGTCGCCATCCGTCTCTATCTTGTGTAGCAGCCTTCCAATTCTTGCACCCCAACTTTCTGGCATCCTCTTCCACTCCATCAATCCATCGCAAGTGCGGTCGACCTCGTCTTCTCTGACCTCCCGGATTTGTTATTACAATTTTTTTGCAAGGTTCACTTGGGTCCATGCGTATTACATGTCCTGCCCACCTCAATCTGCTACTTTTAACTGTGTTGATTATATTTGGCTCTCCTAGAAGTCTATATAATTCATAGTTGCATCTCCTCCTCCAGAGACCTTCCTCAAATGTTGGGCCATAGATCCTTCGCAGAATCTTTCTTTCGAAAATCTCCAGTCTTTTTTCATCATTTTTGGAGATTGACCACGTTTCTGCCGCATATGTCAAAACTGGTCTCACTAATGTTTTGTAAAGAATAACTTTTACTTTCCTGGATAGAGCATGCGAACTAAAGTGATATTTCAAGCCAAAATATGCTCTGTTTGCTTTCATTAATTGATTAGAGATTTCTTTGGACGTTATTATCGCTAGTGACCACTGATCCTAAATATGTAGAGTTGTCAACTTTCTCAAAATTATAATCTGATATCTGCAGGCTATCTATTTTGTCAACTATCTTTCCATTATCTGCCAACATATATTTTGTTTTCCTCTCGATGATGAGGCCTATTTCTTTTCCAGCCTGTTCCTCTGCTTCCATACTGACATTTAATATTAATTTGTCACATACAATCAGCCCATTCTTTTTCCTTCCCTCCAGTACAAAAGGAGTAAACTTTGAAATTCAGAATATTTCTTCGAAGTGGAATTCACTTGGAAGTGGTGACTATTGCATCAAATATATTATGCCAGCTAGCAGTTGCACGTGGTTGAAGAATTCTAATTTTACATATCTAAGCGTCACTTGCTTTGTGCCAAATGTATTTACTGAATCAGTTGGAAATTTACTTTTATGTGCTTAGTTTAAATATACCGTGTGTTCATTTCAAAACTTCCCACTTTGAACAAATAATTTTAGATATGCAGGGGACATTTGAGGAAAAACACGTCCATTTAGTTTTCTAGGGAAAGTTCAAAACCACTGCTGATTGAATATTCTCTTCCACCTCTTCACCATCATCAATCCCTACTTTTGAAAATTCAGTCCGTTTCTGAAATAGAGTCAGAAACATATCATTTCATGAATTAAACTTTAGTTTGTTTAAATTAGACTATATTATGAAGATTCTGTGCTGTTACTATGTGTGCTAGACGCTATCATCTTAGAACATATCGCATGTGTAGGGTCTTTGGGCATTTATCAGTAGGTCATCAACTATTGTTTTGATTCTGTTTCGACTGTCATTTGTTATAAGTGGTTTGTATTCATTTTTAATCCCTGTAATTGTATTACTGTTAATGATATACTTCCTAGCATATCGCAGAAATGGATGGACCATGGATAGGGTTTATCATCCCCTTTAAAATGAGTTTTTGGAAATGAGAGTGGAACAGAACATTCAGTAGTTTTAAACTTCCCCCTCGAAAACTAAACTAAAAAATTATATAACCTTGGCAGTTGCAAGTGTAGTTAAATAATAGAACATTATGCAACGAGCCTATAATGGTAGTAATTAAGACGCGAGGATGTTTATGAAACAAGTGCAAGCGAGTTTCATAAGACTTTTATGCTCGACCATATTTCTAACTTGAAATTATTCATAAGTATTCATGTTATTGTTATGTGAGTGCAATAGCCTACCTCATGAATTGTGAGATGTGCGCAGACGCGAAAGTATTGATTTTTTCCGGGAAATAAATGTCGATGACCTTGATATAATCTAGAGAGTAAGATAAACATTAGTCTTGATATAACCTTGAAATTGAATTCGACATTGAAAAACGAGATGACAAATTGAATTTATTTGAATATTATTTACAATTAACGCTAATTATTATAGTAACAGAACATAACCTTCTGCGACAGTATTGGATTTCCAGCCTCCGTGACCTTTCGATAGTTGTCTTTCGATTGCATATCCGAGAATAATCGAAAACCTGAACTTTAATGAATAGGTGTACTTTAATGACATGCATTAAAGGACTGCTACCAGGTATATAATTACTACATTTCGACATGGCCGAGCATAAAACATTATTTATGATTTTTTTTTTTTTTTTTTGTAATTTTTTTTAGCAAACATTCCATGAATGTAACTGGGATCTCAGAACTTACAGTAGCAATGCAGAATAGGGCTCTTCACAGAGAATCCGAGTTCGAAATGGTTGCCCCATGTTTTGCAGGCTAGACAAACATTTTTCTGAATACACAAATGGAATAACAATTGAAGGAAATTTACCATGCGTAATTTAAAAAAATTTATTTGCTCAATATAGGCCTACAATTGATTGCATACTTTATAACATAATATACAGATGAATAAATAATAATAATAATAAAGCGCATAAATTGTGCATAAATGAAAGTCACTTGGATTGAACAAAGTTAATGACTGATAGCTGCCTATTCCCACAGACTAGGATATGGTATCTATCACATGTCTTGTTGCATAGGACACACACACAGTTGTCCCGGTTCCAAATGTTCTGAATCTTGTGGTGGTATCCAACTGGTGGCGGAGCTTCTGCCTGTCCAGGTCCGATCATGGCCTTTTGTGTAGAAATCCTCCCAGATGTCTTCCCTCTTCCTTATCCTCTCGACAGAAGTGGAGGGCAGATCATTTTGTTCTGATTTTCTGAATACACAAATGGAATAACAATTGAAGGAAATGGAGGTCTTTCGTGCGCACTTGTCCCATGGTCTAGTCCGTAAAGTTTATCTTGGTGTCGAAGATGATCATCGCTGTTTTGAGAGATAGCTTGGTTAGTTCTCTGATGTCATGAATGGCTTTTGTGGCTGCTGTAGCTCTTTGATTGGTGTGTACCCTGAATGAATTTGTTGTGGTCTGTAAGTCCGAGGTATTTGGCCTGGTTTACTGTTTGTAGAGGTTCTTGTTTCATTTTGTCGTTCGTTCATTCATTCATTCATAACATAATAGTTGGAAGATAGATGAATAAATGGACACCGGTAACAACAAAGGAAATAAGTGTAAGTAATGCATAATATGAAATGTGGTATGTAAAGAAATGCAAGAATAGAATAAATTACAATTACTTACCAAATAGAAGAGAAAATAAGTACATACATTCTATTGTAACGTTTACACTTTAAACTCAAAATGCATACCTCTAAAACAGTAGTTGTTAGTCTTTTAATTACTCTGAACAGATTTCATTAATAAATAATTTTTAAGAAGATATGTTTTACTCTTGACGATACCAACTGTAATACATGAATGAATGAACGAACTAATGAATCAGTCATTGAATCCATGGATGAATTAATGAGTTGATTGATTGTAGTGAGGGAAGAAGAATTATCAATTAAATGATAGGCCTACACAATGATAATCGTGTCCTTGCAAGGGTTCTTGGAACTGCTGCATGGCTCAATGTGGTGCATTTGCCGGCCACCCACAAAGGGTGAGAAACAACTCGAATATTCGATAAACCGAACCTGAAACATTCAGACGGAAGAACTTTGCATGCTAACTACAGCATCAGGCATTCAACAGTAATATATGATTTCTGTTTTTTGTGCACCTATGCCTAAACCATCAAGTACAATGCAATGATGAACTCAATGCAAATCATGTAATCTGGTGTGGTTCGTGAGAGAAACAACAGGAATAAATTCGTATCTTTTTAATAATGCGTGTAATTATATACAATTTAAATTATATTACATTAACACTTCATCTTCAGGGAAATATAATTTAAAAAAAGAGCTTCATTGGAGATCATCGTCGTCATACAAATCATCAAAATCTGAAAGAGAAAAGAAAAAATCAGATAACAAAATTAATTCAACATTATTATGGCAACTTCGCGTACCTTTCCTTCAGATCAGTTATTCCAGTTCATATCACGAAGTCAATAATACTTTTCACAGTAAGATACACGAATGTTTATCATACAGTGTTGCAATTCAGTACTGGTATATTCTTTGTTCCATGACAAGAAAATCTTTGCTTAATTATTAAATCTGGAATTTAGGAATCTATCCTGTTTCTTAATATATGTCTAGACGTGTCATGAAAAATCATGAAATCTGATACGAGTTTTATAGTATGCTAAAATGCTTACATTCGTTTTTAAAAATTGGCAACTTTAATTTTTACTGTAACAAGAATTAGACTACTCTTACGCTCTATAATGCTCATTCTATCACATTTGTGTTAACTACGCAGCTGTTGTTACCAATAATTACCATTTTCAATTTTATAAACAGCTGTTTCACAACTTCTCAAATTGTGACATACTAAACACGTTCCCATAACCTCTGCTTATATACAGAATTGTTTCTCAGTTTATTTTTTTCATTTCATTTATTGTATTCCATAGATCTTACATTAGCACTGAAGCTTTAAGGTGTAGAACAAAAATTATATTAATGGACAAAAAACAAAGCTTCAAAGTGGACAAATTTGGAGATTATGTAATGCAAAGCAAAATAACTATCTAGTTTATGTACACCGGCTTGCTTCCCGCAATATTGTTTCAGGAAAATGGACGTTCTCCTTAAATCGAATGCATGAAGGTCCAGGGAACATTTCGCTATATACCAAAAGAATCCTGTGTGCACAGATCACATTGCGACATTGCTTATGGTATTGTTATGGACCTGAAACAACACAATAATTATTACCTGTGAAAAACTAATAGAAAACTTCAAATATCCATCTACAGGAAAGTATAGGTTTCTGCACACCGCAACAAAATGGAAAGGGATCCCACATTAAATGTTACAAGTAGGACCTACATAAGAATTTTTTTTAATTGTAAGTGGTGTACGTAAACTAGACATTTACACAAAGCAAATTATGAATGGAAGTTCTTATTCTTTCGTTATTTTGTACAACCACTATTTCTACCCCTCTGTGCATGACATGTATCCATAAATGGAAGGAAGACTGAAGACCTGCTAACCAAAAGAAAAGATGTTTAAATAATTTTACTAATACTCCATTAACATGTGCGTTCAAAGGCTTACAAAATTACATGTAGAGCATGATTTTACACGTACAATAACCAGGCCTATGCTCCAGAATACAAATCCTAATGTTTAAAAAGTCATGCTACTGGTCGGTTGTTCATATGTGCAAAAAGTATAATAATACAACCTTTTCCAAACTATATTAGGCTATTAATAAAGGCAGTTTTACCGTTGAAAAAATCAGCATGAACTGCTTTTTCATTAGCTGCCAAATCCATCAGCAAACCACTGGATCCTCCAGCCTGAAAAAGACAATAATGAAATGAGACCTGTTTTCGTAAGGTCGAGGATCATTGACAGGTTAGGTTTGTTCACGCTTTTGATATACCTTGCACATATACAAGAAAGGAATGCTTCCCCATGTAGTTAAACATCGTGGTGCTACCACTAAATTACGTGTGAAAATTTCTGAGAAAATCATTGGCTGGTTAAGTAAGAAACTAAAATTTATAACTTTCGCTGGGACCGCAATGTGTCTGTAAAGTGATATGCTACAATTTTGAGATTATTTAACATGATTTAAGTATATCTTTTTCTCCTGTGTATGGTGAGTATCGGGATCGAAGTTTCATCCTTTACTTTCCTCCCAGGGAATCCATGCTGAAATGTTATCGCTCTCAATCATTAGTGTTTGATTCCACATGCCTTGGATGCAACGGGCGCGAAGTATTTATCACTAATATAGCCTACTTAACCTTGACACCGACAGTGGGACTGCTTATCGGTATTCTACCTCCTCACCTAACATTACTGGCAATGGGTCTACTTGTCACATAATATATCATATTATAATTATCATCGTGACATTTATTGTATTCTATAGATCTTACATTAGCATTGAAGTTTAAAAAAGATGTGGAACAAGTCAAGGGTTACATAAATTTTGGCGAGATAAACTACTTATCGTAATTATATTTATGTCATATTTTCTGATGCTATTACCTCTTCCAAATCCATGTATGGGCCAGCCCCTTCTGGAAACATTTCATCAGCTACAACAGTGGGTTTCATATTTTCTTTTAATTCAGACAACTCGTGTACAGTGTCTATAACTGAGAAATTTGACTATAAATCGCTTGCTGGTAGTTATTGCAGCTTTGTAATAAACGTAATTTTTATTTTTATATGAGTCCTTATTCTTTACTGAAAGTACAATTTGTACAGTATCTGTCTGTGTCTGTAAATACAACAGAAGTGAGAACATCCACAAATATAACAAATTCTCTTCTTCAGGGTTGCCAACATTTAGTTTGCACTTTCCAGAACTCCAACGAGCAACCAACAAAGACGTTATGGCTACAAAGACTTCGTTGCAGATAGTTTTATGTGGAAAAGTTTCCTATACTGTACCAAGAGATCTTGTGGCCAGCCCGCCAGATTTTGTGCAAATGCTGAAATGCAATGTGCATTTGTTTGATGGGTGATTGTTCGGTGCTGGAATTGTTGTAATAAAAATCTATAGGCCTACTTGTTCCGAAAGATGGATGCAATAGAAGGACATAGTTTTGAAGATGATGAGGTGGAGGGATCGGAATTGCCACCAGTCAAACTGGTTGACGGTATTGACATTAGGTATGTAGATATTTGTATTGGTCTAAAGGAGTGAGAAAGCAATGAAGCATTGTTAAGAAGGCATATAGATTTGGCTTTTTCATTATTGGCAGTGAATAATACATTGAATTCACATTCTTCGGCTTTACGTCACTTAGATATCCCTTCAACCAACCATTTAACCTTGTCACATACCTCTGTCTCATGTCACTTATTTATTCCCTCATTTAACCCAAAACGAAACGCAAATCAGACGTCAGTCCCGTATATGGTGTGGGAAGATATAGAAGATTGGCAAAATTTTCAGATTTTTCTTATGAGTGACATTGTAGGCCTATTGTCAGCCTCCTTACACTAACGAGAAATTATGTTCCCAGAATCTCTATTATGGGAAGATGGCTTTAAGAAGATTCTCTTTATCTTCGTCTTCAGATGAAATAGAAGGGTATTCTACTCGTTGGGGTCGTCACAAACAGCTATTTTGTTATTCTTTACAATTGTGCGACCGAAGAAATGCGGATATCTATCCATACCCACTACCGACAAATACATGCAAGACATAGACCCTACTAAAAGTCTGAACTAACCAAACCTGTCACTGATACTCGATCATATGAAAATTCCCTTTCTATCTGTCTGTGTGCCTATCAGAAAGCTTACATGTAAGACATGCGATCCTCCCTTTCCGTCGACCACCACTTTCCACCCTTACTCTGGTGCGAAATTGGCGTATGACTCGACTCGAAGCCAAGTACATACATACATCCTACCTTTCTTTGGTAACGCAATTGTAAAAAAAAGGCCGCTTGACTAAACTGATTTATGTGAATTTTCAGCATATCACTTCCATTTCGTAGTAATGCCATAGTGTATTTTTGATCGTGACCAGACAGATCTCTAAATGTTGCTACTGCTTCTTTTCTTGAGTTAGGTATTATATCTGGTTGAGCAAGTAACCAACTCCATTTTTTTATTTGTACTATAGCATCTTTATGCTCTTGGTGAACTGCTTGTGAGATTTGTCTATCAATGTAAAATTTAGCTGAGTGGTGTACTATTTTCAAGTTAATTATATTATTTGCAAGATCGTCAGCTATCTAATTGCCATTAATTTTCAGTGTACCAGAACAATGGAAGGAGTCCATAATTGTACCTATTTTAAAGAAGGGGGACAAAACCAACTGTGGTAACTTTCGAGGAATATCACTTTTGTTGACGTACAAAATTTTGTCAATATTCTTTTGAGAAGATTAGCTCCGTACGTAGATGAAATTATTGGGGATCATCAGTGCGGTTTTAGGCGTAATAGATCGACTATTGATCAGATTTTTTGTATTCGACAGATAATGGAGAAAAAATAGGAGTATAAGGGTACAGTACATCAGTTATTCATAGATTTCAAAAAGGCATATGACTCGGTTAAGAGGGAAGTATTTACGATATTCTTATTGAATTTGGTATTCCCAAGAAACTAGTTCGATTAATTAAAATGTGTCTCAGTGAAACATACAGCAGAGTCCGTATAGGTCAGTTTCCATCTGATGCTTTTCCAATTCACTGCGGGCTAAAGCAGGGAGATGCACTATCACCTTTACTTTTTAACTTCACTCTAGAATATGCCATTAGGAAAGTTCAGAATAACCAGGGTTTGGAATTGAACGGGTTACATCAGCTTCTTGTCTATGCGGATGACGTGAATATGTTAGGAGAAAATCAACAAACGATTAGGGAAAACACGGGAATTTTACTTGAAGCAAGTAAAGCGATCGGTTTGGAAGTAAATCCCGAAAAGACGAAGTATATGATTATGTCTCGTGACCAGAATATTGTACGAAATGGAAATATAAAAATTGGAGATTTATCCTTCGAAGAGGTGGAAAAATTCAAATATCTTGGAGCAACAGTAACAAATATAAATGACACTCGGGAGGAAATTAAACGCAGAATAAATATGGGAAATGCGTGTTACTATTCAGTTGAGAAGCTTTTATCATCTAGTCTGCTGTCAAAAAATCTGAAAGTTAGAATTTATAAAACAGTTATATTACCGGTTGTTCTTTATGGTTGTGAAACTTGGACTCTCACTCTGAGAGAGGAACATAAGTTAAGGGTGTTTGAGAATAAGGTGCTTAGGAAAATATTTGGGGCTAAGCGGGATGAAGTTACAGGAGAATGGAGAAAGTTACACAACGCAGAATTGCACGCATTGTATTCTTCACCTGACATAATTAGGAACATTAAATCCAGACGTTTGAAATGGACAGGGCATGTAGCACGTATGGGCGAATCCAGAAATGCATATAGTGTGTTAGTTGGGAGGCCTGAGGGAAAAAGACCTTTGGGGAGGCCGAGACGTAGATGGGAGGATAATATTAAAATGGATTTGAGGGAGGTGGGATATGATGATAGAGACTGGATTAATCTTGCACAGGATAGGGACCGATGGCGGGCTTATGTGAGGGCGGCGATGAACCTTCGGGTTCCTTAAAAGCCATTTGTAAGTAAGTAAGTGATGGAATCCACTGAAATTTTACTTGTTTCTCTTGAGTTAGTAGTTTCTGTATTGTCATTTGTATTTCTAGGGAGAGGAGGGTTGCATTGAGGCTATTGTTATTAAAGCTGATTGAGAGTTTCATAAAAGGACTACATTTTCAAAACTATTTAGCCTTATGGAAAGCTGTTCCAAAGCCACTATAACTTTTATGGTGAGATAGATGGAATTCTCCCAAAGTTATAACAGGGCATTTGTTTACATAATGTAGGTCGACCAGGCAGCGCACGACTGGCACGTAAGCCATGCAACATTCGGCAAACCATCTTCCGCATTCTTGGCAGTCCAGTTCAGTCCCATAATATTCTTGCTGTAATGACAATAGAAGAAAAAGCACTGATTCAATATGAAAAACTTATCAGATTACCAGGAAACAATTGCCATTCATACAGTCCTCTCTGTAGATTGAAAACTCAAAAAAGTTTCATATCCATGGTTCAAGAATAAAAAAAAGAAAATCAATATCCCGAATTTAAAAGTAAACTTACAAATTAAACCAAACCCTTTAACTCTATTAAATATAGAATATAATCTAAATTTAACAGAAGAAATACTGAAATCAGAATTAAGCACTGAAATAATGAAACAACTGTCTTTAGAGACAATTAATATTAGGTACCCTCCACAAAACTGGCTTCATTTATACACTGACGGATCCTTGATTTCCAGAGAACAAGGTGCCGGTGCAGGTGTTACGTGCTGTCTCTTCTCACTTTGTAGATCTCTTGGATATGGAACAACAAGTTTTGATGGTGAAATCATTGCAATAAGTGAAAGTCTCAGGAATCTTCTTTTTCACACCAATAAATTTAAGAATGCAGTTATATTGTCAGACTCCAAAGCAGCTGTTCTATCAATAGTCTCTAAACACACACCTTCATCTCAAACAGCAGAAATAACTAAAATGCTCTCTCAATTAATATCACTCAATAAAAGAATTGTATTCCAATGGATACCATCCCATTGTGGAATCCTGGGAAACGAGAATGTGGTTGCACTAGCAAAGAAGGGTAGCACTGCTACTTACAGACCTGTTACTAAATCTACATATTACTCTGTGAAAAGATTTATTAAATCTACATACTTAGACTTCAACAAACAAAATTTGATAACACAATCTCAAGGGAAAAAATGGAACTCTCTGCATCATAATCCACAGTTAATTCCCGATTTACCACGAAAATCGTCTGTAGCTGCATTTAGATTTGCAACAGGCCATGATTGTTTGGCCAAACACCTGCATAGAATTGGAATATATCAGTCCCCTAACTGCCCATTGTGCAACTCAAACCGAGAAATGGATTCGGAACACCTCAAAATCTGTGCTTCAGTGGCTGACCATGATAATATCTTTGAAAAATATTGGAGTGCAAGAGGTCAAATGACTTTATTGTCAAATGCCTGGCATTAGAAAACAACAAAAACAACATATTCTTGCTGTAGCGGTAAATAACAACACTTAGATTATCAATTCGGAAATGCAGACGAGGGACCAATACTATAATAAAAATCCGAACACTCTGAACGAATCTGTTCTGGTGAGTGAACGTTTACCTTAAAATTTGTCTTTAAATAACAGCTTCTACTCTTTGCAAGCGACCAAGATTAAATAATTTATTGTAAAGGAGTAACATCAAAGTTCGGATAAGAAAGCCATCTGAACCCATAACCATTGTAATGCATTACCGAAAAACTTTTTCTCTTGCAGGGAATTGATTGACACATCAGTCGCTACCTTTGAGGTTAATATGAATGCCGCAGAAGAGGAAAGAGATGATCAGACATATTTTAACAAAGAGGAATTGCTTCAGTGTGTGAATTTTGACTGTGTCGCAGGCGATTCTGATGAAGAAGATGATAAGCGAGGTCTTGGATTAACACCTTTTCAAAAAATTGCAAAAAATATGACCGATTTGACACCAGATGGAAAAATTAGGAAGCGGGTAAGCTTTTATTTGTCACACCATTTCTTAGTGTTGGCAGGTCTTGAATATTACTTGCTCGCAACCATTTAGGCCTATGTGATTTTCCATGTACAGAGTGGGTAACATTCTGACACTGAAATGGAATTATGAGAATGTTTATGGTCTTAATATAAAGACTGATTGATAAATGTTGCATTACTCATACCTGCTGCACCCTTTCACATGACAGCTTCATATAATGTTGGTAGCGAGAGATGTGATGTTGTCACAATGACCATTCACTACATAAGTTAGCAGCTAACATAACTTACATGGAGTTTGCTATTCTGCTCCGTTAATTCAAATGGTAGTTATTGGGTAACTCAATTTTTTATTACTGCCTTCTTAGAGAGGCATAATTTTTTTATGTCCACTGTATTACATCATCTCCAGGAATATTAAATGGCTCTGATTGACTGGACTGTGTGACTTTTGGGTTCCAAATAAGTCACTTTCTCCAAACACTTCTTGGCATTTAATCCCTACCCGGAGATCCGATTGAGGGACTTTTTTACAGGAGAATTTTACACTGAGGGACTCCATTATAAACAGTGAAAAATTAGTGGGACTGCATTGTTGCAGCATTTCTTTACAGGTTTTGTTCAATGCTTTTGTGGGTACCTCTTTTTAGACACTGATTTAAAAATGGAAGAACATAACTCACGATTTTCACGAACGACTGTCATCCAGATCATTTTCTTCAAACTGAGATGAGATCCTGGGGTTCTTAAAATAAAAATATCATTTTTAAGGAACCCTGCAGAAAAATTACATAGTATCAGGTTGCCTATCCTGTCTGGATGGCCATTCTCTTGTCACGACAGCCAAATCCATTTTAATGGAATCCTCCCATCTGGTTCAAAAGTCCCTTTTCACTCCTACAACCAAAATGACATTTCTGGTGCTCCATCATGTTGCCCATCTCAAACGTCTGGATTTAATGTTCCTAATTATGTCAGGTGAAGAATACAATGCGTGCAGTTCTGTGTTGTGTAACTTTCTCCATTCTCCTGTAACTTCATCCCGCTTAGCCCCAAATATTTTCCTTAGCACCTTATTCTCAAACACCCTGAACCTATGTTCCTCTCTCAGAGTGTTTCACAACCATACAGAACATAATATAACTGTTTTATAAATTCTAACTTTCAATTTTTCGACAGTGGATGATAAGAGCTTCTCAACCAATAATAACACACATTTCCCATATTTATTCTGCGTTTAATTTCCTCCAGTGTCATTTATATTTGTTACTGTTGCTCCAAGATATTTGATTTTTCACCTCTTCGAAGGATAAATCTCCAATTTTTATATTTCCATTTCTTCAAAATAATCATATACTTGTCTTTTCAGGATTTACTTCCAAACCGATGACTTGCTTCAAGTAAAATTTCCGTGTTTTCCCTAATCATTTGTGTATTTTCTCCTAACATATTCACGTCATCCGCATAGACAAGAAGCTGATGTAACCCGTTCAATTCCAAACCCTGCCTGTTATCCTGAACTTTCCTAATGGCATATTCTAGAGCGAAGTTAAAAAGTAAAGGTGATAGTGCATCTCCCTGCTTTATATAATTTAAAAGCATCAGATAGAAAGTCTTACCTCATCACTCTGCTTAAATATTTCACTGAGACACATTTTTAATCGAACTAGTTTCTTGGGAATACCAAATTCAATAAGAATATCATATAATACTTCCCTCTTAACAGAGTCATAAGTTATCCTTTTTGAAATCTATGAATAACATGTAAACCTTTACTCCCATTTTTTCTCCATTATCTGCAATTTGACAATAGTCACTATTACCAAAAAACCACACTGATGATCCCCAATAATTTCATCTACGTAAAATCTTCCCAAAACGAATATTGACAAAATGGGTGGAACAACAAAAGTGATTTCCTCGGTTACCACAGTTGGTTTTGTCCCCTTTTTTAAAAATAGGTACAATTATGGACTCCTTCCATTGTTCTGGTACAATTTCCTTTTCCCAAATAGCTCAAGTTTATAAATTTCGCTATATAATGCACTCCCACCCTCTTGTATTAATTCTGCTGATGATCGGATCAAACTTGTACTTTTTCAGATTTTCTTCCAATTTCGACTCTGGGTTCCCTAAATGGCCAGCCTTTGTATTTCAATTTCGTCCCGATCATTTCTATTTGGCCTATGTACATTTAGTAGTTGCAAAATAGTTTTTCCATCTGTTTACATGATGGAAGTCTGCAAGCAAGTCACCATTCTCATCCTTGATCACGTTTACCCTTGGTGATATCCGTTCTTAAATTCCTTTATACCCTTTTTCCATTTTTGTCCATTTAAAAAAGAAGAAATACCAATCTATATCACAGACACACTCATTGCTAAAACTCCAGTTGTGAACAGAAATTTCTCCATGGAAATGGGTGATTCCAGACATAGCATACAAATTCCAGGAAATCATTCCAAAATGATCCTCCATACATTCTTAAGTTAGATTCCATGGAACTACTCTGCAGTACATATAAGGATCACCTTCAAATTTATACAGATGGATCTCTAAATCCTAATAATGGGGCATCAGGAGCAGGGTATTATATTCCAAAATATCAAGAAAGTTATTTCATACCATGTTCATCCTCCTCCAGTCTTGAACTGAATTGCTAGCTGTTGATGCCCTCTTCAGTGTGTTACTCAAATTTCTGAAAAATCTATTTGCCACTTACTGACTCAAGGGGCTATATTTAATATAATTAAATATGTACAAACCTCTATGCACATAGAATTATTCCAATTCAGAAACAACTAAGTAAACTAAAAGAACTCCAAAAGGAAATAACATTTCAATGGATACCTAGTCATTGTGGTATACCTGGAAACGAGAAAGTCGATAATATTGCAAAACAGGCAAGATATTTGCAACCAAGACCCCTTCAAGTGATATCTCTATCCAATGCTTTTGCTTCAGTAAAGTCTCATTTTACAAACCTATGGATCAACAATTGGCTCTCTTCTGACAAAGGAAAAATTTTACAGTCTGTACAAAAGAAACCAAATGACCTGGAAATGTACAAAAAAACTTGCCCAGACATGTTCAAACATTTTTAACAAGAGCCAGAACAGGTCACATTGTCACTCAATTGTTCCATTTCCATTTCTTAATCCTACTTGTCTGTGGTGTAATAATCATGATGAAGATCTGCAACATTCTTCTATACTGTCCATCCATAAACCACAAAAGAAGTAACTTAAAATCATCAGTACCAGTTGCAGAAGACACAGCCCTGAGTATATATTGACCACACCCCAACTCTGGCTACTAGCAACAGGCATCTATAATGAACACCGATCAAAATTTTCTCGAAAAACAACAACTGAATAGACTATAGTGGACTTTATGTTGTCAGCAAACAGCTGGATACATTAAGAAGATTGATTGATTGATTGATTGATTGATTGATTGATTGATTGATTGTATTACATTATCTGCCCATTATACAGAGTGGGTCAAAAGTCACTTTCTCCAAACAGTTCCTTACATTTAATTACATTCAATTTATATTTGATTACACATTTCTTTACAGGTTTTGTTCAAAATGGAGGCCCTGTTTCTCGATCACAATTCACAACTTTTAGACACTGATTTACAGATGGGAGAACTTAACAGATTTTCACGAATGACTGTTCGATCATCTGTCAAAATGGATCCTGTTTCTGAGCAAAGAACACCATTTTCAGGATACCCTGAAGCAAAAATTACATGGTGTCGGGTTGCATGATCTGGATGACCATTATCATTCACGGAATTGCTGGTTCAAAAAACTATCAACTCCTACACTAAAATGAGATCGTGCTCCAGCGTGTTGTCATATTAACTGCATATCAGGAAAAACAGTTGACGCATGAGCATGATTGCCAATCCACTACTTATTACACCAGCGCTTTGTTTTTCAAGTTATGACATCTGTATGTGTGTACAAATTTGAAACCTAAGAACGAATATGATGAAGGATGGGTGGAACAGAGAAAATTCTCTCCGGGAAATTGAACCCGGGTTTTCAGGATCTACGTGCTGACGCTCTATCCACTAAAACACACCAGATTCCATCCCGATGTTGGATCAAATCCTCTCAGTTTAAGTTCCACCTCTTGGGTTCCCTCTAGGGCCTACTCTCATGCACTGTGTCATAGATGAACAGTGGCACAATGTCCACACATGTGCAGAGGTGCGCTCGTTATTGTGACTAAGGACCAGGATCCATGGAGTAGCTTTCGTCTTAAATCACAAAGTGATTATTTTTTCGTATCATATAATCATGTACCGGCCATGATATTTCCGTGCAGCAATTTGCGTCATCATATGATGAAGGATGAGTGGAACAGAGAAAAATTCTCTCTGGCACTAGGGTATTTGAACCGGGTTTTCCACTGATGTTCCGTCCACAGAGTTAGATTCCCATGATTTGTCGGATCAAATCCTCTCATTTTAAGTTCCTGGTTCCCTCATGGCCTTATGCATGCATTACCTGGCCACTTAGTCACTTAATGAGTGCACTCTGCACATGAATGGACATTGTGCCACTGTCATTTCTTGTTCCATGAGGGTAGACCACTCAGGGCCAAGAGGTGGAACTGAAACTGAGAGGATTTGATCCGAAAATGGGATGGGAATCCAGTCCATTAGTGGATAGAGCATCAGCACGTAGAGCTGAAAACCCGGGTTCAAATAAATCAGAGAGAATTTTTCTTTGTTCCATCCATCCTTCAACAATGATGACACAGAATTTCTGCATGAAATATCATATGTACTTCTAATAATATCTAATAATATATCTAAGAACGAATGTTGGGGAAAGTGACTTTTGACCCACCTTGTATTGACAAATTCTTTCTCTTGCTCGTAAAATTTGACAAATCATTCACACCAATTGTGATTCCTGTCTTCAAAGAATTCCCACTGCGTGAATTATTTTTTTTACTTTTTTTTTTTTTTTTTGTGACATTCCAGCAGAGGTACAAATTATTTATGACTTTATAATACTAACTCAAATTACGCACATGGCAGCATCACCATGTAACACAACATGTAGGAAACCGACAACACAGCATGAACAGCTGATAGAAAATGGTATGTTCTGATTGGCTCAGAAGGCTAGTGTACAGAGTTCAACTTTTTCATAGGAAGGGTTGCCAACGCAAATAACTATCAAGTGCAAAGTTAAATGGTCTCCGTATAGTTTGAAGGTTCCTAAAACTGATGCGCACATGCACACGGGTGTGGGTGGAAAGAGAGGGGTTTTGTGTGTGTGTTTTTTTTTTCTGCAAGTTTAAATCACTATTTTGAGTTTTGTGTGTCCTACAGGAAATGAAACCAGGATCTGGCTCATTGGTTCCAGAGGGAGCTTACGTCACTGTTCATTACAACGCCTATGTGGAGTATGGAGATGAACCCTACGACTCCACATGGTTGCGTGGCCAACCACTCAGCTTTCGTCTCCAGCGAGGTTATGTAATCATAGGCCTGGACGTTGCCATTTCCTCAATGAAGAAGGGTGAAACTTCGAGATTTCTCATACACCCTGACTTGGGGTATGGAAAAATGGGATGTCCACCAAGAATTCCACAGAGTTAGTTGATTTGTCTTTATATTTTGCTTACTGGTGTGTCATATTTATATGATTACTTAAGAAGTTTAGCTTCAGGAGCTCCCGCTCTTTCTTGTTCCATAAGACTTCATTGGCTCAGAATGAGACTGTTACAACTCAGAAATGGTACTCATTTCATATTGGAGTGAAAATGGCAAGTTGTAGCCGATTTAAGTGAACACCATATTTTAACGTTTCGTGGCTACTTCGTTCACACACAACTCCCAGAATGTCTGAAGGACCACACCTGCTGTTGGTCGACGGGTCCATTGGACCTAGCTGCGAATCTTGTTGATCAAGCTTTCCCTCCTTAAGCCACTGAAGGACGATTTTAGTGCCATAGCAGGTAGCACTAGGAAAAAAAGTAGAAAGAGGAGGAAAATTTGTTGATTACCCCTAATTCCTCGAATGCTCTAATGCCTATCGAAAAGTAAAATTCAAGTCAGAGGACTGGATAGGAAATAAAGAAATTAGGTAAATGAAAATTATACCAAATTCAAGCTGACAATGTTAAATGAGTAGCCCCTCCCTTGTTCAGGTCGTAAAAAAATTTAGAACAGCTGCACCAAAGGAAGGTAGGGATGGGACATTGCATTTGTCCAGGTTGGTTCCTTAAAGCCTTCAATGAGGATTTCTTCAAAAATGGATTCGGAACACCTCAAAATCTGTTTGCTTCAGTGGCTGGCCATGATAATATCTTTGAAAAATATTGGAGTGCAAGAGGTCAAATGACTTTATTGTCAAACGCCTGGCATTAGAAAACAACAACTCAAAATTTTAAGATTTTCATAGTAGAGCCATCTAAAGGTATTTTGTAAGTGGTAAATCAGAGAATCATGGCATAACAATGAAAATTGGTATATCCTTTATTATTATATAAGTAACTTATATTAAAACATTAATTTTGTTGGTATTTGTTTCATGTGACTTGTCTGTGGCATTTTTTTAGTTGTAACTCTTTCACGCTAAACTATCCAAACAAACTTTTCAGAAGCAACTGTATTCAATGATATTTTATTACTTGCAACAGTTTCTTCCTGTACTTGACTGTTATACAATAAATTTAGACAATAAATTAAAAATAAAAATGTCAAGGCCTTTAATGCAAAGTCCACCATTCGTCTGTCCCTATTTTTCATATTTATAGTCCAGGTTTTCCATTAAATTCAATTTGCAGCTAATCATTGCAGGTCGGACATTTAAACGTGATGTCTTGTGATTCGACTGACGAAGACAAATTCATTTCTTAAGGCTCGATAAATACTTAATATAATTGCCGCCATTTTGGCTCTTTCGTTGGCGTTCTGAAAGCACAAAGACGTTATTTGCCGCTAATTATTTGCTGAATTACATTGTAATTTATTATCATAGGAGCTCAAATGATAATGTTTAATTTGTCAAATCGATTTTCAATGGTAGCTAAATCAAAGAACAAAAATGACGAATGATACTACCTACTTAGACTTTATAGAGCCTTCACTTCCTAAGACGTAAGCAAAGAGGAGGAGTCACGCCGGGAATAACAAGTCGCGTCTATAACACAATCACGGACAACGCGAAATTCACAACGATTAAGGTTTCATTACTATGTGGATGTGAAGACTAATGATAATATTATTCTTAAAAACCAACATTATACTACCATTATTGTAGGGACTGTATTATGAGGCGTGCCAAATCTAAACTGAGACCATGAATATCAATGCGAAAGTGTTACAAGTCAAAATGGAACATTATTTTTAACCAAAATATTTGCAGTTGAAAGTGGAAAAATTAAAATTATGGTTTATTTAACAACACTCGCAACTGCAGAGGTTATGTCAGTTTGCCAATGTGCCTGTTTTGTCCCGCATTTCTTTTACATGCTAGTAAATCTACTGAAAAGTCCGTGTTTTAACACACTTAAATGCTATCGACCTGGGCCGGGATCGAACCCACAACCTCGAGCACAGAAGTTCAGCACTATACCGACTACGCTACCAAGGCCGACTTTCAAAATGGAAAACTGTTACAAAGTAAAATATAATATTTTCTGAATGAAACAAAAAATTAAATAGCATAACTTTAAAATTGTTGTGTGTACTTCTGTCTCTCACCAGGAACTTTTCAGAGTTGTAACAATTTCACATAGTTTTCAATTCAAATGGTGCTAATAACTCAAAAAGTGAATTTTCTGAATTGTAACAGTCTCATTCTGAGCCATCGATTTATATTAAGGATCATTTGACATTATTTATTTATTTAATACTTCAACATTAGCTACATTAGGCATTGCAGCCCAAAAGAGCAGAAGCTATGTGGCGTGCGCAAATCTAAATCAGATACAAAAATATCAAAAATTAAGAGAGTTCATTGAGTCAAAATCTTATACTTAATAATAAATCTTGTAGTTGAAATTTTTCTGGTAATTTTCGATTTTCCAAAATAATTGGTCCTAACATATTTAACCACCCTGAAACTCGCTTTTTTGAAATTTTTGTTTGTATGTCTGTCTGTCTGTCTGTCTGTCTCTCTGTATGTTTGTTACCTTTTCACGCGATAATCTGAACGGATTTACATGAAAATTGGAATATAAATTAAGTTCGTTTTAACTTAGATTTTAGGCTCTATGGCATTCAAAATACATTATTTAAAAGGAGGGATATAAGGGCCTGAAATAAATAAATCAAATATCTCGCTTATTATTGATTTTTGTGAAAAATGTTACATAACAAAAGTTTCTTTAAAAATAATTTTCGATAAGTTTTATTCCTTGAAAAATTTTGATAGGACTGATATTTAATGAGATAACTGGAAAACTGTTAACATCTAAGTAATGAATTAAAATGATTTTCTGAATGCAAACAAAAAGCTATGAAAGATAGCCTATAATGTTTCTGTGTTTGTAAAAATATCAGTTGTAAATTAACTTTTGTATAATTAATTATTAATTCACCATTGGAAAGTTTTTCAGAGGGACATAATGCTATAATGTTATTACAGTAACTTTGAGTGAATCGAAATGGTAAGATTAAAATAACTCAAAAGAAAATTTTCTAGGCTATTCTGTACATTCATTTGACATTATTTCCTGTATTTCCTAAAATAATTTTTATGACCAAATGAGTGGTCTCTGGATCAAAATTCGCATTTTAATTATGCAAATAGAATTTAAATTAAGCTAACATAATAAACGATTTATCCTTATATCAAAGAGCAGAATGTTCCTGGATCAAATGTCCTATTTTAATTATGTAATTATTTATATTTATTTCAAAATTGCAGAGAGTTCATTGAGTAACATTAATAAATGGTAAAATACATACAGCATGTAATAATAGGGTCTATATACAAATAGAAAATACAAAAGTACATGAATATTAGAGTATCAATTTTTAACTCAGTTAGCTTAAACAATTAAATAATTAATCTGATTTGTTTCTTAAATCTATGTGTGTTAAGTGTACTTAGCTCAGGGTAAGCTCTAATTAATTCATTATATATTTTGGGTCCAAAATTTCTGTAGAAGTATCCTGAGAAAACTCCTGACAAGATCTTGTCCACCACAAATTTGCATGAACTCAGATCTCCAGTATGGGAAGATGACTATAGCTGTTCAGCAAATGGTGTTATATTGCATCTTCTGAAATCTCCAAGGCAACAGACAGACTTGTACTTGAGTCATCTGTACGGATAATAATTTGTTCCCTAAAATAAGTGTGTAATTTTGTATGTAGTTAAACATGTATGATTACCTTCGTTTTAAATGTCTGTTATAAAGATGCTGAGTTGCTGTTTGAGGTGGAGTTAGTGAAGTTCACTGACAACATGGCTGCCGAAGCATTTGAGGCGCTTAGTCTGGAGGATCGTGAAAAGGCTGATTTTGATCTTATTCTAAAGGCTGCCCAAGCTGAACATGTGAATGGCAATGAGTCGTTCAAAAGAGACAACATTAATTTAGCCATTACGAAGTGAGTATTAGAGCATAAATATCTTTGGTTACAATGATCCTACAATTAACTACAAGGAATTAAAAGTGTGGAGGGAGAATGTGTTCACTAATGTGTGAGAGGTATGGACTTTAACAAAAAAAAAAGGAAACAAAATTAAATGTAGTGTCAGACCATCGGATCTGTGACCCTTCAGCGTTCTTGGAAAAGTTAACGCCTGTACTCACTCCATTCCACCCGCTTTCCTCCCACCACGTTAAACAGCAGGCCTTGCCGAATAGGGATGTTGCCAAACTTCCGTCAAACAGTGTCATAAATAACTGGTTCTCCATGCTACAATATCATTTCTTTCAATCAAAATACATCTTGTATTTCTACATTTTTAAACCTAAATCCCTTGTCACGAATCACTTTCCGTAGTTTTTCTCTCCAACCTTGGAAATTATTACTTCTCTCGCAAGCTTCAGTCATTTCTTCAATGTTGAAACTTATTTCTGAACGGTATAAAATTCTTGTATCTTTCTTCTTAAAATACATCGGTTTTTTATCATCTACAGTAATTAAAAATTCCCTTGGTCTGTTCTTCTCTGGTGATTCTAGCTTTTCATCTCCTGCACAGACTCCCTCTCTCCTGATTTTCTTTATTAGGAGTTCTGATCTGTTTATATAAACTACATAAAATGCTGTATTATTAGTATTAGTCAAGTAAGTAATTTTAATACATAATCAATTGGAATAAAATAAGCCTCACCAGAGATCGCAGCTGCTCTTTTCGTTGCCTTATTTATAGGAAACAGATATTGACCTGTTTGTTTCTCTTCATCGCAAAATGCTATTACATACTTGCTTAATAATATTTCTTTTGCCACTGCGTGCTACAGTATTCATGTTGAGTTGACAACACTGGACTGCAAGTGCAAATATTGTAAACTGTCCCGCAAGAAGGCCAAAATTGTGAGTAGTGGGGGTCAGAAAGGGAGAGAGATAGAAAAGAGAGAGATAGGAATGCAGGGAGAGAAATGAATTACCGAGGCTGAGAAGGAATTAGGGTTCAGTTCGCATATCTTATGGGGGCACAGATTCGATGGTCTGACTATATGTGAAAGAAAGGTATGAAGATATTTTCGTCCATTACCTCAAAATTTGGCATTAAAAAATTGTACAGTACAGTTAAACTTGGTTACAGCATCACCAAAGAAACTAAATACTTCATGTCACATACACATGTCTTGGGTGCCTGTCCCTATGGGGAGGTACTGTGCAATAGTAAGCACCTTCACATTCGGAGCATGATGACTCAAGCTCTGAGGATCATGGGTACACTGTCTGTGAGGAGGTTTTTGATCTGGCCACCAATGGCAGTTCTTGGCACACAGATATAATTGTGTTTAAACCAATCTCCAAATCCGTAGTAATCCTGGACCCTACAGTCTGGTTTGAGTCTCATAGTGCTGTCAGTTTTGAAAAAAAAGTTATATATGTGACCCCACAGTTGATTATTACAAAGTAAAATACAATCTAGACAATTTGACAGTAACGAGGTTGGCAGTTGGAGCATGGGGAACCATTCCAAAATGTTTTGCTAATTTCTGAACATCGATGGAATTAGATAAAGCACTTCTCCTTCGAGTGACCATTATTGCTATTAAGGGGTCTATTTCATCTTCTGAGGATGCCACCAGAGCTAAATCGTCTGCAGAAAGTAATGAATCTAGTTGTAAATGTCTGTTGAGTTGTATATATCCATGAGCAATTGTTTCCATTCTCTAGTTATTTGATTCATATATATAATAAATGGCAACGGTGAAAGGCCGCAACCTTGTCTTACTCCTGTATGAATTTCTGTCCATTGCTATAATTTATTGTCACACCTTACTGCAATTATACGATGAAAGAGTATTGGAACGGAGAAAAATTCTCTCCGGCACCAAGACTTGAACCCGGGTTTTCAGCTCTACGTGCTGATGCTTTATCCACTAAGCCACACCGGATACCCATCCCGGTGTCGGACAGAATCGTCTCAGTTTAAGTTCCAACTCTTGGGTTCCCTCTAGTGGCCGCCCTCTGCACTACGTCATAGATGTCTATGAACGTAGGACTGAAGTCCACACATGTGCTGAGGTGCACCGTTATGAGTGACTAGTTGGTTGGGATCCAACGGAAGAAGCGCCGTCTTAAATCACAAAGTGATTTACGCATATCATATATATTATTTTAATGTACCGAAGTACATATGATACTTCCATGCAGATATTCTGCGTCATCAATCATCATACAATGAAAGAGTATTGGAACGAGAAAAATTCTCTCCGGCACCGGGACTTGAACCCGGGTTTTCAGCTCTACGTGCTGATGCTTTATCCACTAAGCCACACCGGAGGGAATTTGTCTCCGTTCCATTACTCTTTCATCGTATGATGGCGCAGAATATCTGCATGGAAATATCATATATGTACTTCGGTACATTAAAATAATATATATTACTGCAATTAGATTTGTTTTATAGATATTATATATGTTTGCTATAAGTTGTTGTGGAACATGGTCTGTGGCTAATATATTTAATAATTTATTTCTGTTCACCCTATTGAATGCTTTTTCCAAATCAATGAAAGCAATATGTGTTTCTGAGTTGAATTCCCTGTGTTTTTCCATCAATAATTTTAATGTAAAATGTCCATCACTTCCCTTTCGGAAGTAATTAACTGAATATAATTTCACAACCTCATATTATTGTTTGTGTTTTGTTCAGGGATGTCACTGGTGATCTTTAGCATCTAATGCTGTTCTTTTAGCTACCTTCTGGTTGGTTTACAGTTGATTGCGAATTGTTCTTTGATTTCTATTGCAAATAATCTCTCATTTTGTCCCTGACTAATTTACTGACTTTTAATTTATCAGTTAACTTCCTTCTGGTTAAATTAATTTTAAAATAACCAGTTAATTGATAACCAGTTATTTTCGAATAACCAGTTAATCGATAACCGGTTATTTTGGAATAACCTCCCATTCGTAATTTGTAGATCTTTTCCTTTCTTAGTGAACTAACACATTTAAGCTCTCACTGGTTGAATCTTCGGTTACAGATACAAGAAGGCTGTCAATATGCTTGAAAAAATCCGTCTTAAAAATGAGGAAGAAGAAATCAAGCAGCAGACTTTACTGTTGAAGTTGTATATAAATTTGGCAGTGTGTTACAACAAACAAAAGACTTCACGACTTGCTTGTGTCATGAGTAAACATGCACTACGTATACAACCAAAGAATCCCAAAGCTCTTTTCAAGTAAGTATAAAAGTGCATGTTAAGTTTGTGCTTTGGTTTCTTTGACTTTACTGATATAAACAGTGTATATGAATTTAGGTAGGGTGAGTCTGGATGATTTAGGTATAGAGAAGGCCTTTTTTAAGTTTAGAGCCTTTCACCATAATAATATTTTCCAGTCAATTTTTATATGTTACTGTGACCTTCTAGAATGATTCTGTTGCATTTTTAAGTATGTTGGCCTCTTCTTATCATAATAATAACCCTAAGTTTAACTATACTCACTTTACCCCATAGATGGGGAAATTTGGGTATAATGTATATTATTGAAGTAAAACTTGCTTTAAAGTTCTTATAAAATCAAATTACCCCAACCATAGGCTAGTGTATATAGCCTAGAATAGAATGTACAGGTTAAGTAGATATTTAAAAATTGTACTCACCTTGTCGTGGTGAGGGGGCTTAAACTTGTTGTTTAAGCTAACAAGTAACAAAGAGGTACCCACATAAGCTGCATTACCACCAACGCAGTCCCACTATTTTTCATTGTTTATATTCATGGAGTCCCTCAGTGTAAAATTCTCCGGAGGTAAAATAGTCCCTCAATCAGATCTACGGGTAGGGACTGCACTGAGAGATGCCAAGAATTGTACTAAAGTACTTATTTATTTAGGCTTAACATGATAAAAAAAGTTGGCCAATATATAAGTTCTTGATACGGCTTATTTTTTAAATTTAAAATATACTTACTTACTTACAAATGGCTTTTAAGGAACCCGAAGGTTCATTGCTGCCCTCACATAAGCACGCCATCGGTCCCTATCCTGAGCAAGATTAATCCATTCTCTATCATCATATCCCACCTCCTTCAAATCCATTTTAATATTATCCTCCCATCTATGTCTCGGCCTCCCCAAAGGTATTTTTCCCTCCGGTCTCCCAACTAACACTCTATATGCATTTCTGGATTCGCCCATATGTGCTACATGTCCTGCCCATCTCAAACATCTGGATTTAATGTTCCTAATTATGTCAGGTGAAGAATACAATGCGTGCAGTTCTGTGTTGTGTAACTTTCTCCATTCTCCTGTAACTTCATCCCTTTTAGCCCCAAATATTTTCCTAAGCACCTTATTCTCAAACACCCTTAACCTATGTTCCTTGCTCAGAGTGAGAGTCCAAGTTTCACAACCATACAGAACAACCGGTAATATAACTGTTTTATAAATTCTAACTTTCAGATTTTTTGACAGCAGACTGGATGATAAGAGCTTCTCAACCGAATAATAACAGGCATTTCCCATATTTATTCTGCGTTTAATTTCCTCCCGAGTGTCATTTATATTTGTTACTGTTGGTCCAAGATATTTGAATTTTTCCACCTCTTCGAAGGATAAATCTCCAATTTTTATATTTCCATTTCGTACAATATTCTCGTCACGAGACATAATCATATACTTTGTCTTTTCGGGATTTACTTCCAAACTGATCGCTTTGCTTGCTTCAAGTAAAATTTCCGTGTTTTCCCTAATCGTTTGAGGGTTTTCTCCTAACATAGTCACGTCATCCGCATAGACAAGAAGCTGATGTAACCCGTTCAATTCCAAACCCTCTCTGTTATCCTGGACTTTCCTAATGGCATATTCTAAAGCGAAGTTAAAAAGTAAAGTAAATTTAAAATATGCCCCATTAAAATCGGGGACAGAAGACACTTTGAACACTTATTTATCCTTCACTAATCCATAATGAGTGTATATGGCATGATCTGAAACGAAAAATTAGGTTTGTTGTTGATTAGCCTATAATTATACTCAGATTACCTCACATTTGTGAATTGTAATTAAGTAATAAATTATTAATTATATATTACTAAATTTATTGAAGACATATTCTACTACGACGACTAATATTTCAAAGAATTTTGTGTGTAATAAATTTACTTTTACTGTAGTTTTGGAAGAGCGCTTCTGATGTTAAGCGACTTTGATCATGCAAGACATTGCCTCCTGGATGCCCAAAAGCTTCAACCTTCCAATAGAGAAATCAGTGAAGAACTGAAAAAGGTAAGCATCAAATGTCCATTTAAGTAAAAATAGTGATAAGTTGCATACGAATCTAAAAGAAAATACAGTGAAACCTGTTCAAGACGAAAGTGACATGGTCCTAATTTTTTTTCCGTTGTGGACAGGTTTCCGTATTATTCAGGTGTGACATTAAAATGGAATATTTTGTCATTCGTATAGATGAAAAACAAAATGGCATACCACAAACTGCAATAAGTACAAAATATTCCGTTTAACACTCATCACATTAAATCAGCTTTCTGTCGCTCATTATGTTGGTGAATCATCTTGATTAAAATCTCATTTTCTGTATAAATATTATCGTAACTCACTCATTAGTCATTAAACATTACCAAAGTTTACTAATCTCATTCTATTTAATATCCAGCACTATACTCTAATACTGTACTGCATATCACTGCACATTATTAATTAATTGGACTAGGAGCCATCTATTAGAAGCCTTGAATTCTGGTTTATTTAATTTCTTTCCCAGTTCAATAGCTTGCTTTGCAGGATAGATCCAGAAATTGGCTTGTTCTTTGAAAGATCGTGAAGAACCCACTCCCACAACAGTTCATTTATTTTCACATAAACAGTTGTTTTCTGGTTCCTTTTGTGTCACCAATATTGGCCGCACGCCACTCACTCATTATGATCTTTATTTTTTATGTTTCACACCTGAGTTTTCCACAACTCTACTTCAATATTATTTCACACAGACTTTCTTTCTAATTTTCCTTTATCTCGATAACTTTTACTTCATCACTTAATGTTAATGCCACATTTTATGCAACTTTTTTTTTTAACCTGGAAATCACCACTACACTTGCGCTCTGTTTAGCTATAACAGTATACGGGAATGAAGCATTGAAAATCTTTGAAGACTCGTCTGCTTAGTCAACAGGGTAATAAAATTTATGACCGACAGGCCAACACACCCTCGTACCCTCTAGAATTTTGCAAAGAAAACTTGTTTTTATCTTAGTGACCTACATATTTCGTATATTCCTTGAAATTACACGCTGTTTCAAAATATAGCTAGTTACAAAATATAGTTTGTCCAAAATATTGTTTCCGTTTTGAACAGTAGCAGACGGTTTCCGTTTCCACATTGGACAGTTTCCGTTTTATTCAGGAAAAATTACACATAATACATACAAATTTCGCCGGGACCAATAAATTGTTCCGAAGTAGACAGGATTCCGGATTATTCAGGTTCCGATTTGAACAGGTTTCACTGTATTACGGTATTTGCTTGTGTAGTTAACGCACTTTTTTACCATAATTTTGCATCTAACATTAAGGGTGCGTGATTTAAGTGAAGAAATTAAAAAATTAATTGTGGAACTATGAATTGGTATTCAGTTGCTCTGTTGCCTTGTTTTTCTGCATACTGTATTTACCTTCAATTTGAAGCACTTGCAGTATAGTTTGAATATTGCAATTTGTTCATTGTTAAACTTTAACACATTCACTGACTTGATATTTTCTATTTACTCTAATCCCCATTGAACAAGAATATGATATTACCTACGGTGCAATAAAATGCTCGTCACCTCCACCACCATTTAATTGGTTACAGGAAAGTCCTGACATTTTCAGGAACTTGAAAACGCAAGAAGGGTCCAGCAGGTAACTGTGCAATTCAACATCCTAGTAAAACTGTTGAAGTTTCACAAATAATAATTCCATTGTATTGTATTTCATTCACAGCTGGATAAGAAACAGAAAACATATGAGGTTGATATGAAGAAGTTCTCTCAACGTATGTTTCATGGTGCATCAGAAGAAGACAAAACTGAATCTAAGTCATTGGTAAGTAAGGAGACTCTACTTAAGCTGTTTCTAAAGTGTATGCTGTTGGAGGGCTCCCATTTGTCTCCTTGTTTCACAGAATAAATCACTGATTGGTTTACTGTAATTAAATATCTCTCACGCTTCTTCTTCCTTCCTGTCCCCTTCCAGCATCTCCCTCCCTCCTCTCTTTTCTTCTTTTCCACTCCCTCCCCCTCACACAATCACTTACCGTTACCTCAGAACAATAGTGGGATATCTTGCACAAAATCATATTTTAAATAATGAGGATAAAAATTGCTATTGAACATCGAGTACAGAATTTATTTATTTGCTAGCCGTACCGCGCTCCGCTGCACCTGTTAGAAATAAATATAAAGTAATTACATAATTAAAATAGGACGTTTGATCCAGGGAACATTCGTGTTTGATAGAAGGATAAATCGTTTAATATGTTACTTAATTTAAATTGCATCCAAATAATTAAAATGCGATCATTTTGGTCCAGAGAGCACTCATTTGGTGCAATGACAATTCCTTTAACATGTTAATTTTTATTACATGCAACCATAGTTTAATGAAGATTGACATCATTTAGATTTAATGTGTATACTTTATTTTACTTGCTATAGGTTTCCATTGAATTATGGTAATAGCTTAATTTTAACCCTTGTTGTTTTCTACATATTCAATAAATGGCGCTTGGCCCACTATGGTTCTGAACCCTTCAAATAACTTAAATTATATTATATTATATTATATTATATTATATTATATTATATCATATATTATATTATATTATATTATAAGTTACTGTAGTAACATTATAATATTATGTCCATCTAAAGAAACTACATTTTCCAATGGTGAAATAATAATTAATTATACAAATCGGTTAATTTAGCTTCCGATATTACTTCATACAAACACAGAAACATTCTCTGTATTCTATCTTTCATAGCTTTCGATTGTTGCTGTCAAGGCCCCTTATAGACGAAGTCATTTGTTTTTTAATTCATTACACGGCCTTAGATGGCAGTTATTTTAATTTTGAAACTCATTTATCTCATTAAATATCATTCCTATCAAAATTTTTCAAGGAATAAAGCTTATCGGAAATTATTTTTAAAGAAACTTTTGTTATGTAACATTTTTCACAAAAATCAATAATAAGCGAGATATTTCGATTTATTTAATTCAGGCCCCCTTGTAACCCCCTTTTAAATAATGTATCTTGAATGCCATATAGCGTAAAATCTAAGTTACAACGAACTTAATTTATATTCCAATTTTCATCGAAATCCGTTCAGCCATTATCGCGTGAAAAGGTAACAAACATACAGACAGACAGACATACAAACAAAAATTTCAAAAAAGCGATTTTCGGTTTCAGGGTGGTTAATTATATATGTTAGGACCAATTATTTTTGGAAAATCGAAAATTACCAGAAAAATTTCGGCTACAGATTTATTATTAGTATAGATTTGTTTCATCAATCTTTGTTCACGTCATGGTGGATTAGATGTATTCCAGTTTTTAATCCGCCATCACTCTCTATACAAATATAACAAAAACTAATACATATTGAACCTATAAGTATTCTCTGTTTACAATAATAATAATAATAATAATAATCAACTAATAAGTATAGCTCTTGTATTTAAAACTCCTACTTTATCTTTTTATTTTTAATGCTCAATCTCTTAAGAATTATTCTATTACTTCATTGACTACTCTTCGTAGTTTCTTATCGTGTGACTACTCAACATTTATAATTCCATCTCCGTTAGAGCTTTGACTTTCTCTTCCCATCTAATTTTAACTCTAAAAAGAAATTTTCCTAATGTATGCAGATTGCTGGCGTTTAGGTGACCATTCATTTTTTATAAGCTACTATAGCATTTATTTGTAGAAATTTGTTATCCACCCAACTGTGTCTCAAATCATTCGTTGCCTGACACTTTTAGCACAATATGCATTCCGTCTTCAGCTAGTCCACACAAAGAACATTTATCCTTCTCTACGTTGCCTCTCTTATTCTTGAGTCTCCAGATACCTAATCTCCACCATGCCATTCCTGTTCTCTCTTCCCTTGAATTTAGTCTAACATATTCTTCCTGTTCCCAAAACTGCTTAACCTCCCTATAGTATTTTAGTGATCCTAGGTCTTTAATATTACTAAAAATATCTTGTCATCGAGTACAGTATGTAAACAAACCTTTGGTTTAATATGAAGCTAAAACAACAAGAAACTGACAAGCACCACTGATCTACAAAGTGAAGCTAACTTAAAACTTAATTTATCTCGAAACCACAGTTTGTCAAGATAACCCACTGTAGTTCTGACGTAACACACTAAGAGTGCATCATTCATTGCTTGGAAAATCCCTTAAAAACTGTGTGTTGTGTTGATTGTACCAGAAAATTAAAACAGGCCTGGTCCACAATAAACCAGGAACAGAAACGAGAACAAGAGCAGAAAAATTTTATTAAATTCGTATTTAAATATGAGCATTCACAATTAACAAGAAGCTTGCAGGAGCTGAGGAACGGGAACATGGCATGAAAGTTGGCGAAGTTTTAACATTGCCATTCTTGTTTCCAATCACAGCTTACTTTATTCACTCTGTTGTCATCATAAAGCTATTTGATCATCGTATATTTTGTACCAAGGAGGCCATGACATAATTTGTTCTTCATCCATCATTTCTAGCTAACCAAGAAATTCAGTAGAATCCCTTTCAATATATGTTACTTATGTGACCAGATTACCATGTGAATTGAATTCGTAAATATTCTCTATCATATGAGGGTGTTCCTAAACTAAGTTTCATCATTTTTTTCACACAAACTTTATTGCCAAATAAAAAATACACCATGACATCATGAACTATAAACCTTGCACTATTTTTCGACATAGTCGCCACCGACATTGAGACATTTGTCATAGCGTGCAATCAGTTTGAAGAAACCACTCTGGTAAAACTTGGTGCCCTGCGATGCAAGGAATTGTCGCACAGCCTGCTCCACCACCTCATCATTGTTTTGGAAGTGACATCGCGAAAGTGCAGCTTTCAATGCAGGGAACAGGTGAAAATCCGATGGGGCAAGATCGGGGTTGTAGGCGGGTGATCCAATCTCTCCCATCCGGCGACGAATGTGATTTTGTGTGAAACTTGCTGTGTGTGGTCTTGCGTTGCGTTCAAGAGCACAACACCTTCACTCAAGAGCCCTGGTCTCTTTCGTCGAATGGTGGACCTTAAGTTTGGTGAGGGTGTTGCAGTAGCGTGCCGCATTGATGGTCCCTTCATGGAGGAAATCCAGGAGAATGACACCTTTTGTGTCCCAGAACACTGTGGCCATAACCTTCCTGTGGAGGATGTCACTTTGAATTTTTTCGTCACTGTTGAAGTGGGATGCTTCCACTTCATTGAGGAGGCCTTGGTTTCTGGGGTAAAGTGATGCACCCATGTCTCATCACCTGTGATGACTCTGAACAGGAACTCATTTCCCTCTCGCGTACTGCATCGTGTGATCGAGGCTGATTCCCATTCTTGCACTCTTGTGATCTGGGGTCAGGTTTCTCGGCACTCATCTGAGGTGGAGCAGACTGTTCGACAATTCCTTGCATCGCAGGGCACCGAGTTTTACCAGAGTGGTTTCTTCAAACTGATTGCACGTTACGAGAAATGTCTCAAAGTCGGTGGCGACTATGTCGAAAAATAGTGCAAGGTTTATAGTTCATTATGTCGTGGTGGATTTTTTATTTGGCAATAAAGTTTGTGTGAAAAAATGATGAAACTTACTTTCGGAACACCCCTCGTAAATGTTGAAGTTCGTTAACGTGTGTTTGTGTTGACTGGCTTATACTTGGTCAGTTATACATAAATAACATTAGAATGCGTGATATCGACTTTACATATCATTATATTGATATGCATAATCATTTCCATTCTTCATTTATTGTAAATAAAATTTTTTCACGTAAATTTAATAACACAATCTCAAGGGAAAAAATTGAATTCTCTGCATCATAATTCACAGTTAAATCCCGATTTAGCACGCAAATCGTCTGCAGCTGCATTTAGATTGGCAACAGGCCATGATTGTTTGGCCAAACACCTGCATAGAATTGGAATATATCAATCCCCTAACTGCCCATTGTGCAATGGATTCGAACACCTCAAAGTCTGTGCTTCAGTGGCTGACCATGACAATATCGTTGAAAAATATTGGAGTGCAAGAGGTCAAATGACTTTATTGTCAAATGCCTAGCATTAGAAAACAACAACAAATTTTTCATATTCTCGTCCTCCACTTCCCTATCACGTTATGGTTCTTGTGCCCGGTTTATTATGGACCAGCCTTAAGGTAATCAAAGAAAGAATGTTTCTGAGTGTAAGTAGAGTATTTTGCTGTGGTCTGTCCAAAACAACTTCCGACCTGACAAATGGCGCCTTTAGCATGTTACCATGGCAACCATTCAAATCAACCAATCAAAGAGACGCGTAACCATTGGTGACGGTGTTGCCTTTTCTATGTTTACAAGTTGCACGCTGAATACTCAGGGCCTTTACTGAATACAGTGGCCGGAATGACTTTGAGTTGGCTGGTTAACGCGTGCTTTGTGTGAATTAAAAATATTATTTAGTTGTATTATTGTTTTAGTGTATCGATGATTATTGTGTTTAAATTATATTACACTATTATCTACGTTGTCATTGGTGGAGTGTGTGTTTTCTAGTTTCTACTAGAGTTTTTAAATAGATGATTTGTGCAATGTCGGAAGGAAGGAAGGAAAGGCAGGCGGAGAATAAAGAATATTGGACAAGGTGCCCGTTAAAGAGTCAAGCGTGAGAGATGGTGTGTTATGTAAGAGAGTATTTTGATAGGAGAAAAGATAATGGCGGGCCTCTTTTACCTTTGGCAGCAAGTCGTTAATGAGAACTGCTGCTTGTGTTAAAATTAATAAGAGCACTGTTACCAATATTTGAAAAGAAAAAGGCCGTTTAGATTTTTAATTATAAATATTTTTACAGTTTACAATTTTTCAACGCCTTTCTAACAATATTACACTGAAGAATACCAACACTCATAAAAGTAGAGGCTTTGTATTAAATTAAAACTGTTTTTCAGTTTACAGTCCTTTCGATGCTTTTAAACGATTACATTGAAGAATACCAGTACTACTACTACTACTAATAATAATAATTTTATAAAATTATTATTATTATTTATTATTTAATAAAAATAATAATGTACACAAATTTTAATGCCTAGTGTTCAACAAATTGGTTAGAAATGTATGTGTTCATGTCAAAAAAAGCCATTCATTACTGCACTTATCGGCAGCGCGCTTTCGATTTGAAAGATGGGCAATATGACAACATGTTCTGTCAAGTCAGAAGTAGTTTTGGTCAAGGTATAGTAGTGAGAATGCTTATTTATCTTTTCTTCAGAAGTCTGAGGTGTCTGAAGATTTCGAGAAAACTGCAAAGGAGTTCCTGGAAGAGTTTCTTAAGGAGAGTACAGGAACTCAAATGCCGTTACCCCAGGGCCTCAGAGCCCAAGAAGAGTTCTGCATCAGACAAATTGCTGAGCAACTTGGACTTACCATTCGTTCTCAGGAGAAGAACGGGAAGAAACTCATTTACGTAATGAAGCCTGAGCCAGAACCATAAGTGTGTTTGAGAGGAAGATGTACCGGTATGTAAATACTGCAATTACAGACTTAAAAAGAGAAATAAAGAACTGTGATATTCGTCCAGCTGCATTCCATTTGCTCCATTGATTGAACATGTTTGAAATCGATGCGAAATGTTAGATTTTTGCGATGTATAATAGATGTAGAAACTCCCAGTGTATGAGAGCAAGTTTTCCGGCATCCTTACAGTCTTTGGTTTCCCTTCATGCTTTTTACATGGATGAATATATAATAGGATGCGAAACTTACTGAGTTTCCCGTAACACATACTAGAGGTGCTGTCGTAGAAAATGATCTTGCTGCCACCTGTTAGAGGGAGGGGCATTATTACCTCTAGCAGCGCACCAAGTAGGGAAAAGAGTAATTACTCCATGCATTTAGCAGCGCACCTGGTGACGAAAATGTTAAACTGTGCAGAAAGTATTCCCTCCCACCCTCATAGATATTCAAAGTAACCCAATTTAAAATAAAACATTTACATTTTTATTCCTCACAGAAGCTTCTACTGAAAATTCTTACCAGAGCCAACAGGAAGATAAAAGATACGATCTATTTTACATTACCCAATTAAAATATAACCAGACACAGACAAAAAAAAATAAAGCAAAAGGTTAGATAATTGGGATTGTATTCTTTCGGTATTTATTGTATAGCGTAATTGAAAAGTCTGCAAGAACTACTTAGATAGTTCAATTTATTATATTATTATTACTTTACAATACATCCAACAACAATATTTTTAAAACGTCCATAAACATCACTGTTTAACAAGCACTGCTTATACACACACGTAATATTACTTTATGTTCACTTATTAGCAAGTTTCTGTCTGCCATCTTGGCTCCTCATCGAGTCCTCGAGCAATATCTCCAACGGATAAATAGAGAACTCTGGGTAATGTACCCAACACGTAGTTCTAATGTTCACCACCTACGACGTTGGGCGCTGATCATCTTATTTCAGCCCCCCACTGCCAGATGGTGCTGACTGTAGTTTCGCATCCTATTATATATTTATCCATGCTTTTTATCTTCTATAGATGCTGTAGTTCGAAACTTGTGTACCCAGTTGTGTATGGTGTGCTGGTCTGGAACATGCCCATGCCTTCCAATGTTAAAATGTCTAAATATTCACTGCATCAGAACTGCAGAATCACCGTTTTTTTATAAAAAGTCTTACAAACCTGTTACTAAATCTACATATTACTCTGTGAAAAGATTTATTAAATCTACATACTTAGACTTACATGTACACATTTTTCCTTTTATCATTCTGTTGGCAGAGACACAACAAATTATGATGGTGAAATAGAGGCTATACACATTGCTCTCCGACAATTATTAAAATAAATATAACAAGACAGTAATTCTTTCAGATGTTCAAATGCTACAAAGAAGTCAACAAAAATAAGAGAATGCTACAAAATGTTAACACAACTCCAAAAAGTTAATAAGATTGTCCGTCTCCAATGGATTCCAGCACACTGTGGAGTCATGGGGAATGAAACCGCAGACACACTTGCCAAGAAAGGCACAACAATAAAACAAAAATCTAAATTTAATTTCTCATATTCCTCAATAAAACGTTTGATCACTACAAAATTTTCTCATTCATACCTACAAGAAATAGAATCAAATGCTAAAGATAAAAAATGGATTACACTACTTTCCAACCCAGATATAATCCCCCAGAGACCAAGGAAAACAGCAGTTGCAGCCTTCAGACTATTGACAAATCATGACTGTCTAGCAAGTCATCTCTACAGAATAGGTATCTCAGCTTCACCCATATGTGTCCTGTGTAACGATCCAGCAGAAATGAATGAAGACCACTTGAAGACCTGTGAAGCATTAAGATCAGAAGAAACTACAGTTCAAAAGTATTGGAAAGCACGACTGCTAATCGCTTCATTGCTAGATGTAAGGCACTAGACAACAACAACATACTTAGACTTCAACAAACAAAATTTGGTAACACAATCTTAACAGAAAAAATGGAAAACACTGCATCATAATCCACAGTTAATTCCCGATTTACCACGAAAATCGTCTTAGCTGCATTTAGATTGGCAACAGGCCATGACTGTTTGGCCAAGCACCTGCATAGAATTGAAATATATCAGTCCCCTAACTGCCCACTGTGCAACTCAAACCAAGAAATGGATTCGGAACACCTCAAAATCTGTGCTTCGGTGGCTGACCATGACAATATCTTTGAAAAATATTGAAGTGCATGAGGACAAGTGACTTTATTGTCAAACGCCTGGCATTAGAAAACAACAACATAAAAAGTCTCTACAGCAAAAGCATGATGTGCAGCTGACAAGCTCTCCATTTTGTTTACAAAGTGGCATTGTTTGTGGATGTTGCCTTGCAACCAAACATTGTAATAATTTCATGGCCATCTAAGTTACGAATTGATGAAAATGGTAAATGAACATTGCCCCACTTTGTACAATTTAATACTTTTTTTTTCCATTGTTAACTGGTTACTTGTTTTGATTTTGTTAGGAAGGTAGAAACATTCAAGATTATATCTGCAGTGCTTGGGAAAAGTGACACAAGTCAGTTTCCACAAACCTTTTTTGATAATTTATTGACAACTTACGGAACATCTGCTCACTTGGAAAAAAAATACATAAGTATTTCTCCCATTACAATAATTCATACAGAAATAGTTATTTATGGTACTTGTGAGGTAAGTGCATCTTTATTGCACGAGTGGAAAGATTTAAAATCACTAGGCGTCAACCGTTTGTTAAATTACACGAGTGCAATAAAGATCACGCTCACAAGTACCATATTGTAATTTTATCCATGACCATAACGAAAAATTATTTTTATAAAAGAAAATATGTTGAAAATAAGTCCTCATGTAATCACATACCATGGCATGGATATCAGAATCAATACATGTACTAGGTAGGTCATGATGTAGGAGGCCATGATTAGTAAAGAATGGTATCTAAGGCGTTGGATAAATAACAAATTATAATTAATTATATAATTTTAATATATATTTTTCATTTTAAACGAGTATTTTCGTCTTTTTGAAGTTTCAGGGATTATTTAGAAGTTTTCATAAAACTATTGTGATTAAAATAATGTGACTTTGATTAGTATGTGATTAAAATAATGTGACTTTGATTAGTAACAACAATGTAATTTATTCGTCACAACAATAATTCCTTTCTACAATTCACCTTAAACGCTCTCGTCAACAATTGGATCTTCACTCACACAGTATTCGTTATAGCACTCCACCGACGACAATGACAATTTACTTGGACTATTACGCACAACAATGAACTGTTAATCTTAACTAATATTTACAAAGCACTATTTACAAATCAGAACTACCAGTTCTCAGTTCGCAGTTCTTCTATCTCAGTCACTCGAGTTCACAGTATCTCGAACCACAGACCTTCAGAGACAGACAGTTCACTGTACTCGAACTCGGGTCCCTCCAACTGCGGTCCACTGCACTCGAACTCAGGTCCCTCCAACTGCGGTCCACTGCACTCGAACTCAGGCCTTCGGCTGCTGACGCAGTTGCGGACGACACAACATCTGTCGAACTTGGAAAAAAATACACAAGACTGGCTTGCTTGCTCTGGCTTTCTCACTGACTGGCTGACTAATCAACTGAAAACTGGAAACTCTGAAACTGCTGTCGTTCCTTCGCGACCGTAATTTATAACTACAGCGACGTAGCCTCGAAGGTTCCACGCGTCTCTAGAGATGGCATTCCAGAAAAAGCCAGAGGCCTCTCCTCTCTACCAGCACCAGATGCGATATCACTCTCAATCCACTCTCTCGCCGCATGATGTGGCCCTTTCCCCTCTTCGCGTTGCCATCACAAAGTGCTTAATTATATATCTTCTCTCTTTTTTTCATTTTAAACGACGCTGGTCGTGAGTTCGAATCTCACGTTTTCGCTGTCATTAATAATTTCACATCTTACTTCTGTAAACTTAAGAGGAATATTAAAACTTAATTAATCATCGTGTTTGTTTAGCTCAGTTGGCTAACGCGTGCTGTTTTAAAATGTTTTAAAATCCTATAAACCCAATTTCGCAGGTTCAAGTCTCCTCGCATCCCAAAAGGTAAATTATTACAAAATTTTAAAAAGATGCATATTAGATATGGATGTAATGTACAAATTACGACGTAGCAGATAGAGAAAAGAGAAGAAGATTGAGTGTGTGTATATTTAAGAAATGGTAATAAAGAAGTAGAGGTAGTGACATCTAGTAACTAATATATTAACTTCTTGAGTAATAGTTCAATGGAAAAGTATACGTGTGTACCGGGTACTAGGAAAATACTAATGAACTGTGAGATAAAGTTCAAACTGTGAGGTAAAGTCTTTATCTCACTAGTGGAATAAAGTAATGTTGAATAAAAGCCTACTTTACAAACGCAAAAGTATTTAGTAAAGGCATGTTTTTCGTTATGGTCATGGATAAAAAATCAAATCGACATAAACCAGTTTAAGTCTTCAATAAATTATCAAAAATGGTTTGTGGAAACTGACTTAAGTCACTTTTCCCAAGAACTGCAGATATAGAAGTCTTGGACCACGAACATGACATGCAAAATTATCATTCAGATCTTACCATTACAAACAAATGCAGCTGAATGCAGTCATTTGTATTCTGGATGCCAGCAGTAAGAAAAAGGGTGGTGTTATTTTGTCTTTAAAGAAGCTCCCCTTGCCTTGTATAGTAGACTAATTGTATACTAAAATTTTATTCCACGTCACTAAATGTCCATTCAGGTACTCAGATACACAGTTTTAATTGTGTACTAAAAGAAACTACATTGTATAATCAGATTTTTGTCTGTAATTGCAGGTACATATAGATATCCCGTCCTTGGAAGTTTTATAGATCTTTGTTAAATGTAAACGAGATTTCCTTTGGTTTTACAGCAAGTTGTTTGGTTCTGTTGGATATTTAGTTTACAAGAAATAGTAAAGCATTGTAAAACCATTCTTTTATAGCATTCAAGAAGAAACCAGAATTCTGTTGTGGCAGAATATCAGTTTTTGCCTTGTGCCATCTATTAAAAGGCAATATAAGTCAACAAATTTACCTCAGGTGTAAAATGTAAGTCACTTTTTTTTTCCCGTTTTCCTATTTCATTTTGTTAATGATACAGAAACTTTGTAATGAGTTCTAATTTTGTTACAAATAATAATAATAATAATGTTATATACTATGAAATGCATTGTAAGTGATTTACCTTTATTTCATTAGTGCATTACCTCACATTGATCTTCTATCTATGAAGAGAATGCAGAGCATGAAAAATAGATTATGTTTGTAAATTCCTGCAATGAGTCAATATATTTTTTAACTAAATCGATTGCATATTGTATATCAAACAACTATATATATATTGTATATTCATTTGAATATTAAGTTCACATTCCTTTCCAAAATATCCTTTCTGTTCAAATCAAGATTTCAGGTATAACTCCCTGTAAAGTTGATTTGAATAATTTCGAGGGAAAAATTGTTCTGGGGCCGGGTATGGAACCCGGGACCTTTGGTTAAACATACCAACACTCTCCCAACTGAGCTACCCGGGAACTCTACCAGACTCTGATCCAATTTTTCCCTCTATATCCACAGACCTCAAAGTGGGCTGACAACCATCAAGCAACCAACATTGAGTGCACACTAACTCTGTGTGACTTAAATTGTGGTTTTCTGTTAACGAACAGTGATGTGTATTATGCAAATAAAGATTTCAGGTATACGAGGTCTGTCTAAAAAGTATCCGACCTTTAGCCAGAAAAAATATTTCAAATACCTGACGGGGTTGGGACCCTAATCCCCTTCAAAGTAGGCCCCTTGTGCTTGCACACACTTAGCCCACCGATCCTTCCACTGCCGGAAACACCTCTGGAAGTCTTCTTTTGGAATGGTGTTCAGCTCCGTCGCGCATTCCGCATTATCTCTTCTCTACTCTCAAAATGGGATCCTTTCAGTGGTGTCTTCAATTTTGGAAACAACCAGAAGTCGCAAGGAGCCAGGTCTGGAGAGTAGGGAGGTTGGTGAACGGTTGTAATTCCATGTTTGGCCAAGAAAGTGTGTATCAATTGGGATGAATGTGCGGGGCGTTGTCGTGATGCAAGTGCCAGTTGTTCGCCGTCCACATGTCTGGTCTTTTGCGCTGAACTGCATCACGGAGTCGCCAGAGAACATCGTGATAGTACTCCTTTGTCACCATTTGTCCTTCCGGTGCGTATTCGTGATGCACAATTCCACGGACATCAAAGAAAACAGTCAGCATCACTTTGATTTTGCTTCGCACCTGCCGCGCTTTCTTCGGCCTTGGAGACTCGGGATGCTTCCATTGCGACGACTGTCTTTTTGTTCCTGGGTCGTACCCGTACACCCATGACTCATCTCCAGTTATCACGGTGTTCAGAAACCCAGGATCAGTGTTGGCGGTGTCCAGAAGGTCCTGTGCAACGTCACGACGGAGGTCCTTTTGTTCCGGGGACAACAACTTGGGCAAGAATTTCGCAGCCACTCGGTTCATGTTCAAATCATCACGCAAAATTGCATGTGCAGAATCTTTACTCACTCCAACCTCTTCGGCAATCTCCCGCACGGTCAAACGACGATCTGCCATCACCAAATTTCGCACCCTCTCAACA
The DNA here is from genome assembly GCA_025594305.2 of Periplaneta americana. Classification (NCBI taxonomy): domain Eukaryota; kingdom Metazoa; phylum Arthropoda; class Insecta; order Blattodea; family Blattidae; genus Periplaneta; species Periplaneta americana. The sequence goes on along the minus strand of JAJSOF020000013.1, from coordinate 167,519,995 downwards.
ACAGCTGCACTCCGAGCAGTTTGGGGCCTGCCACAACGCTGCTCACTCTCCGCTGATGTGCGGCCATCTTTGAATCGGTTGAACCACTCCTTAATTTGTGTTACACCCATCGCATCTTCCCCAAACACCTGCTGAATCTTACGAATTGTTTGACTTTGAGAATCACCAAGCTTTTGACAAAATTTGATGCAGTATCTTTGCTCAATTCGTTCAGTCATCTTGCGAGAAAACTAAATCCGACAAACACTTAGAACAGCACCTTACTTGGCGACCACCAGCCAGTGACTGGCACAAGCGAATGCGGTGAAAAATTCAAGCATGCGCATTACAGTTCCTCCTTCCACCATGCACAGTGGCGCCGCCTTAGAATCACAACTTTACGCGGGAAAAATTAAGGTCGGATACTTTTAGACAGGCCTCGTAACTCCTGTAAAGTTGATTTGAATAATTTCGAGGGAAAAATTGTTCCAGGGCCGGGTATCGAACCCGGGACCTTTGGTTAAATGTACCAACGCTCTCCCAACTGGATCGGATCGGTGTCTGGTAGAGTTCCCGGGTAGCTCAATTGGGACAGCGTTGGTACGTTTAACCAAAGGTCCAAGGTTCGATACCCGGCCCCGGAACAATTTTTCCCTCGAAATTATCCTTTCTGTTGGTAGGAAGTCCCTGTCACAGATTTTGCAGAAAAGCAGTGTGTCTTCCTTTTCGTTTCTGTGGTCATATTATTATGTCCGTACTTTTAATGAAACTGTATCAATGCCTTCAACATTCACTGGTTTCTCTAAATATGTAGTAACCACATCAGACTGTGGTGTAGAACAAAATAGTCTATATTAAGTGTCAAGAATTCAACAAATCTAAAACATCACTGTATCTGCATAGTCACATTGAATGGGTCCAATTTATAGTAAATGAGATGTTACAGTTATGTGTTTTGTAGTCACTTCTTGCTAGTAGTATTGGTGTGAAACAAAACCACCATCTCCACTGAAATAATGACTAACCTACAAGTGTTTACGGAAAGTTAAAATTATTGAGAATGTGACATAATTTCTACACAGTTGAAAGCAAAACAAAGAAGAATATACCAAATATGAAAACAGTAATACAGTATACGCCAAAACAAACAATGAAAAATTTTTCTTAGCTCTAGTTTCTGTGATACACAATAGGTGGAAGTATTTCAGTTTAACGGATTAAGAGAAAACTATACATTTTAATTACATATGCCAACAACATTAAAAGTGCATTTAATTTTTTTAAAATGGCAGTTACATTCTACTGTAAGAGTTCTAAATTTATGGAAGAATACCTGGCAGATGGTTGGGTCTGAAGAGAATCATGTGTGGCTTCATGAGATTGTCGTCTTTTAGCTTGCCTCTTGTAAGTGAGTTCCAGAGCATCCTTACGCAAAGACAGTAGTAATCCGCAAGCATTGTTTCATTCCAGCGGCCCTGATATCTTTGTTCCATAACAGAAATATCGTGATGGAACCTTCCTCCGTGTTCATCACTGAAAGCTCCACAACTAGGAGGGAAAAAGTCTAGGTGGGAGTGGAGAAAATGGATTTTAAGCGACATTTTGCATCCGAGTTGATGGTATTTTTGCAGGAGCACAGTCACCAACTGAGTGTAGTTATCATCTCTTTTGTTGCCTAAAAATCCATGAATAACTCCCTTGAAGGCTTCCCAAACTTCCTTTCCTTTCCCCGCCAAAACTTGGTCAAATGCAGGATCCTTTACAAGTTCTCAAATTTGTTGCTCGACAAAAATACCTTCCTTGACTTTGGCATCACTTAATTTCGGAAATTTCTCTCTTACGTACATAAATGCCTGTCCTTGGTTCATACCTATGACAAAATATTTTATCAAACCCAGCTTAATATGCAGGGATGGAAGAAGAACATTTTTGGGTCCACAAGAGGCTCGGCAACAACATTTTTCTCGCTAGGGTTATGATTTCTTGCAGGCCAGTCTGCCTGAATATAATGTGATTTCCTATCCCTGCTGTCCCACATACATAAAAAGCAGCAATATTTTGTGTACCCCAGTTGCATTCCTAAGAGTACAGCAGTGACTTTTAGATCACCACAGATTTTCCACTTGTGTTCATGATATTCGATTGAGTCGAAGAGGGCTGTCATATTTGCATAAATCTCCTTCATGAGAACTCCATGACCAACAGGAATAGAAGGAAGACGGTTGCCATTGTGAAGTAATACAGCTTTCAAACTAAGCTTGGAGGAGAGGAGTCTATGAATAGCCTCCATTCAATTGGATCATGGTTCAAATTCAAACATTTCATCACCCATTAATGTCGCAGCAAACAAGATTGTTTTTCTTCTAAAAAAAAAGGGAAGCAGATCCCTGTGACGTCTGTACTGTGAGACCCTTACATCACGTTCGAGAAGATTCCATTGCTGTAGTCTAGACCCTAGAATTTCTGCCTTCTCCTTTGACAGGTCAAGGTCTCTAATGAGATCATTCAATTCCGCTTGACTCAGTCTGTGCAGTTTATCATCTTTTTTCCTCAAAATCAGGGTCCTGGGATGTGGAAGGCTTGTTGGGTTCTTCTTCTTGTTCCACACTGTCGTCATTTTCTACTTCAAACACAAAATTTTAGTGTCATTTTTACCAATTTTATGCTTTAAAAACACTTCCAAACCAGAAATTCTGCATTAATTACAGCAGAAACAATATGAAATTCACAGCGACAGCAACAATACCTATGTTTGTAACTTACAAACAGCTGAAGAACATTTGTGTTTTGTTATTTGACAGGTGTGCCAACTCCCAAAACAAAATTTCCCCCAAACTGAAAATGTTGACTCTAAAAAATGAAATGTCACTTTATCTACAAAGCAAGAGCTAATATGTCATTTTTATGGTGATTTTTGAATTCAGCAGGTGGAAATACATAAGAATTAGCTATTTTTGAGCAAGAAACATTTTCATTGTTGACCAGTGTTATTTACGATCGGCACCAGAATGGGCCGAGCTTGCGCCATGTTAAGGAGCAGTACCAGGAGCGATTTAACAATGCGGCACCAAATAACACAATAATGTTAGCTGTTGTCGAGAAGTTCCATCATACAGGATCAGTCTTATGTCACCTTGCATGTTATAATGACTTATCTTGATTTTCAGAGTATATTTGTAATTTCAGTGCTCCGTATGACCGGAAATAATGCTCAACGATAAACACCTCCTCTGTTGTGAGAACCATAATTGCAGAAATCAACACAACACTGAATTCACAATATGTCAAACTATTGTATACAATAAATAAATACTTCATTGCTAGGGAAACGTGGACAGCAGATGAGTGATAATTTCAGTACTGTTTACTGTGGTGCATACCGTACTTATAGTTTCTTCAAATACAAGTGCAAACAAAGAAAGAAATACTGTACCAAATATAAAAACAGTCTTGGAGATATGTAAACATTGTCCTTAACAATACGCCACAGAAAGAAATTACTGTAAAATCCAGTGTGCGCTATGCAGTATAGTTGTATGGGGAAAGAATGTAATGTAAGTGCGAAAATGCAGTGCTGCTATGTTCAGAACATGACAAATCATTCCAAAGTATTTGTCCCAACATGTTTTAGTCCCACGTTTGTGCTAAGTCGTAAATATTGCCAGCGTGCACTTCGGAGTAGGATGAAAATAGGCCTACGCATGCATGACCGGTTGCTAGCCTGGAGAGGAGCAGTGGTGGGGTTGCCACCTATAGCCTCTGGACAGGCATGGGAGTACAGCATTTCCTCTGTACTAGATGTAATGGTTATACCGCCATGACTCTGTCCCCAGAGTCCCTGTTACTTTAATAATAATAAGTGATACTCGGAGTTTCTTTACTTTTTCAAATAAGTCAAGGCGGTATAACCATTACATCTAGTACAGAGGAAATGCTGTACTCTCATACCTGTCCAGAGGCTATAGATGGCAACCCCACCACTGGACTTACTTCCTCCAGGCTAGTAACCGGTCATGCATGTGTAGGCCTATTTTCATCCTACTCCAAAGTGCACACCAGCAATATTTATGACTTACTTAGCACAAATGTGGACTAAAACATGTTGGGACAAATACTTTGGAACGATTTGTCATGTTCTGAACATAGCAGCACTGCATTTTTTCGCACTTACATTACTTTCTTTCCCCATACAACTGTATACTACATAGCGCACGCTGGATTTTACAGTAATATCTTTCTGTGGGGTTTTGTTAAGGACAATGTTTACATATCTCATTTCGTATAACATTTATGATATCTTCATCAGTTACGCACTCTGAAACCGGCTCGCTGCTGTCAATTTCAAAATGCATTCATGATGTGTTAAGGCACAGATTGTTTCCCGTTATGCCTGCAAAATCCCTTGGAATGCAGTTTTACAACCCGAAGAAAAGGTCATTGTCCACTAAGGGCTATGCATATACCTGCTGATGGAGCACGTTTTACTGCAGAAACACTCTATGCAGTATTATGTTTTTCATTGATATTTTTAAAGATTGATTTCCACCAAATGTATATTTTACTCTTTTTTATTTTTTTTTTTTAGTGGGGACGTATTCCCCTGCGTTAAATACAAATTCGCAGTAAATCGGACCGCGCAATATCAGGTTTTTACTGTATAAAATTGAATTACTGCAAAATTGAAACAAAAGCCCACACCTGTGGAGTAACAGCACATTTGACCATGAAACCAGATGGCCCGGGTTTGAATCCCGGTCAGGGAAGGTTACTTGGTTGAGGGGTTTTTTTTCCGAGGTTTTCTCTCAACCAAATATGAGCAAATGCTGGGTAACTGGTGCTGGACCCCAGATTCATTTCACCGCCATTATCACCATTTCATTCAGATGCTAAATAACCTGAGATGTTGATACAGCATCGTAAAATAATCCACTGAAAAAAAAGACACACACAAAAGGATAACTGTTTTGACATAAAATCACACATGTTTTCTGGTGAATGAATCTTTTATAATACAGTCAACTCTGGTTATAGTGAACATTCGGCTATAGTGAACCTAAATCGTTGGTCCCAACTGTTGTACATTAAAAAGTACATTAATATTTCCACTTATAATGAACCCTTGCTTCGGTTATAGTGAACCTTGTATCCTGACAAATTCGTATTTGAAGTCAGACCTTCTTGTATAAAACTGAAAGAATGTGTTGAGAACAACATTCTAAGTTTCTTAGTCAAAGGACAAAGGTATTATATCCAATGCCACCAGGTTGTCTTTTCGACATTTCTGGTCTTCTCTCCTGGCCGTGGCTTAGTTGTAACCCACTTCTGAGGTTGGGGCGCCTGGAAGGCGGAGTTATATTACCCCGATGATGTGATAGGATGATTATGATAATGTGGTGCCAGGAGAGGTCTTAAATCTAAACTTAACCTAAATTCCAGACCATGGACGAACACAGGAATAATCCCCTTTAAGGAAAAATTCCTGTGCTCTAACCAGGAATCGAACCCGGGACCTCATGAACTATAGCCAGAAGCTCTGACCACTAGACCATGACCATATAATAGTTTTTAATATAAAATTATGTCTTACATTTTCATAATGCTTGGATGCCTTCAATGTTACTTGGTCACTTTTACCAAGAAAACGACGATATGTCCGGAATATGTTAATGATTTTAAATGTATAAGTTTGTCCCTTAATATTGTTGCAGAGTGCAAATCAGAAATGGGAGATAACTTGAACATCTGAGAGCAAGAATGAAAACTTTTACTTGTTACTCACTAGCTCTTGATGAAAGTACCGACCGCAAAGATATGGCACAGCTGAGGGATAAAGACCTTTAGGGAAGCCGAGACGTAGATGGGAGGATAATATTAAAATGGATTTGAGGGAGGTGGGATATGATAGGAACTGGATTAATCTTGCTTAGGATAGGGACCGATGGCAGGCTTATGTGAGGGTGGCAATGAACCTTCTCTAAAAGCCATTTGTAAGTGGTGGTGGTGGCAGTAGCAGTATTAGTCTAACAAAATAACAAACTGTGAACTGGGAACATTTGCATTAACAGGACAAAGGTAGGATTAGTGATCCCTAGACAATGAGCTGTACTGTAAATTCAGGCAACGTGTGACGATCTTGCCTTACTCCACAGTCGAAGGGTTGATATTCTGTTCTTAGGCACTCTACTCTACTGTTATTTCTAGGGCTAGGATTTCGATGAAATTGCATCTTTTTTCTATTAAGCCAGAAACATAGCTGCTTTAGTATTTATATGTTATGTGATAAACTGAGTGTTTTAAGACACATTTGTTAGGGCATTTTTTTGCATTTTTTGTCTGTTTCAGCTCATAAGAGCATTTTTTGTTTTATTTGGTCATTTTTTTAGGCATTTTCATTTAATTTTGGCCATAAATCCCCATTATTAATGTAAAATAATGTTTATTTCCTTTTGATGTTTTCTCTGCATATTTTGTCCATTAATAACCATTATTTTGTATAATATTTTAATCGTTTTTCTACACAAATATTGCCCTTTTAACTTATTACACCCCTTGTAATGGATCAGTCCAACCACCCCTTCAATATAGACTCCTCTATACCTACTAGTTCCGGATAAGAGTGGCCTTGTGATGGACTACATGGAAACTACATCAGGTAAAATAATTAATTAAATTGTACTACAACGAAACCTGTTCAAGACGGAAGTGACATGGTCCTAATTTTTTTTCCGTTGTGGACAGGTTTCCGTATTATTCAGGTGTGAAGTTAAAATGGAATATTTTATCATTTGTATAAATGAAAAACAAAATGGCATGCTGCAAATTGTAGGAATTACAAAATATTCCGTTTAACACTACTGACATTAAATCTGCTTCCTGTCGCTTATTTAATTGATGGATGATCTTGATGAAAATCTCATTTCCTGTATAAATTGTATCGTAACTCACTCATTAAACACTGTAAACTTTATTAATTACACTAAATTTAATATCTAACACTATACTATAGTACTGTACTGGATATCACAACACATTATTTAATTGGACTAGGAGCCATTCATTACAAGCCTTGATTATCTAATTTCTTTTCCAGTTCAAGGGTTTCCATTGCAGAATAGATCCAGAAATAGGCATGATCTTTGAAAGGGCAAGAAGAATCCCTCTCACAACAGTTCATTTATTTCTTTGTAACCAGTTGTTTTCTGTTTCCTTTTTTATGTCACCATTATTGACCGCAAACCATTCACTCATGATACGGCCTTTATTTTTGAAAGTGTTAAGTTACACCTGAGTTTTCCATTCCTAAATTGCAACATTATTTTCCACACGCTTCGTTTCTTATTTTCCTCGATAACTTTTACTTCATAAATTAATGATAGTGCAGAATTTTTACGCAACTTTTTTTCATCACGAAATCACTAATAGACTTGCGTTCTACCGAGCTACGATAGTATACAGGGGTGACGCATTGAATTTCTTTGAAGGGATTCGTCTACCTAGTCAATAGGGTAATAAAATTTATGACCACCAGACCAACACACCCTCGCACCCTCAAAAATTTTGCAAAGAAAACTTGTTTTTATCTTAGTGACCTAGGTATTTCGTACATTCCTTGAAAACATACGGTTTCAAAATATAGTTTACATTATACAGTAGTGTGTCGAAAATATTATTTCCGTTTTGAACAGTAGCAGACAGTTTCCGTTTCCGCGTTGGACAGTTTCCGTTTTATTCAGAAAAAATTATACATAATACATACGAATTTCGCCGGGACCAATAAATTGTTCCGAAATAGACAGGATTCCGGATTATTCAGGTTCCGATTTGAACAGGTTTCACTGTACTTAGAAAAAATTGTGTAAAATTAAATAAACTTAAATGTTAGTACTAGAACTTAATTTAAGTACTAGTCTAAATATTAAGTAGTACAAATCCTATTTTCCTACTAAGCCAATTATGTAAGCTCAATTTTTAGGGCATTTTTAAGGGCATGTTTTGAAAGATTTTTAGGTCATGAATGCATTGTTTTTAGGACATTTTTTCATGATTTATAAGTCGTCACAATCCTAGCCCTAGTTATTTCTAATCCTCCACCATCAAAGGGTTGTCTTTTGTTCTCAGAAACATTTCCATTATGACTGATAGCATCAAAACAACGGAAAATGAAATTACCATCTTCTATTAAAAGGGGACGAACATTATGCTTAGAGCATAAATGAAGGTAAGATTTGGTTGGCTTTCAAACTCCATCAACCCTCTCCCACTTTCCATTAAGTGACCTGGAAAATTCCAAGGCTGAGTATGCAGTCACACATTTCTACCTGATCTAGTGTTCCAACAGTGAAAGTACTGTATAAAAATGTCGAAACGTAAATGTGTTCTTTGGAAGATAAGGTGAATATTGTAAATGACACTGAACGTGGTCTTTCACAAGCGCACGTGGGTCGACAGCATAGTTTAAGTAAATCAACTGTGAGTAACAGTATACAGTGTAATCCATTCCACAAAAATGAAATATTTTATTTTCTTGTTCACAATTTCATTCATTTCTGTCATTTAAGGTTAGGGGAGAGACACTTCAGATATAGTGAACGAAATATGCAAGTCCGCAAAGGTTCACTATATCCGGAGTTGACTGTATTCCTCGTCTTCAAGCAAGCTTTGTTGAAAATTCCTTACATGTCATGAGAAAGTTTGTGATGACAATCAACGTGGATCACATTGTTTTTACAATTAACAATCTTGGACATTGAGAAGTCCACATCATGTTCGTTCTACAACACGCAAACTTTGATTAATAGAACTCCTGCACTAGACCGCATGTTCAGTCCATGGAGTTGAAATTATGATAATGTTTTGGTATGGAATGTAAAAGTACTTTCTGCTCATGCAAGTATAGGCCATTCGGTATCTCTGTCTCTGCACCTGGAGAGAAGGAAAAAGTGAACTGAGAAGCTTCCCTCCCTTACTATGCTTCGACTTGCAGCTAGCTAGCTCACTTACTCCCACCATAAGGTTCTTACTTTGAGCTACAGCACACGAATGCATTTGGTTTCACGAGATAATGAATGACCTATACCATGTCATTGTTGTTTGGGACTACACTTTCGAAATAGGTTACTCTGAGTGACATCAGTACTTTTATGTCTTTTTGTTGCCAGCAGTTCTGTAACAAAAGTTCTGTCTCTGATAATGAAGGAAGTTTGGTGCAAAGAACAGAAATTAGAGAAATATATCAAATATTAAGTTTTGTACGTCATCTGCTGGTACCAATCCTTTATTCCATTGTTTTGTGGTATCACTATTTAGTGTCTCTGAACTTAACGACTTAATAGAATAATATCGGATTTAAAAACAGGAAAACTTTACTAAAAACCAGGGACAGATTTTTTTCCGTGGACAAATATATGAATTCGGGGACTATCCCCGAGAAACAGGGACACCTGGTAACATTAGTCAAAATAATAAAAAGAATTTACTGTTCATGTACAATATTTCATACCAGGATTTCATTTCAAAACGTCCCTATTTATTTGATTAGAATTTACACGTCAGTTTAAATACTGAGGAGGAAATTTAAAATCAGTATTAATTGCATTTTAGGTTTCACTCCCCAACTCCTTTTGAAATTCCATATGGTGCCCCTGTATTATGATAATTAAATTTGAAAGAATATTAATTTGTTTATACATTTCATTAATTTGTTTTCACATCTTTTGTTTTCTATCAACGCCTGTCAACCTAGATTGTTGTTATTGTCGGCTGTAGCATGAAAAAACAGTTTATTTTAAGTAATTTCCTAAATTTGGTTAAGTAAATTTATTAAATTAAATGTTCAAAATATGATCCATTGTTGACCAGACAGTAATGCAGCCTATTTCGGATTTCTTCTACATAGCACAGCCTTAGTATCAAAACTATACATAAATAAAGTAAATTAAAAAATAGGCTGTCGTCATCCAGGATGCAGCAAAGTAGAAACCCTTGGGCATGTTTTGGGTTATTGCCCTAAAGGAGAACTACTGAGGAACAATCGCCACCATAAAGTGAGAAGCTCCATCGCAACTACTCTTCAGAAGACAAAGTGTGAGGTTTACGAAGAAGTGCACTGCTTGGCTGAGAATGGGTCAACGAGAAGAGCAGACATTATAGCCATCGATCGCCGGAATCAAAGAAGCCACATTCTTTACCCCACTGTCCGTTTTGAGAAGGATGATCAACAAGCCAATAATGTTAACGATGAAAAGAAGTCTATTTACAACCCATGTATTCCTCACTTCAGTGAGAGATACAAAATCAATATTAATACATGGGAAGTGAAAGGACTTCTTTTTGGCGCTAGGGGAACTTCATTTAAGTTAACCAAAACCATTCTCCTTTCTCTTAAATTTTTTTAATGAGGACATTAACAAAATTTGTCTAATGGTATTGAGAGAATCATTATCCATTTTACACAATCACTTGTATAATACTATGTAATTTTTTTTTTACTTCATTTTATTACTCTTCAATGTATTTTCATCTCATGTTTCTCCGAAATCAAATTGTACTTTATTTTTAAATTTATCATTGTTCCGTATTCTCTCCGCAATCATATTGTATTTTTAATTTAACCTCTGCTTTGTATTCTGGATCCTAGTGGTCAGCCGTAGATGTCAGCCAGCTGTCTCAAATTGTGGAATGTGTGTGTACCATTCTGTTCTACATTTTTAAAGAATAGGTTTATAATATACTGGGTGTTCATTTCAAAGTGTGTCATGACGTCACTGTTGTTGGGTCACCGATTTGAAGCGAGTTTCAGCTTATATGTCAGAGAAGTTGCCTATTATTTAAGGCATTCTTCAATCTGAACTTGAGAACGTGTATGGTATAACTTGAACGTCGTAGCAACAGATGGCGGTCTGTACGGTCTGTGTGCTGCCATAACCTCTTTCGAACTGTGTTTTGCGCTGGCAAGTCGTACGCAGGGTATTTGTTATCATCGGTTGCGTACGGTAACATTCCACAACACAAATCAAATGCTCCGTGTCCATGTTGACCGTCGAAGTTAATGTCAACAAATACGTAAGTAATCGTCTTAACCCTCTCCCCGTATCCCGACAGTACGTATTTCCAAACAGTTCACATTCCTGCCACTACCGGCATTACCGTACGTATCGGTACGTACTCTTCAGAATGAACGCCGTACTTGCTAGGCAACTTCTCTACCTCATAGGTTATACACCTCTGCGGAAGTGTAGGAAGATTGAATTTTCTAGGCTCATCGGCTAGCCACATGACGGCATACAGCGAGCCATGACACATTTTGAACTGAACACCCAGTACATCCATAATATCACTTAATATTAGTTTATGTTAGTGCCTGAAATAACCCGTAATCAACAATAGTCTTCATAGTTTTATTCTCTTGAGCTCTGATCAACGTGATAACAATAATCTGGTTGCCAGGTGACAAAAAAAAAACAAACAAAAAAATGTGAGAACAAATGAATGAAATGTATAAACAAGAAGCCTCAGGCTGAGGTGTAAGCCTTTGGGTTCCTCCTCTGTAAGAGATAAAAAAATCATAGGGTACCATTTGAAATTGAAAAGGTCGAGAGGATGAAATCTAAAATGCAACTGACACTTGTTTTAAATTTCCTCAGTATCCAAATTGTCGTTATTTTTTTTAAATTCAATTTAATTGAAATAGTTACCTGCACTGGGAAGTTTGAAATGAAAACTTTGTATGATACTTTCCTATTATTAAGGTGGGAAATCTTGTGAAATACTGAATACTTCAAATATACTTTTTATTGATATTTTTTTTATCATAGAGCAATATTTTCTCAGTAATGTCAAATGTCCTACATTACCGATTTTTGTTTGTCACATGATAAAATATCTCCCCACCACTTTTCAATAGCATAGTTTTTTAAAGGTAATTCTGGTTTGTGGAGTTTTTCACAGAGTTTACAGAAAGCATATCGGAAATACTGATTCACTTTATAGTACGATGTCCACCAAAAATATTTGCGATATTCTTGTGGGTTTTTATCTAGATGCAAGAGAAATTTAGCAAGCTTTTCGGGTGTATCAAAGTCTTCTACATTAATATATGACATAGGAGGTGCTATGTGATGATAGTTGGCACCACCGTAAACTATAGGAACCACATTATACCTCAGTGCACGGAAGAACTTCTCTGTCACGTAATCGTTACATAGAGAATTCTCAAATGCCAGATAGAACTTGTAGGTTGAACGGAGGAGTTCATTGCACTTGCTCTCATTTCTTCTATCACACTTTAAGTTTCCACAATTTCCATATACATCTACAGGTATAAATTTGGACAGTTCTGCAACATATTGTTCTCTCTGACTCGGTGTCTGACACTGAGAAACAAACCATGCCACTAGTTTTGTCTTTTCAGAGATGTTAAATTTTAGAACGTCACTTCCAAATACCGGTTTCCTCCAGACAGGGATCGATGGATCTGGTGGTTCTGCAGGAGCATATTCTTTTTCCGCCAGAAATCCATAGGGACGCCATATATCAGAATCTCGTCGATAAGTCATTGTCCAATTAAAGAAGTCATTGTAGGGTTTCAAATCATATGAATTTGTAGCGGGAGATTCCAGCGTGAAGAAAACATACCTCTGGTGAGGCTTCCTCTTCGGAGGCACAGCAAGAGGAACTGTACCTACCACCATATGAAATAAGATGGCGTCAAAGCCCTCAGGCTTTATATTTTGTCCGTCCATTCTATCTGTGATACTACAACTACTAACAGCACAGCCCAGGTCTTCAAAAGGTTGCTGTCCAGTTCCAAACCCGAAGTGTTTTTCACTAAAGAATGAGTTCCATAGAAGAATCGTCTTCACTGTCTTTTTGGACTCTTTCATTTTGGACTTAATCATTTTATGTGGCTGGACCTGTGTATAGTACTGCATCGTGCAATATACTAAATAGATACCGACAGAACACAAACCAGCTACAAATACAAGTTTCCAGTAGTCTTGTCTTCCATGTGTCATTTTACCTGAAATGAAATGAAAAGTATTAGCATTGCATACAATATTCATACAGTAGAACCCCGATTATCCGTCACTCTATTAACCGATTGACGGATTATCCGACTCTCTCTCGCATTTTTTTTCTACAGAAACATATGAAGTAGGTACCACAGTCTACTATATACAGTCGCGAAGCTTGAGGTGATTTTTTGCAAATTTCGTGATAAAGCGCTCCAAGCAGTTAGCAACTAGAAACAATAGACTGTCCACGGTCGACTTTGAACTGTGTCGTATATCCATCGAGTGCTAGCTCATTGCATATTTCACATTGATGCTTGTGAAATGTTCGTTATTGCTTGTAATGAAAATGTTAATGGCTAAAATACAATAATTGGCATAATAATATTTTACTAGAGACTTAGAGAAATTAAGTTTGTTTTAGTGAAATTTATTGATCACGTTTTATTTTCAATTCTGGTGGGGCCTACTTTTTTTTTCAAAGGATATGTTTTTAATTATAGCTGTTAATTTTGTTGCTATTTTTATTTGTTACTTTACTTATTTTCCATTATTATTGTTTTAAAGGGAAATGCAAATTAATATTTATTGGTTTCATAATTAATTATCGCTATAATCTTGAATGAGTGAAGCGATTATAGTAAATTTCAGTTCGTTTTGCACAAACAAAAATAATATTAACCTATTTCTTGCAGGTATCTTCGAGTTTATGGTGGAATTTAATATACTTCATTAAAATAATAAATTAACTTTATGCATTTAATATTTCAATAATGTAAGGAAGGTGTTAATTTTTCCAAAAGAACACAACGAAAGTGTAACATATTTTATCGTCTACTAGGAGAGAGATCTGCGATGATGAGGCGATAGTAGCGATCCTAGTGGTGGGCAACTACCAATGTTTGCATTTTTACTACATATTGAGCTTCGCGACTGTATATAGTAGACTGTGGTACTACTTTACGTTACATTAGTACGTGGTTTTTCTAGAGAGTGATATTACATGCCTTTACACTTATACAATTTGGTTTATTCAACTTCTATATAAAATGTACTCCACAATGTCAAAAGAAAATGTGTTGTGCTAAGTATCGACAAAAATGCAAATAATTGAGCAGTTTGGAAAAAGAGAAACTGTGGCTCATCTCGCACCAGAACACGAGATTGGTGTTACAACCAGGGCTGGGCAAAATACTGACATCCAAGTACTTCAAATAGAAATACAAAATTAACCAACATACATTTGTATTTCAAATACTCAAAATACATTTGTATTTCAATACTCGATACAATATATAGGCCTAAAGAAATAAGAATATTACCCTACTGGAAATCTAAATTATTATATTAACATTAAAAGTATTTTTACTTCGAAGTTTTATATAAACGCTGTAACTGAACATTCTTCCTTTTCCCAGTCATCAATGAAATTATGCTACATATGAATAATTACGGCTCCCTTTCAAAACAACCAGTTCCTCAAATGTTCATAAGATAAGGATCCCCTTGCTGGTGAATGAATAAATCCTGCAAAACAGAACAGTCTTTCTACAGGCGCAGAGGAACACAAACTTGTATTATACTTTATAAAAGCTTGTTTTACTGTTGAGTAATTCTCTAGAGTGCACAGGGTTGTCCCTTTGCCATTGAAGAATTGTATGAGCTCATACTCCACAGTAGACAAGTTCTTTTCTTTTTGCTTTTCAAAGTCCGTTTTACTTGAGTTGAAAACATAAAAATTGTTTTCATCGTCTGAACTGACCAAAGATGTAGCAGCCAACTGCTCAGCTGATTTCACACACATATTCTGTGTCCTCTTCTTATCACTTAGTGAGGAAAGTCAGGTAGCCATCTCATCTTCAATGATGGGTGGAGCAAGCTGCCAAAACAGCTTAATTTTCTTCTGGGATCAGATTAAACATCACTTTAAATCTTGATGAAAGTGAACTTATTGGGATTGGAGTTATTTGGAATAGATGGCGTAGATTACTAGGTAACAGAATATGTAATCTGTTTTTAAGGGAAATTAATGTGGACAAAAGTTGGCCATAATAGCACGTCTTCTCATTTTGCATTAAATTAAGGGCTACGGCAATGGGTTTCAGAATTGCACAGTGTTCTTCAAGGTACTGAAACTCAACATCTTTGAAGGTTGGCAATCCCAGTTTTTCACATATTGTTTATATCATGTTTGAATTGCAATTTTCGAGAGATTGAATCATAAAGAAAATTCCATGGAGTTGGGCAAGGAAGCTTTAATGAATATTTCAAGACATCTGATATAGTTTCTGAGGATTTGAGTCTCCTAGACGCATTCCATAATGCTGAACATTTAGCAAGTGTTGGGTGATGGATCCTTGATGCTGTTAGAGATTTCTTTATGGCATTAAGGAAATCAGTTGTGGCAAGAAGACTAAGTGTATGGCTAGCACATCTGAAATGGGTAGGCAAATAAGACAAAAGTTCATTCTTCAAATCCAAAACTTAAAGAACAAGAAGAAGAAAAAAGTATTTTGAGTATTTCAAATACAAAATACGTCAATTTTATGTATTTAAATACAAAACACAAAATACTTTCGAAAATCCTTACAAATTGCAAAATACAAATGTATTTCAAATACTGCCCAGCCCCTGGTTACAACCATGCGCGATTTAATAAGAAAATCAGTTATGTATAAAGTATGTAAATCTACAATATGAGACCTCTACTATTGCTATCCTTTTGCTGACAGACATTGCAAGGAATTTCCTTGCCCCTTGACAACCAGACTTGAATGAGTGAATTTCTGATCCACTACCTTGCATGTTAAACATAAGACACAGAGAAAATTACGCCAGTGCAAGTATTATTCCCTTACTGTACGAAAATATTTTTAAGTACGGATTATCCGATTTTTTCGATTAACTGCTCAGTGCATCCCCTTCATTACCACGGAAATAGAGGTTCTACTGTATATCCAATTTTAATATGACACGTTTATGTTCGAGTGTCTGGTGATTAAATTGTTAACGAAAATTTTAGCATATGACGTCAGTTGCTTAGCAACGGATCATTTAGATGAAATGCAGTAATTCTATTGTAAATATCTGTGCAAATATAATGGTACAGTATGTATTGAATAAAAATAAAGGAAAACAGCAATATACCGTATTTACTCGCGTAATAGACGCACCCTAATTTTTCGCGTTAAAATTAAAAAAATCCCCGCGTAATAGACGCATTGAGGAATGTGAATCTGTGACAAATGATAGCAATTATGGCGAATCTCACAGCGAATGACCTAAGGCTAGTGTTAATAGTAACAATAAAGTGCCTTGCCTTATTGTCGCTGTATTCATTGTTACAAGTTATCATCTGTTTAACAACTCCTGTGTGTACGTTAGCGTATTTTGGTTAAGCTATTGAATTAATTCCCAGTATGCTCAGTCAGTTTAAAGAATAGTGTTTCATTATAAATGATTGAAAGAATTTTCGTTTTGTCCTTTAAATATGCAGAAATTTGATCTGAACAACGGGAATTTTTCGTTCTGCAAAGGGATTATAAAACGTAATGCACTCTGACAGTTTATGTCACATGCATTTCCAATTCACTGTTGGCTAAAGCAAGGAGATGCACTATCACCTTTACTTTTTAACTTTACTCTAGAGCAGCGGTTCCCAAAGTGTGCTCCGCGGAGCCCTTAGGGCTCCGCGAATGATTCTCAGGGGCTCCGTCAGCGGAAGTTACGAAGATAACAAAAATTGCTAATTCCATCTAGTCTCTAGCGGGGAAGACGGAAACTACTTCCATCAAGCGAAAAATACTTTCTGAGAAAGTAGTTTGCGTTCTTCTTGCCACATGGAAGCATTAATATTAGATCTACTCTTCACTGGAACTATCTCGATCTTTCTTGCTTGCCAAGTACTCGATGATTCTCGAAATTTATTTTATTTTTTATATACTGGGCAGGCAGCGTTTGTTATTCGCGGTACGTGGAATCTACAGGGACA
This sequence comes from Periplaneta americana, assembly GCA_025594305.2. Classification (NCBI taxonomy): domain Eukaryota; kingdom Metazoa; phylum Arthropoda; class Insecta; order Blattodea; family Blattidae; genus Periplaneta; species Periplaneta americana. The sequence continues at coordinate 167,503,015 of JAJSOF020000013.1, read as the reverse complement.
TCATTTTATTTTTACTTCAATTTTTATTGTACCTGAGTTTTTTAATGTACTTCACTCCCACCCCTTCTACTAATGAAGTTCAACCGTCCTCCACACAGAATCAAGGCTGCATATAGTAAACAGCACTGAGTTAGTGAGTATAGTAAGTTCCAGAAATATGTTCGCGTTTTCCAGTGACGAAAGAGCTTTGAATATTGAATCATATTTTCGCACAGGTACTGTCCGTTTACCTACGTCGCATCCCGATTTCCCCCACCTGCTTCTGCTCCCCCCTCTGTAAAAGCTGGGCTGTCTTAGCTCTTTTCTGAAAACATTAATTTCTGTTAGGAAATGGATGTTTTCTTAATATTATACAGCTGTTTTAAATTACTTAAATAAAAGGGCCTCGTTAAGTAATTAACTGTCACGTCATTTCCCCCCTTTCTACGATCCTGCGGCATAACCACTTGGATGAACAGTAGATAGCATGTCTGAGCAATTTTATGTGTGCTGGTCGGGCAGAAGTGAAGATTGAATTTACAGTACGTAAGGTACTCTTTTATAGAGTAGGCACAGAATTATTTCAACATGAGTTACAAGTATGAAGGACGAAACTGGCAATTGGAATTAGATGCAATAGTCTATAGTGCGATAATATGCACAAAAGAACTGAAGCCTGTATCGAAATGAACGGCCACCATTTAAAAAAATGTGTTTAAATATTCATATTATGATTATTTTTTAATTTAACTTCTTTCTCTATATTGTACGCTAATGTGCTGTAGACGGTATAATATACACTGCATAATGAATACTTCCGCATGGACAGCTCAGTTCGTGAGTAAAAACACTTATTCTTAATACAGTACTGTATTTTTATTAAACAAAAACCTAATGAAAATTATCGAACTCAAAATCGGATATTTCCTAGTTTACGTAAATGGATGAAGTACTTTTCTTCCCTCCTATACCTAGTAGAGTGATTTGTTTGTGTTTTACGCCAGTATCATCGAACTACAGTCGTGGAAGGGGATAGCAAACTGTGTTTTCGGTTCTCTAAAGGTATAGCCAGGTTAATATTAAAAATGTTAGTAAAAATAAAATGATGTCCCTGTACAATTTATTGACTGTTACGTTACCTCAAAAAATATATATACTGTATACCTGCATGTTAATTTGATAGCAGATGTGTTTGCTAAACTTTCGTTGAAGCGGAACTGTGGCTTAAGGCGGGCTCCCTAAGACCTAAGAGTCATTAGCCATCAACCAGTGCTCAGTCAAAGGGAGATAACAATAGCTATAACCTTACTTTCAAAGAAGATAGTACGAATTCCTGGGAATTGAGTTCGGAATATGTTGAACATGATCCTGTCTCAGAGTCTACGGTGCCTAGTGTAGAGGTATTGAAAGTAACAAACAAAAATATTGTGATTTATATTTAATGATAAAACACACATGTTAGGTCAATAATACCTGTGTTAATTGATTTTATGAAATACATTAAAGGTGATATGTTACAGTTGTATGAACACTACTTATTAGTTTTCACGCAACTGTAACATATCACCTTTAATGTATTTCATTGTAATTGATATTTGGACATGGGATTCACTGAGTTTGCTGATGAACGTCCACAGTGTGTGATACGTAACAAAGTTTTTCCCAATAGTTCTATGTCTCCTGCCAAGCTTAGACGGCATTTCTCAATTCAAAAATTCACAAATAAAACTGCAGACTACTTCGAAAGAAAAAGTGACGAACTCCGTGCAGTTCAGACAAAATTTTACCACGTGTAAAAACAAAGAGAAAGCACTGAAAACGTACTTGGTTAGTCATGACCAGGCTCTTGCTGGTAAACCTCACCCTTGCTGAAACTCTTATGAAACCACTATTAGTGAAGGTAGTGAAGTGCATGGTGGACGAGAAAACTGCAAGCTTGATTTCCAGTGTGTCCTTATGAAATAACACTGCATAATCGAATCCAGAATCTATGAAAAGACGTAAAAAATATCATGATTTCCCGTATCAGTTAAATGAAATTTTCGTTACAACTTGACAAATCCACGGTCTTTGCCGGATTTGCTATGTTAATGATGTTTGTGTGGTATGAATTTTCAGGTTCTTTCATGAAATATTTCGTTCTGCAGCCATTGCCATCCTCTACAAGCGGTACTAAATTTTTTTCTTCTTCATTGAAAAACTCGATACCGTGGGACAATTGCATTGACGTGTGCACAGATGGCGCAAAGGCCATGGTAGGTCCTGTTGTTGTCGCTGTTACATGGATCAAGAAAGTTTTAAAAACTGAACAAGTAGTCACTGTGTACTACACCGACACGCCCTCGCAACGAAAAAATGCCAGCGTTATTGAAGCAGATACTAGACAACGCCGTCAAAATTATCAACTTTGTTAAAGCACGACCTTCGCTGTGTCGGCTATTTAAAATCCTGTGTGAAAATGGGTAGTATACACAAGTCATTGTTAGTAATATTACACACAGAAGTGCGATGGTTGTCGCGCGATAAAGCGTTGTCCCGATTACATGAACTTCGAACGGAAATTTCTTAACTTTTGAATTACCAAAACAGTTTGCTAACAGATTATTTGAATGATCAGGAATGGTTGTGCAAATTATGTTACTTGGCAGACATTTTTCAAAAATGAATTCAGCACATACATACAAGGTAAACGGAAGACTATATTCGATGCTGATGACGAAATTATCGCACTGAAGAAAAAGATAGCGTTCTACATAGAAAGAGTCGACAATAAGGATCTTACGTTTCTCATTGACTTCAAACTTTATAGAAGAAAATAACATAACAATGAATGTCTCATTCATAGCAATAATGAAAGAACATCTTGACAATTTGCTTCAAAATATGAATTCATACTTTCCAAGAGACACTCAGGAATCGATTCTAAAGAAATATGAATGGATTGTAGATCCATTTCCAGTGATGTCAAAACCAGAAGCCCTCACTGCTTCAGATATGAGGTCCTTATAGACATGGTTTCGAATAGCCACTGTCAGGCATAATTTAAAAGCAAACCATTTCCCGAATTTAGGGCTAAGTTAGGGGAGGATCTTTTGATATTAAGTTCAAAAGCTAAATTTCTCTCACTGCCTTTTAGTACTGTGTACCTCAGTGAAACGACCTTTTCGAGGTACACGGCTACAAAAACAAAATATCGAACTTGTTTGGACACAGAAGATGATATACGTCTTCAATTGACTTCTATGACACCGGACATTGACAAACTCTGTCGCAAGAAACAGGCACATTCTTCACATTAAATTCGGGTGTACATGTTGCATTGTAACATTTTTTAAATATCTTAACTACTTGTTAATATCATTTTGTAGATTTAAATCAATTATATCCAGTACTTTTTTACTATTGTTTCCTTTATATATATTCATACTTCCGTTTATGTATCGTGTGAAATATGCTTCATAGAACGTAGACAGATAAAACTAAAAAGTAAACATTTCTTGGGGCTCCACAAGAAAGTTTTGCTTCAAAAAGGGCTCCGTGGCTGAAAAAGTTTGGGAACCGCTGCTCTAGAGTATGCCATTAGGAAAGTCCAGGATAACAGAGAGGGTTTGGAATTGAACGGGTTACATCAGCTGCTTGTCTATGCGGATGACGTGAATATATTAGGAGAAAATCCACAAACGATTAGGGAAAATACGGGAATTTTACTGGAAGCAAGTAAAGAGATAGGTTTAGAAGTAAATCCCGAAAAGACAAAGTATATGATTATGTCTCGTGACGAGAATATTGTAAGAAATGGAAATATAAAAATTGGAAATTTATCCTTTGAAGAGGTGGAAAAATTCAAATACCTGGGAGCAACAGTAACAAATATAAATGATACTCGGGAGGAAATTAAACACAGAATAAATGTGGGAAATGCCTGTTATTATTCAGTTGAGAAGCTCTTATCATCCAATCTGCTGTCAAAATATCTGAAAGTTAGAATTTATAAAACAGTTATATTACCGGTTCTTCTTTATGGTTGTGAAACTTGGACTCTCACTTTGAGAGAGGAACATAGGTTAAGGGTGTTTGAGAATAAGATGCTTAGAAAAATATTTGGGGCTAAGAGGAAATAAGTTACAGGAGAATGGAGAAAGTTACACAACACAGAACTGCACGCATTGCATTCTTCACCTGACATAATTGGGAACATTAAATCCAGGCGTTTGAGATGGGCAGGGCATGTAGCACGTATGGGCGAATCCAGAAATTCATATAGAGTGTTAGTTGGGAGGCCGGAGGGAAGACCTTTGGGGAGACCGAGACGTAGATGGGAGGATAATATAAAAATGGATTTGAGGGAGGTGGGATTTGATGATAGAGACTGGATTAATCTTGCTCAGGATAGGGACCAACGGCGAGCTTATGTGAGGGCGGCATTGGACCTCCGGATTCCTTAAAAGCCAGTAAGTAAGTAAGGATCATTAATTCATTATTGTTTTCGTTTTCTAGAATATTCAATTGAAATGGGAGTGTAGAAATGTTTCTTATTCTTTTAAATTTATTTTGAAATAAGTGTATCATATTGTCTGTGTTCTCTGAAAATTTAATTAAAATTAGGTTGTAGAGTTTATTTTTAATTTTCCAAGATTTTATTTGACGTGAAATGAGCAGTGTTCATTCTCAGTTCCCTAACACAGTTTAAACACAAAAGTTAAACGGTATATCATCTGTATTTTTTCTTACGATTTTAAAACAATGTACGTGGCAATGACCTTCCATCACCCTATTCAGAACAAGCCAGGTGAAGGGGTTGTTCAGAGTAACACAACCTGATGTGTACTCCCTACTGATTACAGCGTTGCACGATCTCATAATTCACGTATTTTAAAATGCATGTTTTTTTTTTTTTCAGAAAAATTATTCAAAATGGTATTTTGACTTTTTTGTTGCTCTTTACTAAGGGAGTCATCCACCAGAATTAATAATATTACTTACGGCTGATCGTGTATACGTGTTCCGCAACCGGTGTGCCTTTAGAAGATGAAAGGTGTGACGCGAAAATTAACAAATTAAAATGGTGTGTTGACAAAATATGCCCAATCCCCGAGTGAAAATTTCCAGTAAATTGAAACGACATTTCGTAACAAAATATTATTTTCTGTCAAACAAAGATGTATATTGTTATCGTCGGTTATTTGGAACAAAATAAAAAAAAAACAAGTGACGCTCATGACGACGTCGGTACAGGTTTCACAAAAAGTACAGGAAGCTAGCTATAAGGTAGCCGAACTTATCGTAAAAAAAAACCACATAATAGCTGAAACGTTGTTAGTGCCTGAAAATCGATCGTTTGAGATGTTCTGAACCGTATGGCCCCTTGCTGACGATAGTAAGTGTTGATGGACTTAATTAAAGAACATTTAGTAATCTTGCAGCAGAAGTTCAAGAATTATTTCAGAGAGAGTGTTCAAGATTTTTACTGGGTTCGTGATTCATTCATTGTGAATTCAAAACATCTTCCGAATAATACACTCGTACAAGAGGAACTAGCAGACTTAAAAGCAGAGAGAATATTGAAATTAAAACTTCTCGAACATTTTGGTTGTGAATAAGGAGTGAATACCCGGCTATCTCCGAGATGGCAGTTAATATGTTATTGCCATTTTCAACTACATGTATGTGTGAACTGGGCTTCTCGACGTTAACTGAAAATTAAAACATCAAAGAGGGAGAGACTCAGATCCATCGATGAAGAAATGAGGCTTGCACTGTCAACGATTCCGCCACAGATCAGTCACTTGTGTGCAGCTAAGCTGGTCCAAGTACCACATTGAAGGTGTGAGTAAAGTTATTTGCTTTAATATCTATACCGGTACTAATAATAAATCTGTAGCCGAAATTTTTGTGGTAATTTTCGATTTTCCAAAAATAATTGGTCCTAACATATATAATTAACCACCCTGAAACCGAAAATCGCTTTTTTTAATTTTTGTATGTCTGTCTGTCTGTCTGTCTGTCTGTCTGTATGTTTGTTACCTTTTCACGCGATAATGGATGAACAGATTTCGATGAAAATTGGAACATAAATTAAGTTCGTTGTAACTTAGATTTTAGGCTATATGGCATTCAAAATACATTATTTAAAAGGGGGGTTATAAGGGGGCCTGAATTAAATCAATCGAAATATCTCGCTTATTATTGATTTTTGTGAAACATGTTACATAACAAAAGTTTCTTTAAAAATAATTTTCGATAAGTTTTATTGCTTGAAAAATTTTGATAGGACTGATATTTAATGAGATAAATTAGTTTTAAAATTAAAATAACTGCCATCTAAGGCCGTGTAATGAATTAAAAAACAAATGACTTCGTCTATAAGGGGCCTTGGACAGCAAAAATCGAAAGCTATGAAAGATAGCCTACAGAGAATGTTTCTGTGTTTGTATGAAGTAATATCGGAAGCTAAATTAACCGATTTGTATAATTAATTATTATTTCACCATTGGAAAGTGTAGTTTCTCTAGATGGACATAATGATATAATGTTATTACAGTAACTTCTGATATAATATAATATAATATGTAATATTATATAATATAATTTAAGTTATTTGAAGGGTTCACAACCATAGTGGGCCAAGCGCCATTTACTGAATAAGTAGAAAACAAGGGTTAAAATTAAGTTATTGCCATATTGCCATAATTCAATGGAAACCTATAACAAGTAAAATAAAATATACACATTAAATCTAAATGATGTCAATCTTCATTAAACTATGGTTGCATGTAATAAAATTAAGAAACAGGTTAAAGGAATTGTCATTGCACCAAATGAGTGTCTCTGGACCAAAATGATCGCATTTTAATTATTTAAATACAATTTAAATTAAATAACATATTAAACGATTTATCCATCTATCAAACACGAATGTTCCCCGGATCAAACGTCCTATTTTAATTATGTAATTACTTTATATTTATTTCTAACGAGTGCAGCGGAGCGCACGGGTACGGCTAGTTAGTAATAAAAATGCTTATTTTCTATAGTGAATTAAAGTTCATAAATTTTTAATAAATACAAGACTCGATTTCTGTTTTATAATAACGATAATAATAATAATAATAATAATAATAATAATAATAATAATAATAATAATAATAATAATAATATTAACAATAAATTTAATTATATTAAGAGAGTCACATCATCATTGAGGAGATTAATATTTTGGTGTGCCGTGTTGAGCCTAGGCCCATCTACGATGTGCCGTGAGTATAAGAAGGTTGCGGAATACTGTTGTATACACACGGTACCGGTACTGTATTTGTAAGGACAAATTGCGTACTTGATTTGGTGTTCTAGTTTTTAGTATATTATCTGGAATTTATCGTTGCTTTCGTTTGTGTAACAACTTAGGCAATAGTGACGATAATGTGCCTGATGCAAAACAAAACAACATTGCCTTATGTACGTTATAAATTAGTATGGAATAATTTAAGAGCTTATATTTACCACTGAAAGACGTGAAGTATGACATGTCGGACACTTTTGTCTAATGGCACTCTTCACAAACTTTGCGTTATCTTTGAGGTTTCCTCTGACAGGGAAAGGGGTGGGGAGTATATGGCTAGCGATAAGGCCAACCATTGTTGAAGTTATTTATATGACTCATTTTGTTATCGGGTAAAATTTAAAACGCAACATTTACGGACATAAAGTTTCGCTAATTAAGGTAGACTCGTACGAAACAACGGAGAAAGTCTAAAATCATTACAGAGAATAAATGAAAGGTTCAGAACCGTAGTGGGCCAAGCGCCATTTACTAAAACCGTAGAAAACAAGGGTTAAAATTAAATTATTACCATAATTAAATGGAAATATATAGCAAGTAATACAGGGACATCATTTTATTTTTACTTCAATTTTTATTGTACCTGAGTTTTTTAATGTCCTTCACTCCCACCCCTTCTACTAATCAAGTTCCAATTCCACACAGAACCAAGACCGCAGATAGTAAGCAGTACTGAGTTACTGAGTATAGTACGTTCCAGAAATATGTTCGCGTTTTCCAGTGACGAAAGAGCTTTCAATATTGAATCATATTTTCGCACAGGTACTGTCCGTTTGCCTACGTCGCATCCCGATTTCCCCCATCTGCTTCTGCTCGTCCCTCTGTAAAAGCTGGGCTGTTTAAGCTCTTTTCTGAAAACATTAATTTCTGTTAGGAATTGGACGTTTACGTAATATTATACAGCTGTTTAATTTAACTTAAATAAAAGGGCCTCGTTAAGTAATTAACTGTCACGTGATTTCCTCCCTTTCTACAATCCTGCGGCATAACCACTTGGACGGACAGTAGATAGCATGTCTGAGTAATTTTATATTTTCGGGTCGGGCAGAAGTGAAGATTAAATTTACAGTACGTAGAGTAGGTACAGAATTATTTCAACATGAGTTACTAGTACGAAGGACGAAACTGGTAATTGGAATTAGATGCAATAGTCTATAGTGCGATAATATGCACAAAAGAACTGAAGCCTGTATCGAAATGAACGGCCACCATTTTCAAAATTGTGTTTAAATATCCATATTATGATTATTTTCAATTTAACTTATTTCTATATTGTACGCTAATGTGCTGTAGACAGTATAATATACATTGCATAATGAATACATGGATAACTCAGTTCGTGAGTAAAAACACTTATTCTTAATACTGTACTGTACTTTGATTAAAGAAAAACCTAATGAAAATTATCAAACTCAAAATCGCGATATTTCCTAGTTTACGTAAATGGATGAACTACTTTTCTTCCTTCCTATACCTAGTAGAGTGATTTGTGTTTTACGCCAGTATCATCGAACTCCAGTCTTGGAGGGGGAGCAAGCGGTGTTTCCGGTTCTCTAAAGGTATAGACAGGTTAATATTAAAAATGTTAGTAAAAATAAAATGATGTCCCTGTATAAAGTATACACATTAAAACTAAATGATATGTCAATCTTCATTAAACTATGGCATACGCGCCGACTACGGGCACGCTCAGCATTCCTGCTCATGTGATTTCTAGTTTTTGATATTATTACTTACTTACTGGCTTTTAAGAAACCCGGAGGTTCATTGCCGCCCTCACATAAGCTCGCCATAGGTCCCTATCCTGAGAAAGATCAATCCAGTCTCTATCATCATATCCCACCTCCCTCAAATCCATTTTCATATTATCTTCCCATCTACGTCTCGGCCTCCCCAAAGATCCTTTTCCCTCCGGCCTCCCAATTAACATTCTATATGCATTCCTGGATTCGCCCATACGTGCTACATGTCCTGCCCATCTCAAACGTCTGGATTTAATGTTCTTAATTATGTCAGGTGAAGAATACAATGCGTGCAGTTCTGTGTTATGTAACTTTCTCCATTCTCCTGTAACTTCATCCCTCTTAGCCCCAAATATTTTCCTAAGCACCTTATTCTCAAACACCCTTAACCTATGTTTCTCTCTCAAAGTGAGAGTCCAAGTTTCACAACCATAAAGAACAACCGGTAATATAACTGTTTTATAAATTCTAACTTTCAGATTTTTTGACAGCAGACTGGATGATAAAAGCTTCTCAACCGAATAATAACACGCACTTCCCATATTTATTCTGTGTTTAATTTCCTCCCGAGTGTCATTTATATTTGTTACTGTTGCTCCCAGGTATTTGAATTTTTCCACCTCTTCAAAGGATAAATTTCCAGTTTTTATATTTCCATTTCTTACAATATTCTCTTCACGAGACATAATCATATACTTTGTCTTTTCGGGATTTACTTCTAAACCTAACTCTTTACTTGCTTCCAGTAAAATTCCCGTGTTTTCCCTAATCGTTTGTGGATTGTCTCCTAATATATTCACGTCATCCGCATAGGCAAGCAGCTGATGTAACCCGTTCAATTCCAAACCCTCTCTGTTATCCTGGACTTTCCTAATGGCATACTCTAGAGCAAAGTTAAAAAGTGAAGGTGATAGTGCATCTCCTTGCTTTAGCCCACAGTGAATTGGAAACGCATCTGACAGAAACTGACCTATACGGACTCTGCTGTACGTTTCACTGAGACACATTTTAATTAATCGAACTAGTTTCTTGGGAATACCAAATTCAATAAGAATATTATATAAAACTTCTCTCTTAACCGAGTCATATGCCTTTTTGAAATCTATGAATAATTGATGTACTGTACCCTTATACTCCCATTTTTTCTCCGTTATCTGTCGAATACAAAATATCTGATCAATAGTTGATCTATTACACCTAAAACCACACTGATGATCCCCAATAATTTCATCTACATATGGAGTTAATATTATTATTATTATTATTATTATTATTATTATTATTTTATTATTATTATTATTATTATTATTATTGTAACTTACTATGACAATTATTCAAAAAGTTTCACTAAATTATCGCTTAGCTTGTACTTCTGTAGATACTATTTTGTCTTCTATAAAATAAGCCAGAAATACTGATGCATTTTTGTTACTTTGGAAAGATGCTAATGAAAACTCTCATATACTGCAATTTAAGCCCCTCTAAACTTTTACGGCCAAGAAAAGGAAGTGGTAGGACCTGTAACTTCTCGAACATTCATGAAGGTTCCGCGATTTATATTATGAGGTAGTAGATCAAACAGTAACAAGCTTGAAAACCAGATTTCACCCGAAACAATGTCACATCTTGTGAAAATGAAACAGTTTTTACTATACTTAGAGGATAATATTTATGTTATTTCTATACATTGAAACTTCCCTTAACGGATACTTCCGAATAGCGGACTCCTCTCAATAGCGGACATTTTAAAATTCCCCTGCAAAATAACATTGGCCCTTATGATAAAATTCTTCCAAATAGCGGACATTCTCAATAACGGACGCGGACACTGAAATGTATCTCCCAAAAACAATTAAAACTTCCAAATAACGGACAGCGTGAAAGAAAAAAAAGAAAAAGACGGTTGTAAATTAAACGGAAATCTAACGGAATTCTTTGCAACAATCATTATCGTGCATTTGAACGTTCTTGTACTTTATTGAAGGTAAGCTGCACAGTTGTTAGTTGTGATACTGTAGCAGTCCGTACTTTCTTAAGGTAAGCGTTCACTACATCGTATCGCACTCCTCGTACGAATCGCACCCAACGGATATTTTAAGTGCAGTGCGTTCACTGTAACGGCTCCACCTCATCGCCTCATTCGGAGTCCCCTACCAGCTGTTTAAAACATGACGTCGTACGATATTGACATTACTGAAAGCAAAGGAGTTGAGGTTAGGTCTATTAATTACGTCTGTTAGCGAATAAGAATTTGTAATTGCTTCATGCGTCTTAATTGAAGACGAAGAAACGAAATAAATATTGGTTACATAATATATTTGCAAGAAACGACGTGATTACTGTAATGGGAACGCCTCAAATTATGTAATTCTTAGCAATTTTCTACACGCGAAATAAGTTTTCCGCCTGTCATTTTGGCGCGACACTGAACATAGCACAACATAATAGTAAGGCTCGGTTGCAGAAACGCAAATCAAACCAGTTCCTGATCACCAATCAGTTGATGTCTGATTTATTTGATTGTTCATTGCGTTGCACAAACGTGAATCTCCAATCAACTTGTCTCAGTTTACTAATTGCTGATTTGAGAAAGAAATACATTTGACAACAGTGCTATTTAGCAACCATAGCCAATTTGATGCTCTTTAAAGTCAAAATAATGCATCAAGGGGCGGTGACTAGGAAAACAAGTGAATGTTCAAGTGAATGTTTTGTTGTTTTTTGTAGAGAGGAAACAGGCGGATTCAATTTGATGACTAGTGAAACAAAAATAAACGCTTCTGTTTATTTGCTATAACAAGAAATTGGAACATGCATAGCCTCCATAACCCAAAATAATTCCATTTCCCCGTCTGTTTACAAATGGAGTCACTAAATTATCGTAACCTACTCATTAAAAATATTGTGTTGTCATGTGTAGAACTCTGCCAATGGGCTACAACATTCCAGAATTTCAATGATGGTGTAACGCATATTGCCTGTATATTCACAGAAAAGAAACCTTTGATAAAGTTCATCATTTCAACCAGGTGATTTGATGGGGATGTGAGCAGTGTATCAACCAATATTAGGCTGCTCTTGGAAATCCTGACATGGCTGAAAATTCACATCTAAATCAAATCGTTCCTGTTTGAAGTTTGAGGATTTATGAACCCTGCCATAACAAAGCAATTTCATAAACTACTCGGCAAAGTTGATTTGTGGACCCTAACAAGATAACCCAAGACCGCCTGAAAAATTCGAACAGCGTAGAATCTCAGCATTATTAGAACTTGGTTCATAGGAAAAGTGGAAGGTTTCGATTTGTCTGTCTGCATATATTTGTTTCAAGAGACGATTTTTTTGAAAGTAACAAACACACGAATCCTTACTTAACCTAAGGATTAATTAAATTAATCAAATTTTCTGTCATTATACATAAAACAATTCATGTCTATCACGGAAACGCCTTCTCCTTAATAATATATTTTTCATTTTAAAATTTCTTCATCAGAAGAATCCATTATGTCGAAAACAATATTGTTACGCTGTAACTAATATAATTACAGTAACTTCGCCTCACAGAAAACAAGCCTACTTGATCGATGATCAGTACTTAACCAGCAAAAAATTTCTGATGGAAAAATCAAACATTGTTCTTTCTGCAACAGAAAGAATCAAACCCTCCTTGATCGTTCATATTTTGATTTCTTTGTGTAAGAGTTGATCAATTAAAATTGATTTATTAAAGTCATTTGGCCATGATCGCACGCATCGGAAAAGTTGCCATCCGAAAACGTGGACGGATTTGCCGAGAGGCGATGCGTGCGATACGATGTAGTGAACGCGGTTACATAACAATTACAGCAAAGATTGTCTTTTTCCGATCCGTGCGATTCGTCCGATGAGTGCGATACGATGTAGTGAACGCTTACCGTTAGTTTGTCAAGTTGAGTGTTCGGAAGTACAGTCACATTAAAAAGTCACAAAAATGTAAACGTTTGTCACTAAAAGAGAAAGTGGATATTGTAAAGCATAGTGAGAAGGAGAAATTATGTTCGTGAGCTGTTTAATGAAAAAATCATACACTGACTATTAGTGATGTTTATTTCATTTACAAAACATTTACTGGTACGATTTCTCTCTGGATGAATACTGCAAACAATCTCACTGTCTACTGTACTGTACTGTAAAATATAGTGTTGAATATATGTGAGAAATTTTAATGTACTGTATACATACTAACGATTTTCTAAATAGCGGACATTTCTCAATAACGGACATTTAATTTTTCTCCTGCGGTGTACGCTATTGGGAATTTTCACTGTACTATGGTCACGATTTTGACGGTGTAAACTTAACAGCGATGGAATAATCAACGAGTCCATCAGTAAAACAGCTGTCAGGAGAAACATTTTCCAGGTTCTATCATCGTAGGTGGGTGATTAGGCCTAGCCTATATAATGTTTGTATTTATTTCATATTTTCACAACAAAATTGTATCAATAAATAATAATCCGTGGCGCTACAGCCCTTTAAGATCCCAGACCGGCCACCTCACTTCCACATACCGAAGCAGAGGTGGACGATCATCCAACCAGAATGGAAGTATCGCGTGGTTAGCAGCCGTTATAGTTAGCTTTCATAACCGAATTTTGCTACCTATCGTAGCTCCCCAATTGCATCACGATACTGGGTGGGCACCGATCCCATACACTAGAGGAAATTTCATGAGAATATTTGAGTAACTTAATATCAAAGACGGACATCTGTCGTCTCCATAGTTTTGATCTAGAGGCAATTTTTTAATTCACAGTGTTCTTTGTAATATTTAACACAATTTATTTTATAAATGTAGTGTTAGAGTTTGCATATGGTTTCACTATAACTGGAAAGAACATGAAAAATTGTATAAAAACCACAGCTATCTAAATTTCGATTCAGGTCAGATGTCCATCTTTGATATTAAGCTACTCATTTCTTCTTCATGAGGACTCGAACCAGCGCGCATTCCGTAAGGCAGGACGCCTTAGACCACGACGCCACGGTGTGGGACACAAAATTATATTAAGAATTTATAAATGTAGGTAGCGCAGTTTATAACAGGGAACTCGGATTTTTAGACTCGTTTAGTGTGGGTTGAAACATACGTTCTTTAATGCATCTAGTTTTAGGCAATATCATCGCTCGAGAGTTTCCCGTGTTGCATACATTTAGGGATTTTCTATAAAATTGTTGCAACCTATCCTATTCGAGCCTAAAAATCCGAGGTCTGAACATGAGCATGCCCCAAGAATTTCAAAAGTCTGCGAAGTTCGTATTATCCGAATTCTGATCGATTTTTTGCTACACTGAATCCACTGTCACTCTTTCAGTTCAAAACTTTCTCATGTTTTGTAGTTAGTAATAATGAATTTCGAATTACTCTGTGAACCTTTCTGAATACAGTAGAACCCCGATTTTCCGTCACCCTATTAACCGATTGGTGGATTATCCGACTGTCTTTCTCTCTCTCTCTCTCTTCTCTTTTTTTTTTTTTTTTTTTTTTTGCTGCAGAAAAAATATGAAGTGCTGTACATTATATTAGTACGAATTTTTTCTATAGTGTTTCTTTTTTACAAACTTTTATTCTTGTACAGTATGGTCTACTTTTCGAGGGGCCTAAATGCAATGCAAAATATCTTCTGCTAACAAAAATAGTGCAAGTAACTGAGTGGTTTGAGAAAAGAGAAACTGTGGTTCATCGCATCAAAATACGAAATAGGAATTACAACTGTGCACGATTTAATTAAAAACAAATATAAACTGTAATAAGTATGTAAATCTACAACATGAGACCTGTACTATTCGTATCTTTCTACAGACAGTCGTCATAAAGAGTTTCCTTGGCTATTGAAAACCAGACTTAAATTAGTGAATTTCTGTTCCATTACCTGGCATGTTAAAACATAAGATCGCGGAGAAAAATTAAGCACTTAATTTATGAAAACCATATATGGTATGGATTATCCGATTTCTTCGATTAACCGTTCACTCCACCCCCTTCATTACCACGGATAATAAAGGTTCTACTGTACTGTATTAGAAGAACGTGTCATCAATACTTACGGTTTAGAGAAGTCTCCATATCTGACCTCTTTCTATCTTTTCCTTGGTTGGTCCAAGTTCCTCTTCCAGATATAGGGGTTTTCCAGTTTAATTATCACTTTTATTACCACAATGATTTTAATTTAAATAACTTCCAACTAATCTATATTGCCCTCATTTTGTTAAAACATTGGAGAACCTCAGATTCCTCTTGTTCATATTTTGCAGCACGAATTGGCTTAATTTTTCCTGATGCACCAGAAGCTGCAATAGCGTCAATTTGATGTTTTTTTTTATTTGGTCGAAGGAATAGATTTTGGAATTTGAAAATGTTCTGCAAATTGAGTTTTTATTATAGTACTGTGAGACACTTCATTCAAAATTTCAAGTTTAGTTTTGATATCTATAGATTTTATTCTTTCACTCATGTTGTTGCTCGTATTGAGGTGTTAACACGAACACTGACGACGAGAAAGTAACAGTTAAATCGCCGTGACACCTCTCGTAATAGGACACACAGAAGACTTAAGCTACCACTCTAGTTCCCATGAGAAATATAGCAATATATTATGCGTGTTCTAATCGATATCTTGAAGGACATTTGAAGCCTTTACTGTAAGAGAAAGCGAAGAGAATTTCCATGCAAAAATAAACTGTAAAGGGTGTATATAAAAGTTGTCTTTCGTTCGTATTAAAGGAGAGGACAAAAATCTGGGGACAGAAAATTTGTTCGAAGTTCATATAAACAGAAATTCGTATTAACCGAATAAAAATCCATTAAAACCGCTGTACTTGAGCTTGGATCGGGAAAATTGTTCGTATCAAGGAGGTGTTCGTCTTAACGAAGGTTTACTGTATACCGGTACTGTACATTTCTGTTTCTATAACTCTGACAAATTATTTTTGAAATATGAAATAGTGAAACTATTGGCTTATTAGTGCTTGAATTATGTGGAGGCAACGGATTTTATTAATGATAATTTTTTCAGTCGACATTTTTTGAATAAAATTAAGTTTGAATTCTTTCTGGTTTTTCACGTAGGCCTAATATTAAGCTAGAAAAGCTGAGCTGTAAATTTTATGATTTTTATTTATGATATAGGAGTTTCGTGTTTTTAGCCCTTAAAAATTCAGCTAAAATTTTTTTTAGAAGAGAATTTAACCCCTTTATTGGCAACTTTTCTATTTATTTTTTTAGAAAATCGGTTTAATAATCGTTTATTCTCTTCCTCCAACATGTGGCCTATCAATTGCCATACTACGTCTCTGTACTACGTCACACTGTACTACTCTGTACTCTGTACTACTGGGCGTTAAAGCATAGGATGAAAATAAATGGTTCTAAAAGTAAATCTATAACATTTTGTAAAACCCGAGAGGAAACTAGTCTTAATTACGAATTCAGTGGTGTTGTAATTCCGCAAGAACAATGTTGTAAATACCTAGGAGTGTATATAAACTCCAAACTCTCTTGGGGAGAGCATGTTGATAATGTTACGGGTAAAGCATGGAGGGCACTTCACTTTATTATGAGAATCTTGAGAAAGGCTAGCCCCAAATCGAGGGAAATAGCATATCTAACGTTAGTGCGACCGTTAATGGAATACGGAACTACATGTTGGGATCCCTATAGAATATACCAGATAAATTCCTTAGAAAGAATCCAGTATAGGGCAGCTAAATTTGTTAAAGGTAAAAGAGAAGATGGAAACGATACGATAAAAGAACTTAAGTGGAAACTTTGGAAAACAGACGTAGGAAAACTAGAATAACATCATTGTATAGAGCACATCTAGGTCAGAAAGCATGGGTAGACATAACGGCTCGGTTAGAAAAGCCAACGTACTATGGTAGGAACGATCATGATTTTAAAATCAAATGTAGGAAACAGAAAACGGATGTAGGTAAATTCTCATTTTTAAATAGAACTATAAATGATTGGAATGACCTACCTGCAGCGGTCTTTGAGGGCTGTCCTTCCTTAAGGAGATTCAAGAATAATTTAAAAAGTTGTATATAAAGTGAAAATTAAAATTAAGGTGACATTCAACATTTAATTTTTTTAGGTGACATGTATTTATCTAGGCTGACGAGTTTACTTCCTTGGTTTGAATTGTAAATTATTTAAAAATAGCGTGTAAGAGGGCCTTAGACTAGAAATGTTTAGTTTAAATGTAGTTCTGTTTATAAGTATGCATAAGGATGTAATTATTTGACTTATTTGAACTGTTGTATCAGTGAAGCGAGGTGAGTCAGTGAAGTTATGGTTTTACAGTGCAGTGAACAGTTCCGATCAGTGATAATTTATAGCGTCAAGAAATGTGTTCTATAGTGTCAGTGAAATGAGTTACAGAGTGTCAGTGAAATGTGTGCTAAAGTGTCAGTGAAATGCGTTATAGTGCCACTACAGGGAATGAGATGAGAGTAAAGTGAAAGACTATTGAAACTTATGTAGGACCTATAGATAATTATGTAGGTTGTATTGTAAAATTAGGTATTTTATCTTATGTTTTATTATTATTGTGTTAAATTGTATTGTGTATTATTATTGTATTGTGTGTAAAATTGTATATGTGTTGTAAAATTGTATTGTGTATTGTAAATTTTATTGTGTATTGGTTATCATTTTATTGTGTATTGTTAATATTGTATATACCACTGACACCGGGTGCTTGCCCACTTGCAGTGTAAATAAATACATACAAGAGTCGTACATAATATCTGAATGCCCATTATATCACCTCCAACGAGATCAATTCTGCACATCAACAGACTTATCAACAGTAAGTATGAACGGGTTACACCAGCTTCTTGTCTATGCAGATGACGTGAATATGTTAGGAGAAAATACACAAACGATTAGGGAAAACACAGAAATTTTACTTGAAGCAAGTAGAGCGATCGGTTTGGAAGTAAATGCCGAAAAGACAAAGTATATGATTATGTCCCGTGACCAGAATATTGTACGAAATGGAAATATAAAATTGGAGATTTATCCTTCGAAGAGGTGGAAAAATTCAAATATCTTGGAGCAACAGTAACAAATATAAATGACACTCGGGAGGAAATTAAACGCAGAATAAATATGGCAAATGCGTGTTATTATTCGGTTGAGAAGCTCTTATCATCCAGTCTGCTGTCGAAAAATCTGAAAGTTAGAATTTATAAAACAGTTATATTACCGGTTGTTCTGTATGGTTGTGAAACTTGGACTCTCACTCTGAGAGAGGAACATAGGTTCAGGGTGTTTGAGAATAAGGTGCTTAGGAAAATATTTGGGGCTAAGGGGATGAAGTTACAGGAGAATGGAGAAAGTTACACAACACAGAACTGCACGCATTGTATTCTTCACCTGACATAATTAGGAACATTATATCCAGACGTTTGAGATGGGCAGGGCATGTAGCACGTATGGGCGAATCCAGAAATGCATATAGAGTGTTAGTTGGGAGACCGGAGGGAAAAAGACCTTTAGGGAGGCCGAGACGTAGATGGGAGGATAATATTAAAATGGATTTGAGAGAGGTGGGGTATGATGATAGAGACTGGATTAATCTTGCACAGAATAGGGACCGCTGGCGGGCTTATGTGAGGGCGGCAATGAACCTTCGGGTTCCTTAAAAGCCATTTGTAAGTAAGTAAGTAAATTCTAAATAATGCATTATTTTTTTAATCTATCAACATATACAAATATAGACTATTTAAATTAATTGTAATACCTACAGTAACACTGTAAACTGTAATAATTATAAAGAATGGACAACAGCTTAAGTGAAGATCATACTTTTTAAACTGAAGTTGAAAATTGCGATATTACTTTTTGTGTGTTCCTATGATATTCCATCAAACTTTTAAAATATAGATTATCAATATAGCAAATTAAACACAAAAACGTAATAATGGCTATTATTGATCTAAAATATTTAAAAAATATTAATAGCGACTTAACTTTAATTGTTAGACCACAGAACATCAATAAATGGTTTCTGAGAATATTATGAACATAAGAATAGAAAATATGTTAACTTTCTGCTTTACTGCAGAAAACTCTATTCTTTCGTACTATACTCTGAAAATAACATATACAAAATTAATTAATGATTTCGATATATAATTTAAATTAAAGACATACTAAATATTTGAACTATTTTACCTTTGTTCATACATCTTTATGATATTAAATAAAAAAGTTTTAGGTTTTTAAACCTGAAATTTAATGTACAAAACAAACATTACTGGTTTTCATTCATCTTCATCGATGACTTGGATCCATCATTGCTTATAGAACTGCGCCTATTACATTAAGCCTCGGAATAGCCAAATTTTGACTAAAATCAAATTCTGGTACAAGAGTAACAAAATCTTCATTCGAAAATTTTTCATTCTTTTCCAAGATATTCCTCTTTAAGACTGTTGTACTTAATAATTATTTACGATGAATCGCAATATGACGATCATTGGGATTCACAAAAATAATAAAAGTTCATTTTTCTTTTAATTTGTCACAAATATCGGATCTTGGTTTTCTGAAACTGTAACAGCTGTTTTCTCTCAAGAATTGATGATAAGTTTGATATTTCATTGACAATTTTTTTCCTTTTTGTTCAAAGTAATTTTGCTGGAAGGACTTAAACAAAGTGACAACATTTAAAGCGGGATCATCAAAGTACCGTCTAGCAGAACTGCGTCCTGCATAATGTGACGTCTTAGAAGGGAATAAACTCCAGTGCACGTTTACCATATCCAATATTTCTTGATAAGTCCTCCTTGGTCGATTTGTGTGTTTTCCAAGATTTTCAGTTGTAGCAACACTCTCCACTTTCAAAGCTTGCTGACATACGGGCTTCTGTATTTGCAACACTTTTAGTAAAATTCCTTTACATGCAGTGACATTAGTGCCCTCTAATTTCACTTTGTAACAAATGAATACTGACTATTTTTTCCAAATGTAGGTTTCTTTGTGTTACGGAAAGGTTTTTTTTTTTAATGTAACCTAACAACATTGTGTCCTGCAGTTGTTTTTCTCCAATACTCCAAAATCCACTGAAAAGACTCTGCTGATCAAGATGATTGAATTCACCTGGATAATTCTGAAATTTACAATTTGTTTTCACAACAGCAAATCGTTTAGCGGGTATTGTTTTACCACTCCTTCTGCCGGAATTAGCCTACGTTTCTTCTTTGCACTTTCTTTTTCCAACTAAGTTACTTTTCCTTATTTTTCTTTTCACACCTCTCGTGGATATAGTACTTCCATACGCAGCACCGCTTTCATTGTCAGAATCAGTCTCCATTTATGTTTACACTGAACAAACACAACGTGAGTCGGACACTCAGTAAGAAATGCTTCTGCTTCTCTCTAGGAATAAGGTAAGAAACAATATTTTGTTACAATATAAAGCACACACGAGGGTGTCGGAAAATGTGATCTGCGAAATAACGACTTAAAGTCACTTAGGTTGTTAGTCCACGTAACCCACCAATTATTTATGTATTGTCGCAATATGACGTTAAGTTAAAGCGACATAAAATAAACAAAAATAAAGATATGATGTTACATTATTTCTTTTAATTTGGTAGCATTTAATGCTTATCGAATATCGAATACTAAAAACACTAATCGAACACTTTCGCTCAAGGCTTCTATATGTCAATAGGTTATCTCGTTTTTCATTAGCCAATCAAATAGCTAGTTGCCTGATGACGCGCGAAGAGTCAATGCTGATTGGTCCTTTATTTTCAAATTGATAAGCGTGATTATAAACATAATCGCCTCAAATAAAAACATTACAAGGAATATAAACCAACTGTGTATCACGGAGTAAAATAAATATGTTGAAAGTGTTTATACCGTGTATATAAAAGCTGTACTTACACTTGTCACTGCATTATTTTTCTGTATTTAACAATTCGTCTGCTCTCAGTGTCTGCCGTCCGTTTTCGTCTGCAAGTTTCCAGTCTTGTGTTCACATACTAGAGTCGTATAAAGAACCTAGTTTTGACTGGACAATCAACAAAATTTCACGTGGAACGTTATGTACGAACATTGCCACATATTGTTTGGTTCTTTTTCTAATATTCCGCCCCTTTTTAATCGTGTTCTTGCCATGAAACTCATTGTAGAATTTTTCAGTATTATTGAAACTGCTTAGCCATGCTGGTGATGGCATGATTAAACCTTCAAATGAAAGAATAATGCACTAAAATTTAAAGAGGGCTAAGATAGTGGTGTTTTTGTTTTAAATGTATGTTTATAAAAAATCTAACATTGATTGATTTTAATATCTCATTCTAAAGTTTGGAAAAAGGGGCATGTACCGGTAATAAAATGTCAACAACACGTTATTTACAATAATCATTATAACTCAACAATGAATTGTCACTGGAGGCTATTATGATTAAATCACTGATTATGTCATAATGACAAAATGTCATAAATCGTTAATACAAAATCAATATAATGAGAATTATAGTGAAAAAACATCAGTCGTTAACCCTCCACCCCTTTGGTATGCAACTGTTAGTATAAGTAGCATGATTACAAAAGAAAGAAAATAATTTGTAGGTTAACATAGATAAACCTAATCTAATTATACAAAGCTGGTATTAACATAGGTTACTTATATAGCCTTATGTGATTTATTTAAACTTACCTATAGGCTTTAACATTCTCGGTCGTTTCGGCTTTATTTTTGTTCAAGCTGCTCGAAAATCAGGAACAAAATCGTCATCTTTAAAATGACCAGAGCATACTCTACTTGTATCAAGATTGAATTTATCCTATCTTTAGCTCGCAATGACCCATTTTTTTTTCTAATTCCTAAATCTTTAGGAATGGTAAAGAAAGGCAACTCTTTATTTTTATCGTTAGAATTGTTGCATACCCCAACAGCACACCTTTGACCTGGCATAATGCATTCAAAACAACATAAACAAGAAAAAACACGAGATACTGCTTTGAAGCATTTGAGTTTTGGCGCGCTCAGCTATCTTGTGACGTCAGAATCGCTCTCCTTTCCCCGTCGATCCCTCGCCAACAAGCTCGATAATAATGCAACCTATGGGAAGTTTAGAAGCCTTGACTTCCGCTAACCTTGATGTGTGATAATGTGTGATAGGTGACCCCTATAATGCATATGTTCCAGAGATATTGTTTATTCTTTATTAAGAATTAGGTTAGTAGGTCTAGTTGGACTGATAGACTGGCTTTATTTTCTCATAACTAAATGTGTAAAGGAGTGGCATTTAATGCACCATAAAACTTGTTAAAATGCAGTAGGCCTACAGCAAAGTGAGTGAAAGTATGTATAATTTATATATACAGTACATTTTTGATGTTCGTATGTTAGTGCCTATTTTGGATATTCTAGTGGCTTTTCACCTGCTTATTTCTAACGTTTTAAGTTATCAGTGATATTTCTGCTTACAGTTTTTTTTTCTTAAATTGTAATATTCAAAAGATGTACGAGGTGCGTTTGAAAAGTTCGTGACCTGGCCTGACACATAGATAGCATTGAAAACGTGTCAACAATGCCGCCATCGTTAGCACCCATTTTACATTAGTTCAAGCACGAAAAATCGTAATTTTTTCCTGACTATATTTTGTGTAGTTTAATTTTGAAGTTAGTGAGCCGAACAGATTGGCAAGAATGGAAAATATAGAGCTTCGTGCTATCATTAAATATTTTATGCTCGACCATTGCGAAATGTAGTAATTATACACCTGGTAGCAGTCCTTTAATGCATGTCATTAAAGTACACCTATTCATTGAAGTTCAGGTTTTCGATTATTCTCGGATAGGCCTATGCAATCGAAAGACAACGAGGGAAACGTCACGGAGGCTGGAAATCCAATTCTGTCGCAGAAGGTTATGTTCTGTTACTATAATAATTATTAGCGTTAATTGTAAATAATATTCAAATAAATTCAATTTGTCATCTCGTTTTTCAATTCTAAATCAAATTCCAGTTTATATCAAAATTAGTTCATGTTATTCTCTAGATTATATCAAGGTCAATGACATTATTGTTCCTCGGAAAAAATCAATACTTTCGCGTCTGCGCACATCTCACAATTCATGAGCTATGCACAAGGTCACTTCCACTCTTCAGTCAGATGCGAATAAAATGAATACTTCTGAATAATTTCAAGTTATAAATATGGTCGAACATAAAAAGTCGTATGAAACTAATGGTAATTAAGACGCTCGTATGAAAATTATGAAACAAGCGCAAGCCTAGGCCTAGTTCTTGGAGGGCGCGCCTTTTTAGCCGCCCAGAACAATACGAGCAATTCGCTCTTAGGCAACATTGCGTAGTTTTAATGTTAAGACTCAGTCGCTGTTAGTTATGGTAACTTAAATCGAACGTTTCTTCGACAGACACGCTACTTTGAGTTGGATGGTGAGCCTATAGTCGTTGAAAGTGATGAGTAGGAAATGAAGTTTGGACACCAAAACATTGCCTAGAGGAGGTTACAGGTTTAAGGAATACTGTCTATGGGATGACAGTTGTTTACTGATGTACCTTCAGGTTCGTAAGCAAAATGAATTACTTCATTAGAAGTTAAATGAGTGAGAGTTTTGTATCGTTTGCTGCATTCCAATAGGCTGTTCCGACACAGCATACCTGTTTTCTGTTTCAAAGTGAGCATTTCGTAAGGAGTTCAAAATTTTGATGTAACAAAGGTACTGTGAAATGTATTAAAATGTCGCCAATAAAATATGTAACTTTACCTTTGCTTGTAAAAGAATTCGGAGATGACATTTTTCAGTCAAGGAAGAAAATATCATTATGATTTAAAACGTGAATAAAAGTTAATAAAAAGCATCGAGATTTAGAAAACCTTAGTGACAATAAAAGACGCATCGAACATCTGAAGTATTGATTAGTGATTCGATATCGTATCAGTCCATTTCTTATTATGACTTTGGTCTGATTGTGATAGGCTATGTTCAAATATTCCGTTTCATAAACTTGAAAATCCCCATTTTAAACAATTGAAAAGCGTACGTCTAGAAAATTGCCGACTCCAACAACCATGCGTACATAATACTTACTCTCGTGTTATGAAAGAATTTTAAATTCTATATAACCAGCTGTTGATAATAATAAAAGGGTTAAACTAAAACTGAAGAGTGTTCTTGAAAAATCCTGCATATTCGAAACTCTGTGAAGTGTAATATGAATTAAATAGTGAACACGCACAAGGTAATACACAACATTTTAATAATACAAACTATTTCAAAATGTCGCACCAATAACATCGTATAATTGCGAAAGAACATTTCCGTATTTGAGTGACAATCGAAACAAGTTTATATTTTACAATTTCCGAATGTACACAGTTGTACAGGGTGTCTTACTTAAGCTGTTCATTTTTGCTTAGGCAGCCCAAATAACAGTCGAGATATTTAATGGTTTCGTAAGCGAAATCAGGGATGGGTATAACGCTCACTGACGTCATCACGTGATGGTTACGAATTTTAGTCTTCGTATGATAATTTTATATTAAACACGACCTGTCAATCTGTTATGTTAATTATTTATTTTTTTCTCCTTTCCAACGTTTATTTCAGGTTTGGATAATGTTTTATCGAGTCATTTGCTCTCCTTATAGTTCCTATAACATCGTTTTCATGATAACGCAAGTTATATCCAATCCTTTAAATTAACTTATACTCGACCATGCCGAAATGTAGTAATTATACACCTGGTAGCAGACCTTTAATGCATGTCATTAAAGTACATCTACTCATTAAAGGTCAGGTCTTTCAGCCAATGACGACTCAGGTAATAACTGTTCAGCCAATGACAGGTCAGCTTTCTACCGTTATAAAACCGCAAGTATATATTATTCTCGGATAAGCAATCGAAAGAGAATTAGCGAAAAGTCACGGAGGCTGGAAATCCAATACTGTCGCAGAAGGTTATGTTCTGTTACTATAATAATTAGCGTTAATTGTAAATAATATTCAAATAAATTCAATTTGTCATCTCGTTTTTCAATGTCTAATTTTATTTCAATGTTATCTCGGGTAGGTTCTTATGGCCTAGCAAGGTCAATGTGGACATCTGTTCCTCGGAAAAAATCAATACTTTCGCGTCTGCGCACATCTCGCAACATACGGGACATTGCTCCAGGTCAGATACAATAAAATTAATAATATCAAGTTAGAAATATGGTCGAGCATAAAAAGTCGTATGAAACTCGCCTATAATGGTAATTAAGAAGCTCGTATGAATATTATGAAACTCGCTTGCGCTCGTTTCATAAATATCCACACGCACTTCTTAATTACCTTCATTATAGGCTCGTTGCATAATGTACTATTATTTGTTTTGTTTCATTCAGAATAAATAACATATCTTTAAAGAACAGACAACGCAGAATTTTAACACAATTTATCAATATAGTTCAATATATTTTGAATATGTCACGCCTATTGACACTACCATGAGACCGGTCAAACCTGGGTAGACGAAGAAAAAAGTTGGAATCAGACTGTGACAGACCATATGGTCTAAGACATACGAGATCGATAACAACCCGCATGGAGTTGAGCGATGTCGACGTAGTTTGCTTGCTGGAACATCTTATATTTAATCTACATACCTTTAAGTAACTATGTCCTGCAGCCATGATACCTTGTTTGTCCTAATTCCTTTTCGAGTAAGAATGTAATGTTAGCGTGTTGCATGGGGATGCATGATACAAGTGAACAAGGGATATGTGATACGTGTTTCAGTCATCCCTGTGTGTAAACTGCATTTGCATTCATTACCCCTACTACAAACAGACGAAGACTATGGTTGTCGGAAGAAAAATAAGGTAAACGTGCGAATTCTAAATGAGGCAGTAGAGCAAGAGGACAGCTTCAAATACTTCGGATGTACTATAAGTAATAGCATGAACTGCTGCCAGGAAGTCAAAAGGAGGATAGCAATGGCAAAGGAAGCTTTTAATAGAAAAAGCACCTTCTTTTGCGGAACTGAAAGAAGAAATAAGAGATTGGTGAAGTGCTTTGTGTGGAGTATGGCATTGTATGGGGCAGAGACCTCGACATTACAACGAAGTGAAGAGACGTGACTAGAATCTTTTGAAATGAGGATATGAAGAAGACTGGAACGTGTGAAATGGACAAGTAAGAAGTGAAGCTGTGTTGGAAAGAGTGAAGAAAGAATGATGCTGAAACTGATCAGGAAGAGGTCGACACGAGTGACGATGATTTTGTGGAAAAAGCTGAAGAACCATTTAAAGAGAAGGTGGATGTAGGTGATTGGATCGTAGTTTCATGCAAAGGTAAAAAACGACTGACAGATTTGTTGGATGCATTTTAGAGTCAGGACCTGTAGAAGAATGGACTATGAAATTCTCACGACATGTAAGTGGCAGAAAATTTAAATGGCCACAAAATATGATGTTTCTGTGTATACAGTTCTCAAATTGATACTATACTTTCACAACTTACATTTATAGATAAAAATGAACATTTAATTTGTTTTTATTTTAATGTAAGTTTTTTTTATTGTAGAACGAATGTAAGATGTTAAAATGTATTGTAATTAGTTTTAGCAAAAATGTTATTGAAAATCCATTGCACGAGTTTGAAGTACCTTTCTAAAATGGATCATTAGTATTGTAACCAAAATCTCACTTAAATTTTGAATATAAAATAACCGTATCATATATCCCCATGATAGGGATGACTGATGGGTCACTTGCAAAATTTGTATAACAAATGGACGATTGAGAACGTCAAAATTAAAGTACTATTTAGTGCATATTCTGCATGTATTAATATAGTGCAATGTCTCTGCCATAGTAATCAGCCACTGTACACTCACCTTGCTTTACAGCATTCTGCACAAGTATCAATGAATCTCTGATGTCACGGCTAAATGTCAGGTGTGTTATAGGACAAGACAATGGATCTTTTATAGAAATAGATTTCCTTTATTTTTTATATCAAATATTCTTTAAACAGAGCATAGGTCTTAGAATAGTAACAGAACTAACTTGAGATCAAAAATGAACAAATATTTTAAATATCCTAATATCAGATCTGTTACCTCATATACAGATAATAACTTCTTCAGTAACTAACAGAAAACCATTCTTTCAGTGACAATTATCTTAGTAGATTTCCCTTAAGACGAAGATATTTTAGCCTCAGTTTCTTTAATGATATTAGAAAAAATTAAGTCACTGTTTTGAATTATGTAACAGACATGGCATGGAGTAACAGATCTGACAGGTAACAGACATGACAAAGCAAACATAAGCATGTGCTAACCTAAAAACTGTGTCCTTAAAAAATCTTCAAAATAGAAACTTAACTACTGCACAGGTGTACTATTATGTCCTCTTGATCTTGACTTTATATGTTATTTGTGGAAAACACAACACAAACAGATCTGACAGAGTAAAAATGCACGCTTAGACTAAAACACAAAGCAAGAGTATGACACAAAAACTCGCCAAATCAAAATGGGTGAACATAGTAGTACAATCAAGATGGCTCTTTGTGCATCATCCTGGCTTGTTCTGACATCTGTGGGATTTATTTTTCAATTGTGTATCCGAATGGTGTAACAGACCTGACTGATTTATTGGACTATAGTAATTATGCAATAATATTTAAGAAAATATAAACTCATACATAAATGAAAAAGTTTTGATAACATCAAGTGTTTCTTTAATTTTTTCCTCAATTACATTGTTAAACAAGCTTTTATGTGGAAATAATCATGCTCAATTTTAAATACTTAACTAGTATGGACACGGCATTTTAGCTGTTACTATGAGAATTTTATTTTATTCTCGTGAAATATTTCACATGAAGGAAATAATTCTTGTGACGTTTACTACATTAGTATTGAAACTACTCACTGTTAGGAATTTATAACTCTATCGCTATAGATGCAATAATGGGAACGGTATGAATAGATGGACGTCATTTGTTATACAAATTCTTCAAATGACCCTGATACGTTTTACATACAGGTAAAATTTAATTTGTTTTTGTGTGTTCAAAAAAAGTTTTTGTGCGAGATCGTGCGTATTTGCTTGTTTTCCGCACAGAACCAATACGCGGTAAGTGAGAAATACCACATTCAGTATTCCCAACGTAACACACATAACAATTTCCCTCTTCTTACCGCTTAAGCGCGACATTCATTTTACTGCTTTAGGCTTTTAACATATTATTTTTAGAGACGTTTAACATAGTAATAATTATAAATTGAAACTTACCACTGCAATTTCACCTAAATTGCGATGTTAATTATTGTTTTTAAATATTTGCAAAAATTAAGTAAAGTCTACTACTCCACGAAACTTATTGCATTCCTGATACAAGTAACATTAAGGAAGCCGTGAAAAAATCAACAAGATTCCAGATGCGGATGTTACTACTGCAATATGTTATATAAATAATATTGTTAAAATATTAAAATGAAAAATAAATCATTACATAACCTTACCGTTTGTTTTAAGTTCGCATTTATAGACTAGGGGGGAAAAAGACAGACGTATATCACGGCCTGCTGGAGTATAGTAAACACAGAAAACATTTTATAGCAACAATGTTGAAGAAAGGTATTTTGGTTTTCCGAAGTTGCCGTCATTAAACAGAAACCAACATGGAGATTTCATTGCAACTAATTAGAAATTCGTCTTTCAGGTATTTAATAAACGATCTTCGCACAAAATAATGTACGATACACGAGCGGTATGTTTGTTTTCATGTTCTCGGAAATTAAAAAAGCTCAACTACGTTTTGCTTTTTCAGTCTTTTCCTCGACCATGAAAACGTCAACATACCGCTCTTGTAACGTATATTACTATTAAATTGTGTATTTTGTTAATGTTATCCATAAGCTCTATGTAACTAAGTAGTTGTGTAAAGAAAGCTACTGGAAGTATATTTAAGGCTACAATATTCATATTTTTATCTAAGTGTATCAAGCATCCCCAGTCTCCCCTACTTACAGACTTCTCTGTTTGTTTTAGTTACTGACTATAGCGAATAATGTTTTGACTCAAGCATAGCTGCTCTCCGCACAAGTTCTGTACCACACTGAGTTGATGTAAACAACAGACTTTTATAACAACCGACGTAGTTATCTCCTCTGAACTTCCATGCCTAGTGAAGAGTGAAAGTGTTTTTATCGGAAATATCATAGAGGCGCCTGCATGTAGGACACTGGGTGTTGGATGGGATAGAGTTTCCGGATCGTGTTTCTCCATGGAAGTTCCAGATCTGATGCCGCAGATATCGGAGCCTGCTGTACTCGATCATATGCATCATAGACTGTTGGATATCTCTCAGCTGGAGGGTGGAATCTACCAGCGCTCTGTTATCACCAGACATCGAGATTTTGGACCCGATAGAATAAGTTTGCTAAGTCCATACTATAGGCAGCTTTTTCACTGTGTTAGAGGGGGATGGGAGTCGGCAGTAGAAGAGACATGTGTACATGAAACCCAGTTCAGTCCAGTCTGCTGGTGCTGTACAGTGACGTTCCAAAAAAAAGCAACTAATTTATCAAACATTAAAGTAAAACGATTGTTAGGGGAAAAAATTCTATAGGACCAAAAAATTAATGTTTACATACATTAAAATAAAAAAAACCTTTAACGCGAAATTTTCAAAATAAATTAATATGAATAATTTTAAGATTTTGGAAAAACTGCTATCTCTGCAGCCATCTTCAGGGTGATGTCGAACAGAAAGTCGAAAGTTTATATAGATGTTAGGCTGTCTCAGGTGAAACGGGATTGGTTGGCGGATCGGCCAATCCGGGGCCGGGAATACATCGCTCTACCAGCTCCGCCCCTCCCGGGAACTCTAACGAGCCCTGTTCCGCCGGTTGGAATTTTCCTCTCCGTGATCTTCACACCTTGATTGTAAGAGGGCCTCAAAGTGGGCCGACAATGCCGTCAAGCTGGAGTCCACTGTCTCTGTTAAAGTTGTTTTTCTCCAGCTTGATCTCTAACCTCCTTGATTGTGACTTAAATTGATTTGTTAATGACCTTTCTGTTAACGAACAGTATTTTATGCTCCTTTTCTATGCTGTGTTGCGCCACTCAGATTTTCCGGTAATACAGCCTCAGGTTCCTCTTATGTTCTTTGATTCTGTCTTCTATTAAGTCTGCCCTATGTAATTTCGCCACACTCGGGAATCTTGTAAATCCTGGAGTCCTTAAGCCCTGACTGTCTTTAACCTGACGTAGATGACTCCGGATTTTGCTCTGTGGTTTATGGATGGTTTTGATATTTAAACTTCAAAGGATTCTGCTTATTTTGTTCGTGACACGCTCCGGAATGGAATGAAAGCTTTCTTTGTCGGTTCTTGCTTGCTGTCTAAGTCTATTGTGTTACATCTCGTGGTAACATATTACGAACTGAAAAGCCTCAAATTGCATAAATTAATATGCATTTCCTTTCGGCTTCTGTCATAAGCACAAGTGCAATACTTACTCAACATACAGAATAATCCTACACAACTTATGATGTACAATACATGGTACTGTTACAATGTAGCCTACTACAACACACATTCTGAAGGTCTCAAAACTAAATTTTCTTCGGTAGTCGGCAAGACAAAGTTTATATTGGGAGACGCTCCGCTCTACATCACATGATGTAATGGATTTATTTTATTTTAGTAGGTTATTTTACGACGCTTTATCAACATCTTAGGTTATTTAGCGTCTGAATGAAGATGATAATTCCAGTGAAATGAGTCTGCGGTCCAGCACCGAAAGTTACCCAGGATTTGTTCACATTGGGTTGAGGGGAAAACCCAGGAAAAAACCTCAACCAGATAACTTGCCCCGACCGGCAATCGAACTCTGGCCACCTGATTTCACGGCCAGACGCGCTAACCGTTACTCCACAGGTGTGGATGTGTAATGGACGCAAAACGAAAAAACACTAAGTCATTGAAATCTATTTTCGCTAACCCAGCAGTGTCCGTAGACTTCTTCCCTGCTAGCATGTCTTTTATGTCACAGAATATCGCATACATTCTTAGACTAATCACATAGATGCACAGATCATAACTAGACTACTAGCTATCTCCTGTCCTCTCTTCTGATAAAGTGAACTAGGTGTACGGGACTGTTTTTATTGTCAGAACAGTACCTCCTCTCCCTGCCTTATAAGTATGACTGAAGCACATGGGACGATAGGTAGGTCGCTACCCTCAGTGCCCCTACCCACTACCGTCCTGCTTTCCAACTTGAAATCGCACTGTTTTCATCTATCGGGTCTAAAGTCTCTAAGCCTGGTCATCACTTCCGGAACACCACACTCACAATGTACAGAGACATCATTTTATTTTTACTTCAATTTTTATTGTACCTGAGTTTTTGAATGTACTTCCCTCCCACTCTACTAGTGAACTTCCACCCGTCCTCACACAGATCCAAGGCCGCATATGCAGTGAGAGACGTTCGGTCATAGTAGGCCTAAACAGTACTGAGTGAGTGAGTGAGTGAGTGAGTAAGTGAGTGAGTGAGTGAGTGAGTGAGTGAGTGAGTGAGTGAGTGAGTACAGTTCGTTCCAGAAATATGGTCGCATTTTCCAGTGAAGAAAGAGCATTCATTATTGAATCATTGTTGGACAATAACTTCATTTAGTCAAAATTACATAAATTCTTACTTAACAGATTAATTGCTGATTCATATTTGTTACTTATAATGAAACTAACATCTGTCCATTCTTATTATTATTATTATTATTATTATTATTATTATTATTATTATTATTATTATTATTTCATTAATTTCTCTAAATAGATTTACAAAACCTCTAATGGCAATTACATTAATATTCTAATTATAGAAATAGAAATATATATATTCTCCCTGTAACATAGTCCTAGTAAGCTTATATTAAATTAAATTTCATCATTTTACTAGCTATTTCAAATATTAAATAAATTATAATTCATTGAATTAAATTAGCTCATAAATTAAGTTACTACTTTACCTTATAGATTTATCTAAATTTAAATAAATATGTAGTGAAGAATATTGCTGGAGAACCTTTTAAGTGTAGTGTAAATATTTGTAATTTAAATTTATGTATTGTATTGATTAAGGCTGGTTGAGTGGAAGAGAAGGCCTTATGGCCTTAACTCTGCCAGCGAAAATAAAACATTATTATTATTATTATTATTATTATTATTATTATTATTATTATTATTATTATTATTATTATTAATCATGAGTATTTTCGCACAAGTACTGTTACGTCGTTTGGTTTCCCTCACCCATTTTTACTGGCCTCTCTGTAAAGGCTAGTGGCTACGTAATATTACACAAAAATATTTAAAATAATTTAAATAAAAAGGCCTCGTTAAGCAACTGTCACGTCATTTTCCCCCTTTCTACTACCCTGCGACATAACCACTTGGTCGGACAATAGTAGCATATCTGAGTAAATTTATCTGTGCGGATCGGGAAGAAGTGAAGAATGAATTTACAGTACGTAAGGTACTCTGTTATAGAGCAGGTAGAGAACTATTTCAACATGAGCAAGATTATGGCTCCCCATGTCGCTTGATTTGAGTGCTTTGCATTATTTCTTTTCGGGTTATTGTAAAACAGTTATGTTTGCTAAACATCCTACAACAGAAGAATTAAAGAAGTACTTTCAAGAAACAATGCATTCTATTTCCGAAGATATGCTTAAAACGTCTTCGATAATATGCACTAAAGAATTGAAGCCTGTATCGAAATGAACAGTTATCATTTTCAACAGTTTGTTTAAATATCCAGATTTTGATTATTTTTCAATTTAAATGCACTCTCCATTTTGTATGTTAATGTGCTGTACACAGTATACTGGGTGTTCATTTCAAAGTGTGTCATGACGTCACTGTTGATGAGTCAGCGATTTGAAGCGAGTTTCAGCTTTTGTGTCAGAGAAGTTGCCTATTAATCAAGGCGTTCAATCTGAACTTGAGAACGTGTACAGTATAACTTGAATGTCGTAGCAATAGATGGTGGTCTGTACGGTCTGTGTGCTACCATAACCTCTTTCGAACTGTGTTTTGCGCGGCCAAGTCGTACGCAGGATATTTGTTATCATCGGTTGCGTACGGCAACATTCCACAACACAAATCAAATGATCCGTGTCCATGTTGATCGTCGAAGTTAATGTCAACAAATACGTAAGTAATCGTCTTAACCCTCTCCCCATATCCCGACAGCAAGAAAAAACTCACCTCAGTACATGTTTCGAAACATTTCACATTCTTGCCATACAGACGTTACCGTACGTATCGGTAAGTACTCTTCTGAATGAACGCCGTACTTGCTAGGCAACTTCTCTGGCAGATAAGTAATACACCTCTGCGGAAGTGTAGGAAGATTGAATTCTTTAGGCTCATCGACTAGCCACGTGACGACATACAGCCAGCCATGACACACTTTGAACTGAACACCCAGTACTATACATTTCGTAATGAATACGTCCGACTGGATATTTCAGTTAATGAATAAAAACACACTTACTGTTAATACTGTACTATATTTTGAGTAAATAGAAACCGAACGAAAATTATAAAAATCAAAATCGTAATATTGACTAGTTTACGTAAATAGATGCACTACTTTTCTTCCCTCCTATACCTAGTAAAGTCATTTGTTTTTATTTTACGCTAGTGTCATCAAACTCCGATCGTGGAAGGAGTAACAAACAGTGTTTCCGATCCTCAACCGTTAATTCAAAGATATAGCCAGGTTAATATTAGAAATATTAGTAAAAATAAAATGATGTCCCTGTAGATTACCTTTAGATGCTTGCTAAATGCAGTGTGGGACGAGCGGACACTCTTCCCATCGTAGGCCTATCTAAGGTAGTCTAGGATGATCAGACGTACCGTTTTTAACGGAATTGTCCCTTTATTCAGCCTCTTATCCACCGATAAAAGTATGCTCGGGTCGCCAAATGTCCGGTTTTTTTAATTGCGTCCCGTTTCCCTAAATCAGCCGTGGCGAGAACGTGACTCGCGAGACTTTGTGGCTCGCAGTGATAGCTGTGCATTTCGCTTGCTTCTAACCTCCCCCAACCCCCACCCTCTCACTCACTGGAGTCAAACTCCGTTCCATTTGTACAGGGACATCATTTTATTTTTACTTCAATTTTTATTGTACCTGAGTTTTTTAATGTACTTCACTCCCACCCCTTCTACTAATGAAGTTCGACCGTCTTCCACACAGATCCAGTCATAGTAGCCTTACCGTCACAGTACGTTCCAAAAATATGTTAGCGTTTTCCAATGACGAAAGAGCTTTCAATATTGCATCATTTTCGCACAGGTACTGTCGTCCATTTGCCTACGTCGCATTCCGGTTTTCCCC
The DNA here is from genome assembly GCA_025594305.2 of Periplaneta americana. Lineage (NCBI taxonomy): Eukaryota > Metazoa > Arthropoda > Insecta > Blattodea > Blattidae > Periplaneta > Periplaneta americana. The sequence goes on along the minus strand of JAJSOF020000013.1, from coordinate 167,468,511 downwards.
ACCAGCTTCTATTCGCCTCTCGGTAAAGGCTAGTGGCTGGGCTGTCTCAGCTCTTTTCTGAGAACATTAATTTCTGTTAGGAATTGGACATATACGTAATATTATACCCATACAACTGTTTAAAATAACTTAAATAAAAGGGCCTCGTTAAGTAATTAACTGTCACGTGATTTCCCTCCTTTCTACGATCCTGCGACATAATCACTTGGACCGACAGTAGATAGAATGTCTGAGTAATTTTATCTTTTCGGATCGAGCAGAAGTGAAGATTGAATTTACAGTACTCTTTTATAGAGTAGGTACAGAATTATTTCAACATGAGTTAGGCCTACTAGTACGAAGGACGAAACTGGTAATTGGAATTAGATACATTAATCGAAATGAACCGCCACCATTTTGAAAAATGTGTTTAAATATCCATATTATGATTATTTTTCAATTTAACTTCATTCTCTATAGTGTACGCTAATGTGCTATAGACACTCTAATATACACTGCATAATGAATACGTCCGTATGGACAGCTCAGTTCGTGAGTAAAAACACTCATTGTTAATACAGTACTGTATTTTGATGAAACAAAAACCCAATGAAAATCATCAAACTCAAAAGCTTGATATTTCATAGTTTACGTAAATGGATGAATTACTTTTCTTCCCTCCTATACCTAGTAAAGTGATTTGTTTGTATATTACGCCATCGAACTCCAGTCATGGAAGGGGTTAGTAGCCGTTGATTCAAAGGTATAGGCAGGTTAATATCAGAAATGTTAGTAAAATAAAATGATGTCCCTGCATTTGTCTCTGACCTGCGAGTGATATATGTCTCTCTCGAAACCATGTACGAAAGTTCCAAGTAGGATGGGAGGACGCATTTTTTTGCTGTCAATATGATGAGAATATTATGATTTGTTCACAAGTATTACGAGGAAAACGGTTGTATAACATAAAACGGCATTATACTACATGTTACTGATGAAACATTAAAAGGTTAAGTGTTATTGTTGTTGTCATCATCATCATCATCATCATCATCATCATCATCATCATCACATCTGTACGTCGACCCTTTTTCAGCAGATGTACGAATAATGCGGTTAGCTCTTCAATTTGAACTCACTGATTTACTATGTGATGTCAAATGAAAGCTAGATGTAAGGACTTGACAAATGTTGAACTTTCAAATCTTTGTCAACAAATAAATATCCGAAGCTTCGTCCTTTCGCTTGCTCTGTTGAAGCCATGTTCGCTACAACTTACGTTTGTGAAAAATTATTTTCAGCAATGAAAATAGTATAAACCAAATTTAGATCACGACTGACAGACAAATACCTTCGTGATCAACTACGACTGGCAGTAAGTGACATAATTCCTGATTTTGAAACTTTCTCGCAGAGACATTCTGAAGACAGTTAATTTTAGGTTGTGATATTGCTCATTTATTGTTCACTAGCCGTACCCGTGCGCTCCGCTGCACCCGTTAGAAATAAATAGTAATTACATAATTATAATTACATAATTAAAATAGGACATTTGATCCAGGGAACATTCGTGTTTGATAGAAGGATATATCGTTTATTATGTTACTTAATTTAAATTGTATTAAAAAATTAAAATGCGATCATTTTGATCCAGAGACCACTCATTTTGTCATAAAAATTATTTTAGGAAATACAGGAAACGAATGCCTATCAAGTTTTCTGTGCATAAGAAGCTATTTAATCTTACCTGTCCTCGATTCACTCAGAAGTTACTGTAATAACATTATAGCATTATGTCCATCTAGAGAAACTACACTTTCCAATGGTGACTTAATAATTAATTATACAAATCGGTTAATTTAGCTTCCGACATTACTTCATACAAACACAGAAACATTCTCTGTAGGCTATGTTTCATAGCTTTCGATTGTTCTTGTCCAAGGCCCCTAATAGACGAAGTCATTTGTTTTTTTATTTCATTACATCGCCTTAGATGGCGTTGTTATTGTAATTTTGAAACTGATTTATCTCATTAAATATCAGTCCTATCAACATTTTGCATGGAATAAAACTTATCGGAAATTATTTTTAAAGAAACGTTTGTTATGTAATATTTTTCACGAAAATTAATAATAAGGCAGATATTGCGATTTATTTAATTCAAGCCCCCTTATAACTCCCATTTTAAATAAAATATTTTGAATGCCATATATCCTAAATTCTAAGTTACAACGAACTTAATTTATATTCCAATTTTCATATAAATCGGTTCAGCCATTATCACATGAAAAGGTAACAAACATCCAGGCAGACAGACAGACATACAAACAAGAATTTCAAAAAAGCGATTTTCGCTTTCAGGGCGGTTAATTATATATGTTAGGACCAATTATTTTTAGAAAATCGAAAATTACCAGAAAAATTCGGCAACAGATTTATTATTAGTATAGATTTCTTTCTTCGTTACACGTACTAAACATTAGTTTGTAGCCTTGTACTGTATAAAATTATATTTAAGTGCTTGACGTAAGGAAAATGAAAATCCGTTAATAAGTCAGACAGTTGCTTCATTTCCGCCTCCGCTATGCACGTTCCAGGTTACACAGTGGCTCGGCGCACGATTACATTTTCGCCACCGTTGCCCTAAATTAGTGTTAAAATAATTCCTTTTCTTTTATTTTATTTAATAATCATATAAAACATTGTTTAATTCTATACTGTTTCCATCAGTGTCACCGCAATGGATTCAATAAAGTCCATGTTAATCACAAAATGTCATTTCAAAAATGTGTCTTGCATGGACTTCTATAGTTTCCCGAAGGAAAGGCCAACACTTCTAGAGCAAATTCACTCATCAAAGAAATATGATGCAGATTGTTCAGTTGATCTTCGTGAAGAATGTTAAAATAATTCAAAGTTAATAAGAGGCAAACAATTTTGTTATGAGGCAAGTTCAAAATACAGTGACATGGATATAATTCTAAATCATATATGTAACAGATAGCTCATCCCTATGTTAAAATCGGCAGCACTTTGAAGAGAACAACCACCAGGATCGCTACCCGTCCGCCGTAAACAAACACGAAATGGCAGTACAGTCGCTAATGCAATTCAAATGGGATTTATGACGTGACTCCTTATGTAACAACTAGATGGCAGCGTAGTAAACCTGACAAAAGTTGTTACTGTCAAAGCCTATGCCGATCTATCTATGATCTAAGATATACTGTAATGTAAGGTCCAATTAATCTGAAGTATTTTTAAACAGATAAGTTAACTTAATTAATCCAAACTAGTAATATAAACAATGATTTAAGTCAAGTAGCCATGCTACCGTATTATTTTTTTTATTTTCTTTTAACACTTATGCCACATTTACAATCTGTCTACAATAGACAATAAGTAAATATGTACGTATACTTGTATAATTATAGGCTAGTTATTGTAAACAGTGTAGTATTTATTACTTTAAAATAAATAAAACAACTTTATTGCTCACTGAAATTGTACAAACACAAGTAATAATGAATGTTTAGACACAAGTAATAATGAATGTTTAGATAAAATATTGATTCATGTAACTTTAGTAAGTGTCCAGTTTTTTATTTTGAAAATCTAGCGACCATAAGGTAGTCTGAATTCCGGTCTTCATTCGGCGGACCAGGTGTATTCTCGGAGTTCCTACTTCTTATTGCTGAAATGTACCGGTATGTAGTTCAATTAATATAGGACACTCACAGTATAAAAGGAGGAAACTTCCAGTGTTGTCTTTAATATTTTCACGTTACATTGTTTACTCAACTGTTCAAAGACAGGTCTGAACCTGATACCAATAAGGTACCACTTATGAGGCAACTAGGCCAGGAGATAATGGGATAGGGTGGCCAGTTCCTTTCCCTTCCATTGTATACATTGCCAACTAGCTACATATTACATTAATCAGACTTCAGATTCGTACAAAGTATTTATTTATTTATTTACTTATTTACTTATTTATTTATTTATTTACCTATTTATTTATTTATTTGTTTACTTATTTATTTTTATTTATTTATTTTATTTATTTACTTATTTATTTATTTATTTATTTATTTACTTATTTACTTATTTATTTATTTATTTATTTATTTTATTTATTTATTTATTTTATTTTTATTTATTTACCTATTTATTTACTTATTTATTTATTTATTTATTTATTTATTTATTTATCTATTTATTTATTTATTTACTTATTTATTTATTTATTTTTATTTATTTATTTATTTATTTATTTATTTACCTATTTATTTATTTATTTATTTATTTATTTATTTATTTATTTATTTATTTACTTATTTACTTATTTATTTATTTATTTATTTATTTACCTATTTATTTATTTTTACTTATTTACTTACTTATTTATTTCTTTATTTATTTATTTATTTATTTATTTATTTATTTATTTACTATTTGTTTATTTATTTACTTATTTACTTATTTATTTATTTATTTATTTATTTATTTATTTATTTACTTATTTATTTATTTATTTATTTATTTATTTATTTATTTATTTATTTAACCTGGTAGAAATAATGCCATAAGGTTTTCTCCTCCCCTCTACCTGGGGATTACAACTACAATATTAACAATACAATTAAAATTGTGATTACAATTAACATTAATTTATAATTACAATATAAAAATCGAAGTACTAAAAGATTAAAAGATATTTACAGTAAGTGAAGAGTGTCTACAGGTATGAAGGAATAGAAAAATTAAATATTTCGAAGAGAAGGAGAAGGGAATGTAAATTTCTTGTTTTATCTAGCTTAAGCCAAGCTATTGCTTCCAGGGATGGAGTAATATGATCATATTTGCGAACGTTGCTTACAAACCGTACACACAAATTACAGTATTAGTACGCTGAATTTTCGTTTTGTTGTCGCTCGAAAGGTCAGTCTGTAAAATGTCGGCATAGTCAAAATAGGACAATATAGGCCTCTGCACAAGGGACTTTTTTAACAAGAGAGAAGATGAACATTTATCCTTTTTAGTATGTGAATAAGAGAGTACACTTTTCTGCAGGTTTCTGTGATTTGCATGTCCCAGTTTAGATTATTATCCGTGTGAATGCTAAGATTTATTACTGAAGAACTGAAAGGAACATGCACTGTAGGCTACTTACTTTAACGGGAGAAATGTCAAGTTGTTTTACTAAAAAATGGAAACCCACAATTTTATTTAAAAGGATGCAACTTTCGATGTTGTCTTTAATAATCCATGTTACATATACAGGGACATCATTTTATTTTTACTTCAATTTTTATTGTACCTGAGTTTTTGAAATGTACTTCACTCCCAACCCTTCTACTAGTAAACTTCCAACCGTTCACGACACAGAGCCGAGGGCGCGTAAGCAGTACTGAGTTAGCGAGTATAGTACGTTCCAGAAATATGTTAGCGTTTTCGAGTGACGAAAGAGCTTTCAATATTGAATCATATTTTCGTACGGGTACTGTCGTCCGTTTCCCTATGTCGCATCCCGGTTTCCCCCACCTGCTTCTGTTCGCCCCTTTGTAAAGTCTAGTAGCTGGGCTATCTTAGCTCTTTTCTGAAAACATTAATTTCTGTTAGGAATTAGACGTCTACGTAATATTATTCAAGTGTTTAAAATAACTTAAATAGAAGGGCCTCCTTAAGTAATTAACTGTCACGTGATTTCCCCCCTCCCTTTCTACAACCCTGCAACAAATCCACTTGAACGGACAGTAGATAGCATTTCTGAGTGATTTTATCTTTTCGGATCAGGCAGAAGTGAAGATTGAATTTACAGTACGTAAGGTACTCTTTTATAGAGTAGGTACAGAATTATTTCAACATGAGTTACTCGTACGAAGGACGAAACTGGTAATTGGAATTAGGTACAATAGTCTATAGTGCGATATTATGCACAAAAGAACTGAAGCCTGTATCGAAATGAACGGCCACCATTTTCTAAAATGTGTTTAAATATCCATATTATGATTATTTTTCAATCTAACTTCATTCTCTATATAGTACGCTAATGTGCTGTAACAGTACAATATACACTGCATAATTAATACTTCCGAATGGATAGCTCAATTCGTGTGTAAAACACTAAGTGTTAATACAGTACTGTATTTTGATTAAATAGAAACCTAATGAAAATTATCAAACTCAAAATTGCGATATTTCCTAGTTTACATAAATGGATGAACTACTTTTCTTCCCTCCCATACCTAGTAAAGTGATTTGTATTTTACGCCAGTATCATCGAACTCCGTCGTGGAAGGGGTAGCAAACGGTGTTTCCTGTTCCAATCGTTAATAGAAAGGTATAGCCAGGTTAATATTAAAAATGTTAGTAAAAATAAAATGATGTCCCTGTAAATTTATAAAGAAAGGTACCCCAAAGTCACAATTTAAGAGGGCGTAACTTTCAGTATTGTCTTCAATAATTCATGTCACATAAATTGTTTTAAAAATCAACAATTTAAAATGGTGCAACTTTCGGTGTTGTCTTTTTATGATCTGTGTAATTATTATTGTAAATCGTTTTTGCCTACAATGGAAATTGTAAGTACTTTATAATTCTATATTATCCTACTGTATTGTTACAAATCGTAATTGAATGTGTTAAATGTTGATATATTGCAATGTCGAACACAGAACTGTATGCCAGTGATGTCAAAGCAAGCGCATTTTTCTGACCTTGACGTCGTGCGCGGGCATTAAGCGCTAGGTATGCTAGGAGGAATAAATAGCCTGTTGGATTAAGAAAATAGTGGTGCACAAACTTCAAACGGAACGTGAAATTTTATGTCGCTATTTTTATATAGCTTCTTTCTGTTTGTTATTTTCTATATTGTCTGTAAAACAAAAGTACTAACACCTATTTCTTAGCCTAATATTGCAGTTGTGTTTTGAACGTTAATAACATAATAAAGAGTAAAGAAGGAATATTCACACAAATTCCATAATAACTACAACTATACTGTACTAAGTGAATTAAACATAAAGAAAGTGTTATCCCAAATAAAGACACTGAATATGACATGATAAGTTGAAATTGATATTGATAGTATCTTTAGCCTTATAAAAGTAATCAAAACAATATTATAGTACAAAGCAAAGTTGTCTAGATATATGTTTTAACTGTAACTAATATTACATAATAAAACTCTTATCGCATTATGCTTTTAGGCGATATTGGTGCGCAACTTTCTGTTATCAGAATATTAAATTATCTCGAAATCTGCTGAAGCTATAGAGCTGACGTTTTACCAACACATAAGTATACATATCTTTTGTTTGTGATGTAACAATATTTGCTTTGTTAATTCATTTCCTTACAAACATTTTCCATGCGAATATTTTCAAACATTTTAATACACTATCTCCAGTAATACGTATTTACGATATATTAGATTTACGAAAACATTGTTTTAGTACCTGTAAGGCTACTAAACAAACATATCTGAAAATTTCACTTTTCTGTAAAAAAGTTGAGAAAATATTCCTTTTGAATAAAAGAGCAAACTTGTGAAAAATGAGCATTAAAATTAAAACTTACATTCTTATAATGCACTTAAACTTCTCAGACAGATCTAAAAATTAACATGGATACAGTTTTAATAAGTTCTCTTCCCTTTATCTATTGAATCAGTGCTGGCCATCCCTGTATATAGCTCGACCAAGTGGCATATACTACCTCTTTCGTCTGTCCCTTTCCTTTCCGCTGTAAAGCGATCAGGCTCTCCTGGGCTCTAAAGCGCGCGCTTGCTCCTATGGGCATCAGTTGACATCACTGCTGTATGCATAGTATATAAGTAAAAGGGTTCCTTCTGCAGTAAAAAGCAAAAATCGTGTTATCCATTTTTCAGTTATCCGTGTGTTTTTGTCCAGTGATTCTTCGGATAATCGAGATTTCGTTGTGTTTTGACCTGATTAGTGTTGGTATATTTTCAGCAGTAAAGAGTCATGCACTCATAATAAATCAACATTCTAACTGCATCTTTATTTCTTAATGGTTCTATTTTTGCCATCAGATCTCACATAGGCCCTAATATTTTTTCACCACTTCAGTCTGTTCAAATAAGAGTGTTATTCTTTTTAATGCTCAGTTTTCTGAAATGAAAATGAAACTTGGAATCGCCATCGCTATAGCATAAAGGACTGTCTTTCCAGACTTCATTAGATTTGTCTGAAGCCTTTTATTTTGATTTTTTAACATCTATGAGAAAAGATTCACAGTATAAATAAATAATACTTATTTACGGTAATGTTTCATATTACAATACGAGTTTGGTAACCAATCCAGTACTGTAATATGAAGTTACGATGAGTATATCGTACAACGTTTTATCCACTTTGATAGTCAATTTTTTTATAGAAGAATTTTTTTTATTAGTTTTGAACATGTCTTTTGTGGAGAGGCGATTGTATTACTATTAGATTCTTCCTACGACAGGCGATTCGTTTATGTTTGTTTTGTTACTTTTGAACACGATAGGTTTTTGTTTTTAACAGAAGAACAGCAGCAAATATAAGTATAGTAAGGCCACAGTCTACTATATACAGTCACGAAGCTTGAGTTTTGAAGGTGCAAGAAACAATAGACTGTGCCGGTACTATTTTGCATTGCCTGTAATGAGGCGATATTAGCGATCCTAGTGGTGAGCAACTATCTAATGTTTGCATATTTACTACGAATTGAGCTTCGTGACTGTATATACTAGACTGTGGTAAGGTATTTGACAGCACTACTAGGAGAAATAAACAAACATCCTACATTACTAATCGTCGTTTGTCACAAAATAAGATTTTTTCCAAAACCTTTCAATATTATAGCTTTTGAAAGGCAATTCTGGATTGTGAAGTTTTTCACAGAGTTTACAGAAGGCAGTTTTTGAATCCCGGTTGACTTTATAGTACGACGTCCACCAAAAATACTTGCGATATTCTTCTGGGTTTTTATCTAGATGCAGGAGAAATTTCGCAAGACTTTTAGGTGTATCAAAGTCTTCTATATTAATATATGACATAGGAGGTGCTACGTGTAGATAGTTGGCACCACCGTAAACTATAGGAACCACATTATACCTCAGTGAACGGAAGAACTTCTCAGTTACGTAATCATCACATAGAGAATTCTCAAATGCCAGATAGAACTTATATGTTGAACGGAGGAGTTCTTTGCATTTGCTGTCATTTCTTTTATCACACTTTAAGTTTCCACAATTCCCATATATATCTACAGGTATAAATTTGGATAGTTCTGCAACATATTGTTCTCTGTGACTCTCTGTGTGACAATTGGAAACAAACCATGCCACTAATTTTGTTTTTCCAGAGATATTAAATGTTAGGTCGTCTTTTCCAAATACTGGTTGCCTCCAAACAGGTATAAATGGCTCTGGTGATTCTCCAGGAGCATATTCCTTTTCCGCCAGAAATCCATAGGGACGCCATATATCAGAATCTCGTCGATAAGTCATTGTCCAATTAAAGAAGTCATTGTAGGGTTTCAAATCATATGAATTTGTAGAGGGAGATTCCAGCGTGAAGAAAACATACCTCTGGTGAGACTTCCTCTTCGGAGGCACAGCAAGAGGAACTGTACCTACCACCATATGAAATAAGATGGCGTCAAAGTCCTCAGGCTTTATATTTTGTCCGTCCATTCTGTCTGTGATACTACAACTACTAACTGCACAGCCAAGGTCTTTAAAAGGTTGCTGTCCAGTTCCAAACCCGAAGTGTTTTATAGTAAAGTACGAGTTCCATAGAAGAATCGTCTTCACTGTCTTTTTGGACACTTCCACTTTGCTTGACTGGACCTGCCTATAATATCCAGTTGTATAATATATTTCATAGATGCAGACAGAACACAAAAAAAACCACAAATACAAGTTTCAAGTAGTCTTGTCTTCGGAAAACCATTTTACCTGAAATAAAATTAAAAGTTTAAGCGTTACGAACAATGTTGATATACAGAGCGATCATATGAGGTGCGGACGGGAGTCACGGGGTTTTCACTGTGGGCTGCTGATACACTCGCGACGGGGGACAGGCGATGTCTCATGCCTGCACGTGTTCGTCCTGGCTCGTGTACAATAATCAGTCTCCAAGTGACTGGCGAGTTGCACGAAACATAGTACCACCATGGATAAATATATAATAGGATGCGAAACTGCGGTCAGCACCATCTGTATTTGGGGGTCTGAAATAACGGTGATCAGTGCCCAACGTTGCAGCTTTATCTTCTGTCCATGAAGTAAAGGCTGGTCTCCCTCAAGGATCGGTCCTTGGGCCTACACTTTACAACATTTATACAGCTGATATTCCTACCCACCCAGAAACTAACATCGCGCAATTTGCCGACGATACTGCTGTCTTCATAACTCATCAGAATCCTCTTTATGCAGCCAGAACCCTTCAAGTTCACATTTCTCTCTTGGAAAACTGGTTTCAAAAATGGCGCCTGACCTTAAATGCTGATAAAACACAGGCTATCTGTTTCACGAAGTGCACGATGAAAAGAATCCCTAAACTTACCATATGCGGTAAAGAGCTGGAGTATCAACCGACTGTCAAATATATTGGCGTAACTCTCGACCAGAGGTTGTCCTGGCATCAGCATCTCCATCTGCTTAAAGGAAAAGCCATTGGACGCATAGTGCACATATTTCCGCTATTAAAATCAGGTGCCATAAGCATTAAACGGAAATTGCATCTCTATAAGGCTTTGGTACTGCCAATTCTAACATATGCTGCACCTTCCTGGGGCTATATGAACAGCAATGCTTACAAACCACTACAGGTTGCACAAAACAAGGCTCTTAGACTGATTCATGGGTCTGACTGGTTTACTAGAACATCTCAGATACATGAAGATCTCAATATGCCATATATACAGGAAGTTCTTGTCAAAATTATGAGGAAGTTCTACTGTCGACTTCAAAGAAGCCCAAATTACTTCATTAAAAGAATTGGAGACTATAATGTAGACGACTTCAGACTGTATAGAACGCCGAAAATGGCTATTCTCGATATTGGGTAAAATCTAGCTGGTGGTATTGTGATACAGTGTAAGAAAGCACAAACAATGTCCAAACTTTTTCAAGGACATCAACGTCTTCGAATTTGTTCGAAGAAGAGATTCTAAAGTAATAACACAAGGAATAAGAACACAATAGTGCAGTCAGGGACCCAAGAAGTCCGATACTGCATCAAAATCAAAGAAGAATAAAAAAAAAAACGTTGTAGGTGGTGAACATTAGAACTACGTGTTGGGTACATTACCCAGAGTTCTCTATTTATCCGTTCGAGATATTGCTTGAGAAGACAAAATGGCAGACAGACACTTGCTAATAAGTGAACATAAAGTGATACGTGTGTGTATAAGCAGTGTATGTTAAACAGTGATGTTTATGGACGTTGTAAAAATAGTGTTGTTGAATGCATTGTAAAGTAATAGTAATATAATAAATTGAACTATCTAAGTAGTTCTTGCAGACTTTTCCATTGTGCTGTACAATAAATACCCAAAGAATACAATCCCAATTATCTAACCTTTTGCTTTATTTTTTGTCTCTGTCTGGTTATATTTTAATCGGGTAGTGTAAAACACATCGTCTCTTTTATCTTCCTGTTGGCTCCGGTAAGAATTTTCAGTAGAATATGCTGTGAGGAATAAAACTGTAAATGTTTTATTTTGAATTGGGATAATTTTGAATATCGATGAGGGTGGGAGGGAATACTTTCTGCACAGTTTAACATTTTCGTCACCAGGTGCGCTGCTAAATGCATGGAGTAATTACTCTTTTCGCTACTTGGTGCGATGCTAGACGTAATAACGCCCCTCCCACAAACAGATGGCAAACAAGATCAATTTCTACAACAGCGCCTCTAGTATGTGTTACGGGAAACTCAGTAAGTTTCGCATCCTATTATATATTTAACCATGCTACCACAGTCAAGTACAGACCTGCAGAACTGTAGCTCCCCTTTCTTACCCACCCACCTTTTCTACCTGTGCGGTCCAAGTCAAGTCTGCGAGTGGGGATATCGGGATGGAATGTAGAGGCAAAACACAGTTGCCACATAGGTCACTTGACGCTCAGATTTCAACGTGTGCACATCGTTTAAAATACACTACGGAGCGCACGCATTTTTTGTCCTTGTCTTCAGATAAAGGCAACAGTTACGCTGTCTCCTAGCCTCCCCCCTCATGCAACTTTCTCTCCTACGCCCACGCTTGCCAATCAGAACGCCAAACCTCACTGTCAAGCAGAAGTAGAAGTACAGGCTATTTCAAAGGGTCTTAAATTGTTACCGCTCTATGAACTGAAGCACAGTAGGAAAACTTTGCTGTCATATGAGACTGTACTGGTCTCCTCTCGTTACCGCCTCCTTTCACTACAGAAATGCCTCCAACTTCCCCTCTCGGCTCGCAGACTTAACTTGGTCGAGCTGTACGCTCGGCTGCAACAATATTCATTCTCGCGGCGGAAGTCGATCATCGCCAATAGAAGTGGAGTAAGGCTGACGTCATATTTCCCCTACTTGCGAGTTCTGCAGGCCTGGTCACAGTATATGAAGAATCAGTAGGACAACTCTTGTCGGCACCTTTGATGTTGTTTGTACTAAATTCAAGCTCAGTAAGGTCTAGTTCTCAATGAATCCAACTATGTCGCTAGTATCAAACCACTATCAAAATATTAGTAAAATATTTATTTATTTTATTGGTCAGTAATACGAATAATCTTGTATGCATATTATCTATTATTAATATTATGTCGCCAGGAAGTCAAAATACTTATATCCATTGTTGATGTTTATGTTCGCACTTCATCGCAACGGACGGCATGATGTATTATACGATGAAAGAGTAATGGAACGGAGAAAAATTCTCTCCGGCGCCGGGATTTGAACCCGGGTTTTCAGCTCTACGTGCTGATGCTTTATCCACTAAGCCACACCGGATACAACTCCGACGCCGGTTAGAATCGTCTCAGATTAAGCTCTAATTCTTGGGTTCCCTCTAGTGGCCGCCCTCTGCACTACGTCATAGATGTCTATGAACGCAGGACCGAAGTCCACACATGTGCTGAGGTGCACTCGGTATGAGTGACTAGTTGGCCGGGATCCGACGGAATAAGCGCCGTCTTAAATCACGAAGTGATTTACGCATATCATATATATTATTTCAATGTACCGAAGTACATATGATATTTCCATGCAGATATTCTGCGTCACCATTTAAAGAGTAATGGAACGGAGAAAATTTCTCCGGCGCCGGGATTTGAACCCGGGTTTTCAGCTCTACGTGCTGATGCTTTATCCACTAAGCCACACCGGATACAACTCCGACGCCGACGTCTCAGATTAAGCTCTAATTCTTGGGTTCCCTCTAGTGGCCGCCCTCTGCACTACGTCATAGATGTCTATGAACGCAGGACCGAAGTCCACACATGTGCTGAGGTGCACTCGGTATGAGTGACTAGTTGGCCGGGATCCGACGGAATAAGCGCCGTCTTAAATCACGAAGTGATTTACGCATATCATATATATTATTTTAATGTACCGAAGTACATATGATATTTCCATGCAGATATTCTGCGTCATCATACGATGAAAGAGTAATGGAACGGAGAAAAATTCTCTCCGGCGCCGGGATTTGAACCCGGGTTTTCAGCTCTAATGCTTTATCCACTAAGCCACACCGGGTTCAAATCCCGGCGCCGGAGAAAATTTTTCTCCGTTCCATTACTCTTTCATCGTATGATGACGCAGAATATCTGCATGGAAATATCATATGTACTTCGGTACATTAAAATAATATATATGATGTATTATGTTGTACTTGGGTCAATTTTACCAACGTAAGCCTCAAACAGTGACTTGAACGTTATGCTTAATTTACAATGACGCGACATCCGCGACATCGTAGTATCGCGTCGAGGACTGGTGTTCACAATTCCGCGACTTGAATCGCTGCTGTTCGTGTTGATTAGGAAACTTAAAATGAAACGATGTCTGTCTTCTCTATTTTTGGAGTAGAAGAAATCAACATATCACAACTATACGCGGATGACACCTTCGCAATTTGATGATGTCCTGCATATCATTGGCCCTCAAATACAAAAACGTCCAACGCGGGAGGCATCCAGCAGAGCGTCTAGGCGTAACTTTGAGGTTAGGTTTTCCTAATAGTTGGTATCTCTCTTTAAGAACTTGGTTCTCTCTCTTTACGATTTTCGTATTGTAGCTACACAATGTCCATTAGATCTATAAATTTAGAAACAAGTCCTGTAATCTGGGATAAATTTAAAAGCACCTCATTAAGCGGAAACTCTTTGAGGACTATTTCACGAAGGTGGAAGAAGGATACCTATTGGAAAAAAGTAAATTTTCCGAACTTCATGGGAGCCATGGATGGAAAGCATTTTGTATTTCACGTAAATAAACTGTAATATATAAGGTGAACCGTAAATAATGTCATTAATTTCAGGGGGTTATTCTTTGAGATATTTTAAACAAACGAATTAACATAATTTTTGTTTTCCATTTTGCTTCCTTTTCGAGATAAAATCTGTTTTATATGAAACAGTTCTTACCGTCGTTTGGGAAAAACCATTGATTTAATGAACAATATTTTCAGTCAACTTAAGAGAGCACTGTATTATGATAATAAATACGCAGAAATTTGATGTAACAAATGTAATGTTTTAAAATTCCTTTTCAGAACGAAAATTTACATTTGTTCAGATGAAAGTTTTGCATATTTGAACGACAAAAATTTTTTTTTATCCTAATACACTGCACTCTTAAATTGACTAAGCGTATTGGGAATTAAGTTAATTCAATGGCTTTCCCAAAATATACGCTATGAAATGTTCCACATAAAATAATTTTTTTTCTCGAAAATGAAGCAAAAACGAGCAAAATTATATTAACATTTTTTGTTTGAAATATCCCAAAGAATAACCTCTAGAAATTAATGACATCACTCACGACTCACTCTGTATAATTCAGGGCATCCTTTAACCAATTCTATCAACATCTTATCTGAAAAAGTATTCAATTTTCTTGCAGACGACGCCATCATAAACAAAACACATACGCATTCCGGTAACGTCGCGCGGTAAAAGTTAACTCAATTTTAACTTTTGTCGCGTCGCGATCTGCGTCGTGACGTCATGGAACTCGGATTTCCTATTGGGCCATAATTTATATAATGCCGCGTCTCTTTGTAGTGTCGCGTATGTCGCGTCATTGTAAACGATGCATTAGCGTCAATTAGTGAATATTTTCATAAAGATTTCATACGAAAGTAATTATTATTATGGTTATATTGCCATTCCTTTGCCTCATGTCTTTAAAATTATTAAAAGATGAGTAATGAATGTTTTCAGTTAATATTAAATTATGCCAGACCTGTGTAGGGCTCTGAGTTCTGCAGTCACAACTGGCCTACGTCTATGTTCATGATACAAACGGAGTGGGCTATGGAAATTCTGCTCTCCTTGGCAACGGTTTTGTTGTGAATTGTTTTGTATCTTTCTGACGAGAAATAAAAACTGTTCTTGAGTTTCACTTAATCAGTATATTGTATTTTAGCTACAATATTGGTGACCCCGACGTGATATGAACACGCACGAAGATACAGAGCAAAGTTCTTTATCAACTAGTAGTGGTGACAGAGTCGTTGTGTGTGCACTACATATTGAGAAGCCTCCTCCATTCTACAAGGACGATCCAGATCTATGGTTTGCAGTGGTGGAAAATGCTCTCAGTTTCGCAGGGATTACTCGAGATCAAGCAAAATTCCAATATATAGAAAGTAACGCTGATCATACGTTTATTCCAATTATAGCTGATTTAATTAAATCCCACCAGCCACGGGCAGGTATGATGCTATTAAAACACGTATCATTGCCGCTTTTGCTGAACCAATCAACAAAAGACTCAATAGATTATTGAGCGGCATACCTATAGGAGAGAAACGACCGTCCCACTATCTACAAGAACTCAGAGCCCTACACCTGTCGTTGATGGAGATCCATCTGGTGGAGGTTCCAGATAATATACTCGGTTTCGTGACATGCGCAATCAGAATTTGTTCCCACGAAATGGCTTAGGTGTCTTTACTGTATGTTCTCTATGCTGTGGCCTGGCCTAGTACATAAGTTACGAAGCTTGAGGTGATTTTTTTGCATTTCTCGCGATACAATGCTCCAAGACAGTGATCGCCAAAAGCTGTGTCGCGACACATGCCCCTGCCTCCACTCAAGAGTAACCATGACATCATACCCCCACCCACTGTTTACAAGACATTTATCAGCAGCGGACGTACACATTAAACAAGTGGCACTTGGATAATATGTTTCGATGTTTTTCAAACATGAAAACAGATAATATGTAAAAACTTAATTTTAATCTATGGGAGCAAAATATTTCTTTTGAATAGATGGCAAAAATATAAGATACTTAATTTCTTGTAAAATTTTAAATGAAGTATAAAAGAACAATACGTTGTCATTTGTTCTTCTTCTTGATAAAATGACTAGGCGTTACCTTAATTGATATTTAATTAATAAATGAACAATAAAAAGTATCGGCTTTTCTGTTGTAATTGTAAAATTGTAAAAGAACGGATGGATTTAAACTATCGATTGTTCATGTTATAGTATGTAACCACGACTGTTGGGTCAGCCAGAGAATGCAGTTTCAGTTGAGAACATGGTGTTGGTCTGGTGTATCTCTTTCATCGTTAAATAAATTTTGAAAAATGAAATCTGTAAACTCATTTAATATCGGATGTCACGCAGGATAATAATACAATTTTGCGGTGTCTTTTTCCAAAACATTAAAAAGATAATATGGACGAAACTTCTATTTTAGATTGTCCGAGGCTATGGTAAGATCTCGCGCCCTGCGACTTCTTTCTTTGGGACCATTTGAAGGCGTAAAAACATCGATCACATACACTGGAAACTGAAGACAGCGATTCGTGAAAAATTTTGCACCAATGACTATAAAGATGAACAATGAAAACGCCTGATGCCTTATTCTTCATCATATGGATAATGTTGTTTTACATAAATAAACTGCATGATATTTCAATATGTTGATAACAATAAAAATTTGATGAATCTTTACAATTTTCTTGTCTTAAATCCATCCGTTCTTTCTGAAATCTGTACTTCGACGTTTTCTTTCGATGTATGTAGTGTAATTTGAATATTTCATTAATAAACAAACAATAAACAGTATCGGAGTAAAATACTTCTACTTTTTTTAAGTATGTAGTATAATTTACAATTTCGTGACCAGCCTAATTTCAAATATCTTCTTCTTCTTCTTCTCCTTCTTCTTCAGTAGGTGCTACAACTTCGTCGAAATTTTGACCTTGTCAATTAATTTACGCCATTCTTTTCTGTTATGAACAAGATTTGGCCAATTCTTTACATTCAGTGTTTTCAAATCGTTGGTTATGTTTTCCTTCCATCTACCTTTTGGTCTTCCTTTTGCTCTTCTAGTGTTGGGGTTCCATTTATATATTTTCTTAACGTTTTTCCTTCCTCCATACGATTGATATGGCCAAACCTTTGCACTTTGATATAGTTTACTATGTGTTGGTTTTGTATTAAAATATTTAACTCTTTATTATTTCTAATTCTCCACTCATCGCTTGCATCTTTTATTGGGCCAAATATCCTTCGTAATATTTTCCTTTCAAAACCCACGAGCTTTTGCTTAGACAATTCAGTTAGGGTCCAGGTTTCACTTGCATATGTTACAATTGGTCTTATTACTGTTAAATATAGTCTTAATTTTGCTTGTTTGGATGCGTATTTGCTTTTGAATAGGTTGAGATTTCCAAAGTATGCTTTATTCGCCATAACAATTCTATTGTTTATTTCTTCCTTGATATTGTTTTCGTCGTTTACTATTGATCCCAAGTATTTGAAGGATTTTACTCCTTCAAAAATAGTATTATCCATCTGTAAGTTTTCTGGTTCATTGTTTTTGGCTGAACATTTTAAAAATATTTCAAATATCTGCTGATGTAAAGTACACGTTCTTTTTATGGTAAATAAGAAAATATATTTTATTTTATTAATAGTACAAAAATAATGAATAGGAGGATAAAAGTTAACATGGAAAAAGTATGTGTAGTTAGTAAGTAGGCCTAGAAGAATATTATATTGTTTTGGTTTTTGGTCACAGTCCGTCTCTGCACTGTTATTCTCTGCATTACCTGAGGAGACAGCCACTCCACCCCTCTCCCTGCGATAGTGGTGTGCGGGTTGCATTTCTATTACGTCACAATTTCGTGGTGTTCAGAGCAGTGGTGGTGTTTGGCAATCACTGCTCCAAGCGGTTAGCAACCGAGAGTACTAGGAACAATAGACTGTTCGATAGTGGCTAGCAATTAAGATTCAACTGTATTTGGATGCATATTCCCTACTTACTGAGCTTCATGACTGTATATACTAGACTGTGGTACTACGGTGTATTAATACGGTGTTTTCTTGTGCATTTAAAGTGAAAGTGTGAATAAGTTTGAACTGTATAATGGCTAATCAGATGTTTACTACTGAACAACATGTATATATTTATGATTCATATGTGTTAACCCAATCTTCCAGCCAAGTACGAAGGCGGTTTGAAACACGATTCCCGATGTAAGAACTTCATCACATACAATACATAATCTTCATAATAAATTTCAGGCAATGGGAATTGTTCATCCTAGGAAACATATTCGGACTGTAGGTCTATTTATTTTTTTATTTATTTATTTATTTATTTAACACTTTACACTTGAGCTACATTAGGCATTGCAGCCCGAAAGAGCAGAAGCTCGTGCTCGGGCGCAGTTAAGATCAGTTATACAAAATATATCACAAAATTAAGAGAGTTCATTGAGCACAATAACATTAATAAATGGTAAAATACAAACTGCTGAGCCATTTATACCCGAACCCACGCTTTCAGAAGTCGAAATTGCGATAGAAAATCTGAAAAAGTACAAGTCTCCAGGTATCGATCAAATTCCAGCAGAATTAATACAAGAGGGTGGAAGTGCATTATATAGCGAAATTTATAAACTTATACTTGCTATCTGGGAAAAGGAAATTGTACCAGAACAATGGAAGGAGTCCATAATTGTATCTAGTTTTAAAAAGGGGGACGAAACCAACTGTGGTAACTTTCGAGGAATATCACTTTTGTTGACGTCATACAAAATTTTGTCCAATATTCTTTTGAGAAGATTAACTCCGTACGTAGATGAAATTATTGGGGATCATCAGTGCGGTTTTCGGCGTAATAGATCGACTATTGATCAGATTTTTTGTATTCGACAGATAATGGAGAAAAAAATGGGAGTATAAGGGTACAGTACATCAGTTATTCATAGATTTCAAAAAGGCATATGACTCGGTAAGAGGGAAGTATTATATGATATTCTTATTGAATTTGGTATTCCCAAGAAACTAGTTCGATTAATTAAAATGTGTCTCAGTGAAACATACAAGAGTCCGTATAGGTCAGTTTCTATCTGATGCTTTTCCAATTCACTGCGGGCTAAAGCAAGGAGATGCACTATCACCTTTACTTTTTAACTTCGCTCTAGAATATGCCATTAGGAAAGTTCAGGATAACAGAGAGGGTTTGGAATTGAACGGGTCACATCAGCTTCTTGTCTATGCGGATGACGTGAATATGTTAGGAGAAAATACACAAACGATTAGGGAAAACACGGAAATTTTACTTGAAGCAAGTAAAGCGATCGGTTTGGAAGTAAATCCCGAAAAGACAAAGTATATGATTATGTCTCGTGACCAGAATATTGTACGAAATGGAAATATAAAAATTGGATATTTATCCTTCGAAGAGGTGGAAAAATTCAAATAATTTATATTGATAATTTATAGAGAAAAATTGAATTTGAGATTTTAGTGAATAGTAGTTAGAGGAAAAGGGGGGTGTGAAAGGAGTATACAATATTAGATATATTAGGATTAATGAACAAATAGAGAAGAGCAAATGAAATGTAGCAGAAATACTGAAGGGGAGATTGACCAAGTAACAAAAAAGGCACATAGTGTAATTGGGAGTATTTGTGTAGACGTGTACTGCAAATAATGTGTTATTGTAATAATATGTTAATGGTGGCACCGGATACAGAAATGTGAGGTTCACCATTACATGTAAAGAAGTACTTACTTACTTACAAATGGCTTTTAAGGAACCCGAAGGTTCATTGCCGCCCTCACATAAGCCCGCCAGCGGTCCCTATCCTGTGCAAGATTAATCCAGTCTCTATCATCATACCCCACCTCCCTCAAATCCATTTTAATATTATACTCCCATCTACGTCTCGGCCTCCCTAAAGGTCTTTTTCCCTCCGGTCTCCCAACTAACACTCTATATGCATTTCTGGATTCGTCCATACGTGCTACATGCCCTGCCCATCTCAAACGTCTGGATTTAATGTTCCTAATTATGTCAGGTGAAGAATACAATGCGTGCAGTTCTGTGTTGTGTAACTTTCTCCATTCTCCTGTAACTTCATCCCGCTTAGCCCCAAATATTTTCCTAAGCACCTTATTCTCAAACACCCTTAACCTACGTTCCTCTCTCAGAGTGAGAGTCCAAGTTTCACAACCATACAGAACAACCGGTAATATAACTGTTTTATAAATTCTAACTTTCAGATTTTTGACAGCAGACTGGATGATAAGAGCTTCTCAACCGAATAATAACACGCATTTCCCATATTTATTCTGCGTTTAATTTCCTCCCGAGTGTCATTTATATTTGTTACTGTTGCTCCAAGATATTTGAATTTTTCCACCTCTTCGAAGGATAAATCTCCAATTTTTATTTCCATTTCGTACAATATTCTGGTCACGAGACATAATCATATACTTTGTCTTTTCGGGATTTACGTCCAAACCGATCGCTTTACTTGCTTCAAGTAAAATTTCCGTGTTTTCCTAATCGTTTGTGTATTTTCTCCTAACATATTCACGTCATCGGATTTGTATTCAAGAAACTAGTTCGATTAATTAAAATGCATAGACAAGAAGCTGATGTAACCCGTTCAATTCCAAACCCTCTCTGTTATCCTGAACTTTCCTAATGGCATATTCTAGAGCGAAGTTAAAAAGTAAAGGTGATAATGCATCTCCCTGCTTTAGCCCGCAGTGAATTGGAAAAGCATCAGATAGAAACTGACCTATACGGACTCTGCTGTATGTTTCACTGAGACACATTTTAATTAATCGCACTAGTTTCTTGGGAATACCAAATTCAATAAGAATATCATATAATACTTCCCTCTTAACCAAGTCATATGCCTTTTTGAAATCTATGAATAACTGAAAGATGTGCTGTGAAGAAATATACAGGGACATCATTTTATTTTTACTAACATTTCTGATATTAACGATGAGTGTTTTTACTCTCGAACTGAGTTATCCATGAGGACGTATTTATTATGCAGTGTATATTATACTGTCTACAACACATTAGCGTACAATATAGAGAATGAAGTTAAATAGAAAAATAATCATAATATGGATATTTAAACACATTTTTTAAAATGGTGGCCGTTCATTTCGAAAGAGGCTTCAGTTCTAATGTGCATATTATCGCACTATAGACTATTGTACGTAATTCCAATTACCAGGTTCGTACTTCGTATCAGTAACTCATGTTGAAATAATTCTGTACCTACTCTATAAAAGAGACCTTACGTACTGTAAATTCAATCTTCACTTCTGCCCGATCCGAAAGGATAAAATTACTCAGACGTACTATCTACTGTCCGTCCAAGTGGTTACGTCGCAGCGTCGTAGAAAGGGAGGAAATCACGTGACAGTTAATTACTTAATGAGGTCCTTTTGTTTAAGTTATTTTAAACAATTGTATGGGTATAATATTACGTAGACGTCCAATTCCTAACAGAAATTAATGTTCCCAGAAAAGAGCTGACAGCCCAGCCACTAGCATTTACAGAGAGGCGAATAGAAGCAGATGGGGGAAACCGGGATCCGACGTAGGCAAATGGAAAATGATGCAATATTGAAAGCTCTTTCGTCACTGGAAAACGCGAACATATTTTTGGAACGTACTGTTTACTATGACCGTAAGGCTACTATGACTGTATATGCGATCTTGGATCTGCTTGGAGGACTGTTGAACTTCATTAGTAGAAGGGGTGGGAATGAAGTACATTCAAAAACTCAGGTACAATAAAAATTGAAGTAAAAATAAAATGATGTCCCTGTATATCATATCATTATATCATATCATATTGTGTATACCACTGCCACCGGGTGCTTGCCCACTTGCAGTGTAAATAAATACATACATACAGATTTAGAAAACCGTAACATTATTTTATTTTTTAGAATTAAAAACAAAATTTCCATTTTTTAATCTTTTCTCGTTATTTTCACCGATCCACAGCCTTAACAACTGCCTCCGTGTTCAAGCTTACATACCACTCACCGCGATTCGATTCTCCTTATATTTCGCTTTCACTGTGTCGCCTGTGAGATGACTCGCTATTGGTATCACTTAGGCCCAATTGTATAAATCTCCCTGACTAAACATCAACTTTGATCGAAGATCGAAAAGTGAACCGAGTTCAGACACTTCTTCTATTGTATAAAACTTTCCTGCGATCAAATTACCTTGGTTCAAATGCAATCTAAGTTCACGTGAAAAGGATTTGGCAACATCGCATAAACAGGTGAAAAACGTGATGCGCGGACAGGTTTGTTCAGTGTTGCCAATCTAGCGACTTTAACTCTTTTTCAACAACAATTTCTTTTAACTTTTATATTGCTTAAATAGGAATTTAGCGACCTTTTTAGCACCCCATAGTGACAAAATTTAATCTTGCTTTGTCGATAATGAGAAATCTAGCGACTTTACAACTACTTTTTGGCGACTTTCCGTACACTCTGTTGGAGACACTGGTTTTTTGTGCAATGTAAATAATGGCGGACAATAAGAAGAAGGTTACTGTTCTCCGAGTTGTTATCATGTTATGGTGTTTGATAGTGCTAAACATAATAAAGCTTTATAAAACGACAATTTTCGTTTAGTAATACAGTTAATTGAAAATTTATGAATGTACCTATCATATCCGTTAATAATTAATGGTTGTTATAAACATAATATAATTATAGGTTATGTTATTTGATACTGCTGAACACGATAGAGCCTTATAAAATATAAGATTGTTTGTGTATTAAGGCAAGAAATTGAAAGAAATATATATAAATGTACCTATCATATCTATTAATATTAATAATAATGGATATTTTATTTGCACAATCCGTCACTCGTGTATTTCAAACAGAAAAGAAATAACTGAACTTGGATCACCTAACTTAATCGGAGAAATTTCTTCAGTCAAAGTTGACTTTAGTTTGAGACAAATTAATCTCAGATTAGACTTTATACAACACAAAATTCCAAGTTCAGCTGAAACAAGGATCAATTTAACCTCTGATCTAAGATTAAATGGTTTATACAATCGGGCCTTACTCTTACAGTTTTTACCGGAATTCAAACTGCTTTCAATTCCTGCAACTTAAAAATCACGAACTGTACATTACTGGTATAAAAACCTACGAATCCTCCTCTTAAGACGCAGTGCTACAGTAGATTATTCTAAGCTTGTCTTTCAGCTGACTAAACATCACTTGTACTGCATATAGAAAGAGCAGTAACAATATTGCAGTCCACATCGTGTACCCAGCTGGCACACCAAACAATAAAGAACTTTCTGTATGAATGATTATTATATGCAGCAGTAAACAGAGAAAATACCGTCACAAATAAACCAGGAAGATATAATGGAAGAGCATGCGGAAACCAAATAAAGACACAAAGAGTGATTATGGGAATATTGTCATAAAATATACAGGGTGGGCACAGAGTCCCGTTACCCCCTATAAATACAGTATAATCTCGATTATCCGTCACTCTATTAACCGATTGGTGGATTATCCGACTGTATCTCTCGCTGTTTTTTTTTTCGCTGCAGAAAAATACTAAGTACTGTACAATATGTAAACACGCATTTTTTCTACGGAAGGTTATTACCATTCTTTACCGTTACACAGTATGTAGTAGGAATGCTACCATTACTGGCAGTATATGAATAAAATAACCACGAGAGACAATACTATAAAAACTGTTGTCTTAAATGAGGTTACTTTTGAGAAAGTGTCAAGGTTCCGATATCTCTGCTCGATAGTCACCGAGGATAACAACATATTAACTGAGATCAAGGATAAATAGCTATTGGCAATCGACGCCTCAGAGCATTAGATAAAATTATAAGAACCAGATATATCTAAAAAAAAAATGAAGGTGAGGATTTATAAAACAATTATTAAACCTACGGTGACTTTTCGAAGCGAAACCTGGACTCTATCTGAACGAGAAATAACCATCTTAAATACGTGGGAAAGGAAAATTTTAAGAAAAATTTATGGCCCTATTTATGATAAGGGAGAGTGGAGAATTAGGACCAATTCTGAACTACAAAAACTATTGACTATACTATTGATTGTATATGTTTGTATAGTTTGGCTGATGAATTGTATATGTTCTTAAAATGATTACTAGTCTGTGTAGCTCTACTGATGAATTGTATATAGACCTACTGTAAATTGAATGGTAATATGTATAGCTCAACTGATGAATTGTTTATGATTATAAATTGAATTAATCTACTTGATATTAATTGCACAAATTTGTATAGCTTAATGAAAGTATGCTACTTTGTATTGTATATATTTGTATAGTTTTGGCCGATGAATTGTATATGCTTTAAATTGAATAGTAATCTATATAGCTCTACTGATAAATTGTTTGTGTTTGTAATTTGAAGTAGTTTGCATGATATGTATTATCAATTTCTGTATATCACAACTGGTTGAATTGTTTATGCCTTAAATTTAATTAAATTGTTTTGTATTATAATATAGCTCAACTTATGAATGATCGTTTGCGTTTGTAAATTTAATAATCTGATTGGCTATGTATTGTATACTTTTAGTAGAGCCATCGATGTAGCTCAGTCGGCAGACTCGCTGGGCTGCTGATCCGGAGCTGCGTTGGGGCTTGGGTTGGATCCCCCTTTGGACTTTGGTTTCTTCCGAGGTTTTCCACAGCCGTGGGACTGAAGCCGGATGGTCTATGGCGAGTCCTTGGCATCAACACCTTTGATTTGATTACCCCCTTTGATTTGATTACCTGGTTGGGTTTTTCCTAGGTTTCCCCCACCGAAAAGGCAAATGCCGGGTAATATTTTGGCGAATCCTCGGACCTCATTTCATCTCACTACATTTCGCCAAAATGTAAAAAAAATTGTACAACATTGTAAAAATTGTAGAAAATTACTAAATTGTAAAACTATAAAAATTTGTAAAAATTGTA
The DNA here is from genome assembly GCA_025594305.2 of Periplaneta americana. NCBI lineage: Eukaryota > Metazoa > Arthropoda > Insecta > Blattodea > Blattidae > Periplaneta > Periplaneta americana. The sequence goes on along the minus strand of JAJSOF020000013.1, from coordinate 167,443,042 downwards.
ATTGTAATATTGTAAAATGTTGACATGTTCCACATCTTAAAGCTTCATTGCTCATGTAAGATCTATGGAATAAAATAAATGAATGAATGAATGAATGAATGCATGAATGAATGAATGAATGAATGAATGTATATAAAGATCCAAGTATTGTCACTGATATAAAAATTAGACGGCTGCAGTGGCTGGGCCATATTATCAGAATGGACAATAATAATATTCCTAAAAGATTACTAGATGCCACGCTAAGTGGTAAAAGAAGAGCAAGAAGACCTAAACTACGATGGTTGGATGATGTTCAGGATGATCTAGTTAAAGCAGGAATTAAGAGATGGAGACGGAGAGCCCTAGAGAGGGAAGATTGGGCGGCAATTCTTAAGGAGGTCAATGCTAAACTAAAAGGGCTGTATGACCACAGATGATGATGATGAGAAACACTTTTGGGAGAAGGTTTTTTTTCAGAACTTGTAAAATAGTCACTACCAGCTTTGAAAGAAATGACCCCAAGAACCTTCACACAACTGCAAACCTACGCATCAGTTAGTCATTCTGTGCAAAATGTCCAAAGAAAACGTGTTGAGCTGTTTGGGAAAGGAAAAACTGTGGCTCATAGCGCATCAGAATACAGGATTGGCATTAGAAATATGCGCAGTTTAATAGAATAAAACCAAGAAGTACGTATTATTGTATTTCACTATTTTCATTATTTATAACCAGCATAACATTGTATACTTTGTAGTAAGAAGACACTACTAGTTGTAGTAGGTAGAAATTTCAAATTATGAAACCAAGTATTATATGCTTAACTAGTTGCTTGTGCAGCAAATGCTGCAAACTAAGTTCATTAGACGTTCAAATAAACATTTTTCAGATTTATGTTCAATGAAGAATACCAGACATTCGGAAAGTTATTTGCTTCCATAACAACGAAAGATACTCTTTCTCGAGCCAATACTGAAGAGAACCACTCATATAAATATCTACACCACACCGCCATTAAATATATGAAAAAGACTCAACCCCACTTGATTAATAATGATAAAAATATATGATTTTTAATAACATTATTACCTTACGTAAGTTTTAAAGCTTTCAGTAACATATACTATATATATACTATATAGCCGCCACTCAGTAAAATATAGAAATCAAAATCTAATTTAAGTTATTCTCTACATCTACTTATATAACCCCAAAACGTTTCACTTTCATATCATCAATATAGCATTAATATGTATAATTAATGAAAAATAGTCACATCATGGCATTAACTACAATAATATTTCATGTCTAATGGTAATAATGTCGTCAAATCACCTCAAGTTTTGTAGTTTTTAATATCCAATACACAGCTGTACCCAGAAAATTACACACCACAGAATCGAACCTGTAAATTATTTTTAGTAAGTTAAGTTTTTGATAACCAATTTAATTTGAGCTCTAAATATGTCAGCATTCTTGCAGATCATGGCCTTCGTGTAATATTGTTTACTGTAGTATGTGTTTTGTTTTATTCTGAAATGCAACACGGCCAACTTCATGCTCGCTTCGCTTCTCCTTTACAAAAAAGCCGTGAATGCTATTAGCTATGTAGTTCTCAAAACTGACGACAGATAGATTTTGGAAAATAGGAAAATTATGTTTAAAAATTGACATTTCACTGAAAACTACTATTTTTCCGAAAAACTTTGAGTTCCACGCTTCAAAATGAGGGATCATTTATTAAAATCCGTCCAGCCGCTTTCCCGTAATTTCCATTACCAGTTCAAATTATATTATATAGATTTATGAAAATATTTTATGATATGGATTATCCGATTTTTTCGATTAACCGTTCAATCCACCCCCTTCATTACCACGGATAAGAGAGGTTCTACTATACCTCAAATATGCACACTATGTAATTCCGGTCATAATGCAGACATACATCTACTACACACTAACCGTGTGTCCTAAGTGTCCGAAGGGTCAGTATATCCCCCATCATTCTCCTCACACAAAATAATGTGTCGCCAGGTTCGGTATGACATTCGTCTCAGCATTGTTGGTATAACCTATTGGAAAGCGCGTCACACGGCGTCCTTCAATTCATTAACGGAGTCGTACCGTTCCTGTAAAACAATGCTCTTGATTGAACCCCACAGCGCATTTTCATAGGTTGTGAGGTCCGGGCTGCGAGGTGGCCAGTCGAAAGGAGTTGATAAGATGGGTGACCTACGGCCAATCCAGCAGACTTCGTTGATCTCATGGTATGACAAATATCTCAATTCCGATGGGGAATTGTAAAATAGCATAACAATTGCTGTATCTATTCCAATAAAACTTTACATGAAATTGTGTTTTCTTTCTGTAAATGGCCCCAGGAAAGCTTACTTTCTGGACGGCCCCCGTAATTGAGCTCTAGTGGCCAAAATTTGTATAAACACTTGTTTTGATATGATTAACATGGTGGAAGAAGAAAGTTAACTCTTTTATCTGCCCCCATGAGAAAAAATGTTATGGTTTATTTAACGACGCTCGCAACTGCAGAGGTTATATCAGCGTCGCCGGATGTGCCGGAATTTTATCCCGCAGGAGTTTTTTTACATGCCAGTAAATCTACCGACATGAGCCAGTCGCATTTTAAGCACACTTAAATGCCATCGACCTGGCCCGGGATCAAAACCCGCAACCTTGGGCATAGAAGGCCAGCCCCCCATGAGAATGTTTGCTTGTACTCTTTTCTCAATCGTACTATCAGGGACTGGAATGCTTTACCTGCAGACTTACTAAAGGCTTTACCAACAACCAAAAATGCATTTAAAAATAGGCTTAAGGACCTTACTAATAGACGGTAATTATACACAGTATTTAAAGGGTGTAAATGATATGTTGTTATTGAAGTGTTGTATCAGTGAAGAATTATGTTGTGTCAGTGAAGTGTGTTGTATCAGTGAAGAAGTATGTCGTGTCAGTGAAGTGTGCTGTGTAAGTGAAACGTGTTCCTGTCAGTGAAGCTTTATAGTTTATAGTGGCAGTGCATAGTATTTGAACAGTGAAATGTTTTTGAAGTGTTAGTGAAATCAGGATAGAATCAGTGAAATGTGTCGTAGTTCCAGTGCAGTGAGTAAGTTGACAGCGAAATGAGTGTAATTTTGAAAGGTTCTTGTGCAGATATGAACATATACTCGTGGGTTTTAGTTCGATCTTAGTTTTAAGATACAAATTAGAATATTTCAAATGTTATTTTAAGTGATCGTTTCATTTAATTTAGTATATTCCTGTTGTTGTTGTTGTTGTTGTTATTGTTGTTGTTATTGTTGTTATTATTATTAGTTTATTATTATTAGTATTAGTATTAGTATTAGTATTATTATTAATTGTATTTTTAATTAATAAGTTTATTATTGTCATTATTGAGTGTAATTAGTTACCACTGCCACCGGGTATATACCCATTGCAGTGTGAATAAATACATACATACATATATGGAAGTAGCAGGTACACTAACATGAAATGGAAGTATTCACACAAGCTGATTGGTCGCAGTATGGAATATTCAAAAGACCTACTTATTTATAACGATCTCTATAATACAGGCACAATAGTGGTGCGTCCTATATGTTCAATGGTTCAGAGAACCCTCAGAAAAAAAAAACAATTTAATTGTTTAAATAAATTTATGCTCGACCATGCCGAAATGTAGTAATTATACAGCTGGTAGCAGTCCTTTAATGCATGTCATTAAAGTATACCTATTCATTAAAGTTCAGGTTTTCGATTATTCTCGGATATGCAATCGAAAGACAACGAGGAAAACGTCACGGAAGCTGGAAATCCAATACTGTCGCAGAAGATTATGTTCTGTTACTATAATAATTAGCGTTAATTGTAAATAATATTCAAATAAATTCAATTTGTCATCTCGTTTCTCAATTCTAAATCAATTTCCAGGTTATATCAAAATTAGTTCATGTTATTCTCTAGATTACATCAAGGCCAATGACATTATTGTTTCTCGGAAAAAATCAATACTTTCGCGTCAGCGCACATCTCACAATTTACGAGCTATGCAGCTCACTTGCAGTCAATACGAATAAAATGAATACTTCTGAATAATTTCTTCAGTCAGATAAAAAGTCGAATAAAATGAATACTTCTGAATAAAACAAACATTTCTTAATTACTTACTTACTGTTAGAAATATGGTCGATCAGCAAGATTAATCCAGTCTCTATCATCATATCTCACCTCCCTCAAATCCATTTTAATATTATACTCCCATCTACGTCTCGGCCTCCCTAAAGGTCTTTTTTCCTCCGGCCTCCCAACTAACAGTCTAAATGAATTCCTGGATTCGCCCATACGTGCTACATGCCCTGCCCATCTCAAACGTCTGGATTTAATGTTCCTAATTATTTCAGCTGAAGAATACAATGCGTGCAGTTCTGTGTTGTGTAACTTTCTCCGTTCTCCTGTATCTTCATCCCTCTTAGCTCCCAAATATTTTCCTAAGCACCTTATTCTCAAACACCCTTAATCTATGTTCCTCTCTCAAAGTGAGAATCCAAGTTTCACAACCATAAAGAACAACCGGTAATATAACTGTTTTATAAATTCTAACTTTCAGATTTTTTGACAGCAGACTGGATGATAAAAGTTTCTCAACCGAATAATAACAAGCATTTCCCATATTTATTCTGTGTTTAATTTCTTCCCGAGTATCATTTATATTTGTTACTGTTGCTCCAAGATATTTGAATTTCTCCACTTTTTCAAACGATAAATTTCCAATTTTTATATTTCCATTTCGTATAATATTCTCGTCACGAGACATAATCATATACTTTGTCTTTTCGGGATTTACTTCCAAACCTATCGTTTTACTTGCTTCAAGTAAAATTTCCGTGTTTTTCCTAATCGTTTGTGGATTTTCTCCTAACATATTCACGTCATCCGCATAGACAAGCAGCTGATGTAACCCATTCAATTCCAAACCCTCTCTGTTATCCTAGACTTTCCTAATGGCATACTCTAGAGCAAAGTTAAAAAGTAAAGGAGATAGTGCATCTCCTTGCTTCAGCCCACAGTGAATTGGAAACGCATCTGACAGAAACTGACCTATACGAACTCTGCTGTACGTTTCACTGAGACACATTTTAATTAATCGAACTAGTTTCTTGGGAATACCAAATTCCATAAGAATATCATATAAAACTTCTCTCTTAACCGAGTCATATGCCTTTTTGAAATCTATGAACAACTGATGCACTGTACGCGTCTTAATTACTATCATTATAGGCTCGTTGCATAATGTACTATTAATTGTAATTTACACTATCATTCTTTGTTTCTTGCTCATTTTTAATAAGTTTCCTCCAGGCTCTTTTGTATTTTTGTCGTATAAAAACCTCTGAATTGAAGAGATCGAATACATGCTTATTATGTTCAATTTCTCCTCTGGACCTCGCCGAGCCAGCTTCTGGACTTTCGTGCGGGGCGGAAGGTAAGGGGGGAATGCTGCAGGGGAAACGTGCATGCGTTGGTAAATACACCAGCTCACTGCGCAGAGCGCAGCTTTCAAGTGACGTAATAGGGAGACAGCCATATTGTCAAAATGTCCATACTGTGAAAATGTCCATGTACAAACGTCCATACAACAGAAAGCCCATAATTATGATAAAATGTCCATAAGGTCAAAATGTCCATAACGTCAAACATCCATAATGTCCAAGTTCAAAGCAAAATTCTGCTTGAATAGAACACAGTAAATTTTATGCAAATCTAGTCTTTCAGGTAAAGCTTCCTGTAAAGCAGATTTGAATAATTTCAAGGGAAAAGGTACCCGGCCCCGCAACAATTTTTCCCTTGAAATTATTCAAATCTGCTTTACAGGAAGCTTTACCTGAAAGACTAGATTTGCATAATATATACGTCACTGTATACGTTAACAGAAAAACCACAATTCCAAGTCACACAGAGTTTGTGTGCACTCGATGTTTGTCTCTGGCGTTTCGTCAGCCCACGCGAGTTGTGTGGATATAAAGGGAAAAGTTGAGACGATGTCGGGTGGAGTTCCCGGGTAGCTCAGTTGGCAGAGCGCTGGTACGTTTAACCAGAGGTCCCGGGATCGATACCCGGCCCCGTAACAATTTTTCCCTTGAAATTATTCAAATCTGCTTTACAGGAAGCTTTGCCTGAAAGACTAGATTTGCATAATATATACGTCACTGTATACGTTAAGAGAAAAACCACAATTCCAAGTCACACAGAGTTTGTGTGCACTCGATGTGGGTCTCTGGCGTTTCGTCAGCTCACGCGAGTTGTGTGGATATAAAGGGAAAAGTTGAGACGGTGTCGGGTGGAGTTCCCGGGTAGCTCAGTTGGCAGAGCGCTGGTACGTTTAACCAGAGGTCCCGGGCTCGATACCCGGCCCCGTAACAATTTTTCCCTTGAAATTATTCAAATCTGCTTTACAGGAAGCTTTACCTGAAAGACTAGATTTGCACAATATATACGTCACTGTGTACGTTAACAGAAAAACCACAATTCCAAGTCACACAGAGTTTGTGTGCACTCGATGTGGGTCTCTGGCGTTTCGTCAGCTCACGCGAGTTGTGTGGATATAAAGGGAAAAGTTGAGACGGTGTCGGGTGGAGTTCCCGGGTAGCTCAGTTGACAGAGCGCTGGTACGTTCAACCAGAGGTCCCGGGATCGATACCCGGCCCCGTAACAATTTTTCCCTTGAAATTATTCAAATCTGCTTTACAGGAAGCTTTACCTGAAAGACTAGATTTGCATAATATATACGTCACTGTGTACGTTAACAGAAAAACCACAATTCCAAGTCACACAGAGTTTGTGTGCACTCGATGTGGGTCTCTGGCGTTTCGTCAGCTCACGCGAGTTGTGTGGATATAAAGGGAAAAGTTGAGACGGTGTCGGGTGGAGTTCCCGGGTAGCTCAGTTGGCAGAGCGCTGGTACGTTTAACCAGAGGTCCCGGGATCGATACCCGGCCCCGTAACAATTTTTCCCTTGAAATTATTCAAATCTGCTTTACAGGAAGCTTTACCTGAAAGACTAGATTTGCACAATATATACGTCACTGTGTACGTTAACAGAAAAACCACAATTCCAAGTCACACAGAGTTTGTGTGCACTCGATGTGGGTCTCTGGCGTTTCGTCAGCCCACGCGAGTTGTGTGGATATAAAGGGAAAAGTTGAGACGGTGTCGGGTGGAGTTCCCGGGTAGCTCAGTTGGCAGAGCGCTGGTACGTTTAAGCAGAGGTCCCGGGATCGATACCCGGCCCCGTAACAATTTTTCCCTTGAAATTATTCAAATCTGCTTTACAGGAAGCTTTACCTGAAAGACTAGATTTGCATAATATATACGTTACTGTGTACGTTAACAGAAAAACCACAATTCCAAGTCACACAGAATTTGTGTGCACTCGATGTGGGTCTCTGGCATTTCGTCAGCCCACTCGAGTTGTGTGGATATAAAGGGAAAAGTTGAGACGGTGTCGGGTGGAGTTCCCGGGTAGCTCAGTTGGCAGAGCGCTGGTACGTTTAACCAGAGGTCCCGGGATCGATACCCGGCCCCGTAACAATTTTTCCCTTGAAATTATAAAGTAAATTTTATTCTACAACTCGTACAAATAAGTTATTAATCACCGAGAACCGGAGCCCCACTTTTAAGATGGTAACCAATACTTTTAAGATATATGATTTCTTAATATAGTCTTTGCCGCCCTGGTCGTTCAGTAATATTAATCACTTCCTCACCGTCATTCGTAAGTTCTTGGAAAACGAGAACCGCCATCTTGCACTGGTGAGACTTTGAACTGCACTGCAGTTTAAACGGCAGAGGACTGCCGTTCAAGTTAAACTCGAGTTAACTCAAGATTAACTGGTAGTTAAGATCTATAATACGAAGCAGAACGAAACACTTGAGTTTAAACTGAACGTAAGGTTTAAAGCGCGTTTATAACATCGCCCAAACAAACTCACAGCATAGCACCTTATTTGCTGAACTGCATTATTTTTCATGAATAGTAATAATAATAATAATAATAATAATAATAATAACATATAACGTAATTAGTGAATTATATATTTATGTAATGTATTTAAATTTATTTTCCCGTCCAAGCAAATTGACAAGTGGAGATTTATTTATTACGCGATAACAGACAATTCTGTGGTGTTCGGGTAAAGGGGTATAAGCCATTTTTTGTGCAGATGGAATTTTGTTCCCCAGATGAACACACAAGTTAAATTATACAAGTGGGTGTGCAAAAATAAAAGAATACTAGCAGTTGATGTGTTTTATTTGTGTAGAAAATTATTTGTAATAAGGGTTCCAAGTTTAATTTTCATTTATCTCCGAACTCATTTTTATGACTTAGCTCCCTTTACCCAAACACCACAGAATTATTTTGTTATTACATTATCGCGAAAATGTTATACCTTATTCAACACCAAAAAAGGATATTTTAAAAATGACATGCGAAATTTTACGAAAATTATCAACAGTAATCTCACAATCTCACTAGAGGTTTTGATTTATCTAGAAAAATCAAAACTCGAGTGGAATTTAATTGACTATTACACGATTATAAGAAAGTATATAGGCTAAAGATTAGTAGAAATAAAATACTCTATACAATACCATATTAACTGACTTACTAAATTCTATTTCACTAATGTTAGCTTCACCAAAACGAACTGAGTTATCCATGCGGACGTATTCATTATGCAGTGTATATTATACTGTCTACAGCACATTAGCGTACAATATAGAGAATGAAGTTAAAATGAAAAAAATCATGATATGGATATTTAAACAAATTTTTGAAAATGGTGACCGTTCATTTCGATACAGGCTTCAGTTCTTTGGTGCATATTATCGCATTATAGACTAGTTCATCTAATTCCAATTACCAGTTTCGTCCTTCGTACTAATAACTCATGTTCAAATAATTCTGTATCTACTCTACAAAAGAGTAGGCCTACCTTACGTACTGTAAATTCAATCTTCACTTCTGCCCGACCCGCACAGATAAAATTGCTCAAACATGCTATCTACTGCCCGTCCAAGTGATTTTGTCGCAGGATCGTAGAAAGGGAGGAAATCACTTGACAGTTAATTACTTAATGAGGCCCTTTCATTTAAGTTATTTTAAACAGTTGTATAATATTACGTATACGTCCAATTTCTAACAGAAATTAATGTTTTCAGAAAAGAGCTAAGACAGCCCAGCCACTAGCTTTACAGAGGGGCGAGCAGAAGCAGGTGCGGGAAATCTGGATGCGACGTAGGCATACGGACGACAGTACCTGTGCGAAAATATGATTCAATATTGAAAACTCTTTCGTCACTGGAAACGCGAACATTTTTCTGGAACGTACTATACTCACTAACTCAGTACTGCTTACTATATGCGGCCTTGGTTCTGTGAGGAGGACAGTTGTAACTTCATTAGTAGAAGGGGTGGGAGTGAAGTACATTCAAAAACTCAGGTACCGGTACAATAAAAATTGAAGTAAAAATAAAATGATGTCCCTGTATAAGAATTCCTGTACCTCATCTGAGGAATGGAAGCACTGTAATGTTTATTTTGTAACAGCCTGTACTCATGTGTTAGAAGTCTGCAGGTGTTCAGGCCGCCACTTGGAGAAATATGAATAACATACTGCACAACAATACAGGAAAAAGAAAAGTGATCCCAGTATAATGTGTAAACTTAAAAACGAGATTAAGTAAAATAATATTAGAGTTTATATTTCATATGATATCTTCAAGAAGGTAAGCTTCATATAAAAAAGTTTCTATTAGCAATGTTACGTAGTTTTATTGATGTATATGTACGAGAGAGAAAAAGAGGGAGATTGTTTTAAGTTATGCCCTATTATAATTAATTGTAGTAGACCTACAGTTCAAGCCTTATACAATTCGGTCCGAAACATCGCGGTTATGGATTAACACTGTAAAATACCTTTATGCTCGACCATGCCGAAATGTAGTAATTATACACCTTGTAGCAGACCTTTAATACATGTCATTAAAGTACACCTACTCATTAAAGGTCAGGTCTTTCAGCCAATGACGACTCAGGTTACAACTGTTCAGCCAATGACAGGTCAGCTGTTATTATAAACCGCAAGTATCGATTATTCTCGGATATGCAATCGAAAGAGAATTAGCGAAAAGTCACGGAGGCTGGAAATCCAATACTGTCGCAGAAGGTTATGTTCTGTTACTATAATAATTAGCGTTAATTGTAAATAATATTCAAACAAATTCAATTTGTCATCTCGCTTTTCAATGTCCAATTTTATTTCAATGTTATCTCTGTAGGTTCTTATGGCCTAGCAAGGTCAATGTGAACATCTGTTCCTCGGAAAAAATCAATACTTTCGCGTCTGCGCACATCTCACAACATACGGGACATTGCTCCAGGTCAGATACAATAAAATTAATAATATCAAGTTAGAAATATAGTCGAGCATAAAAATTCGTATGAAAATCGCCTATAATGGTAATTAAGAAGCTCGTATGAAAATTATGAAACTCGCTTGCGCTCGTTTCATAAATATCCATACTCACTTCTTAATTACCTTCATTATAGGCTCGTTGCATAATGTACTATTATTAAATGATCATATTCCGATATACTGTACTGTACCACGGTTAAGCTATAATGGGGGAGGAAGTAAATTATGTCTTCCATAACCCCGTTATATGGGGATTATATGGTTTTGCTTTGCTCCCCCCCTCCCCCTAAGGAAACGGTTCTCTCCGCCTATACCTCCCCAGTTCGTAGATCATTACGTTACGTTTTACCACTGCTCGTGTGTACATAAGTTGAAAACATTGTTCTTTATCTTTTATTTTTATCAGGTACCGCAGTTAACAAGAGAAAACAAGCATTCACGAAAATAGCTCTAACTTCGGCGAGTGACTGATAACTCACGGAAAGGGAATTTTACAGGAAATCAGGAAACAGGTTTGAGGTCTTGTGTAAAATAATTTTTTTTATCAACAGTAATCTCACTAGAAGTTTTGATTTATCTAGAGAAAATCAAAACTCGAGTGGGATTTAATTGACTATTACACGATTAGAAGAAAGTTTATAAAGATTAGAAGTAACGAAGTACTCAATACAATAAAATATGAATTGACTTACGAAAATACAACTGTTTTCAAATGTATTATTGTACCATCTCAACATTACAAATATTACACTAGATGCATGCTAGATGGCAGTAGTGAGCAATGCCTTCTCGTCGAGAAGTTCTCGATCTATTATACACGATGGCAATGTTACTAGTCAAGAAGGCTTTTTCGATTCAGTTTCATTTTTATTAAAATGCAACATTCCACTTCAATTATCCGAATCCCAGTAATCAACGTCACTTGACAGATGATTTTCAATAAATCTTAGTATTAAACAATCTCTGATACGTGACTATCCATAATATCATATAGCAGAAGCTATAACATAACCTAACTAATATACACAAGTGTTAGAAAAGATTTAATTAACGACGATGACATAAAAAATAAACATGAATAATTTTAAAAGGAATAATTATTGAATGTACAATTTTCAAATTTGAATGTGGTTGGTGGTTCAATTGATGTTATATTGGACGTGTGCGTAATAGAAGTGGAACTCGTTGATTTAGGCCTACATGGTGTATTCAACTTATTTAGAATTTCCGAATGAATAATTTTAAAAGAAATAATTATTGAATGTACAATTTTCAAATTTGAATGTGGTTGGTGGTTCAATTGATGTTATATTGGACGTGTGCAGTGATTTTTATTAATTGGAACTCTTGATTTAGCCACATGCGAGTCATATTTGAACTTATTCAGAATTTCCGAATGAATAATTTTAAAAGAAATAATTATTGAATGTACAATTTTCAAATTTGAATGTGGTTGGTGGTTCAATTGATGTTATATTGACGTGTGCGTAATAGAAGTGGAACTCGTTGATTTAGTCCATGGTGCATTCAACTTATTCAGGATTTCCGAATGGTGCTCTTCATTTATTTGTAAATCGGATTTCAAAGATGTATAGGTATGATCAGTGATTTTTATTAATTCTTGTTCTTGAATGCCAATGCGAGTCATATTTGAAACTGCTGTGCATCGACTGGAGTGGTTTGTAAAATTATAATATATAAATATTTTTTTGACGTCCAGACCAGCGCAGTTTCAAATGTTGGCGAACAAAGAAACAAATGCTAGGGACGCGATAAAATTAAACAAATGCTAGGGACGCGATAAAATTGTGCGATAAGCAGCCATGATTGGTTGAAATACGTCCTTTCGTACCGTTTTATTGGTCAAAAGTAGTATGACGTAGTAAGAGTGTAATAGTCATGACAAAATTTTCACGTTTCGAGTAATTTTCTCTCTCCTCTTTTGTTGATGCCGAATAGTATTATACTGTTCTCCAACCAGGAGATCAACCGTGAAAGAAATGTGCTGACTATTGCGTCATCTATTGGAGCGAAGTGGATATATAATATTATCGTTATAACGTCAGTTTAAATACCATTCGCTCTCCTGCATTTGTTATTTCCTGTAGGGAGGGATTAAAAGACCAGGAGATGAACAGTGATCTAATTTTGTAACTAGGGTAGTATAAACATGAGTGTATCAATGTTATTGTTTGTGCTGTGACAGCGAGCCAATAGAGATACGAGTACCCACGTGTGTGACCTTATGACATCTTATGACATCAACATTCATTCACTGCATATAGACCACTCATATAAATTGAGGGAAAGAAGACAGAGGACGGACACTGGAAAGTTTTCTTTTCTCAATCGTACTATCAGGGACTGGAATGCTTTACCTGCAGACTTACTAAAGGCTTTACCAACAACCAAAAACGTATTTAAAAATAGGCTTAAGGACCTTACTAATAGACGGTAATTATACACAGTATGTAAAGGATGTAAATGATATTTTGTTATTGAAGTGTTGTATCAGTGAAGAATTATGTTGTGTCAGTGAAGTGTGTTGTGTCAGTGAAGGTTGTTGTGTCAGAAACGTGTTCCTGTCAGGGAAGCTTTATAGTTTATAGTGGCAGTGCAAAGTATTTGAACAGTGAAATGTTTTTGAAGTGTTAGTGAAATCAGGATAGAATCAGTGAAATGTGTCCTAGTTCCAGTGCAGTGAGTGAGTTGACAGCGAAATGAGTGTAATGTGGAAAGGTACTTGTGCAGATATGAACATATCATACTCGTGGGTTTTAGTTCGAACTTAGATTTAAGATACAAATTAGATTTATTTTAAATGTTATTTTAAGTGATCGTGCTTCATTTAATTTAGGATATTCCCTATTATTATTATTATTATTATTATTATTATTATTATTATTATTATTATTATTATTATTGTATTAATTATTGTTATTATTAATTATTGGTATTATTTTTATTAATGTATTTTAATTAATAAGTTTATTATTGTCATTATTGAGTGTAATTAGTTACCACTGCCACCGGGTATATACCCATTGCAGTGTGAAATAAATACATACATACAGCATTACTCCGCTTCGTCTCATCCGGCAGAGACTTTCTCGTGGTTGGAACACAGTATTTCGGCGCTTTTTTGTTCAGTATATTCACTTAGTCTCAGCGAAAAATTATGCAACAAGTTGATTGCATTGAGTTGTGCTGTGTTATAATCATGAAGCTATTAGTCCCACTTCCGGGGAGGGCACGGACTGGCGCTGTCCTCGAACGCAGGCCGCTCGGATGGGCCCATTGTATTACACGGGATGGAATGATGTGCATTCCCTAAGCCCCCCCGTGCTACAAATCCCTCTACGCACCGCCTCCGGACTCCCCTAGAGACTATATGATCCATTTACCTTTCCATGTAGGCCTCATCGCGATCCCTCATCCTCGGTCTCACGAGTTACCATGATCCCATTGGAGAGCCCACGGTACATAGCACTACTACCAGCAACGAATGACCACATATCCACGGGTTCCAAGTTCGGGGGCAGACTGCAGCCGACTCTACATCGGATCAAACCCGAAAACTAGGAAAGAAACGGAAATGATGAAAGGGGGGAAGTGTAATTATGATGACGAAATGAATCCGAGGTCCAGCGCCGAAAGTTACCCAGCAATTCTGCTCCGATTGATTGAGGGAAAACCTCGGGAAAACCTCAAACAAGTAACTTTCCCCAAACAGGATTTGAACCCGGGCCCACTCATTTCATGGTCAGACGGGCTTATTCTTACTCCACCGCTGTGGATATCACTATGAAATAGTAAACTCACAAACCAACATTATAGTTTGGAATAATCAGTAATTTACAAAATTATTATTATTATTATTATTATTATTATTATTATTATTATTATTATTATTATTATTATTATTATTATTAAATTATTATTAGGATTCAGGATAACAGACAGGGTTTGGAATTGAACGGGTTACATCAGCTTCTTGTCTATGCGGATGACGTGAATATGTTAGGAGAAAATGCACAAACGATTAGGGAAAACGCGGAAATTTTGCTTGAAGCAAGTAAAGCGATAGGTTTCGAAAAAAAATCCCGAAAAGACAAAGTATATGATTATGTCTCGTGACCAGAATATTGTACGAAATGGAAATATAAAAATTGGAGATTTATCCTTCGAAGAGGTGGAAAAATTGAAATATCTTGGAGCAACAGTAACAAATATAAATGGCACTCGGGAGGAAATTAAACGCAGAATAAATATGGGAAATGCCTGTTATTATTCGGTTGAGAAGCTTTTATCATCTAGTCTGCTGTCAAAAAATCTGAAAGTTAGAATTTATAAAACAGTTATATTACCGGTTGTTCTGTATGGTTGTGGAACTTGGACTCTCACTTTGAGAGAGTAACATAGGTTAAGAGTGTTTGGAAAATATTTGGGGCTAAGAGGGATGAAATTACAGGAGAATGGAGAAAGTTACACAACGCAGAACTTCACGCATTGTATTCTTCACCTGACATAATTAGGAACGTTAAATCCAGACGTTTTAGATGGGCACGGCATGTAGCACGTATGGACGAATCCAGAAATGCATATAGAGTGTTAGTTAGGAGACCGGAGGGAAAAAGACCTTTAGGGAGGCCGAGACGTAGATGGGAGTATAATATTAAAATGGATTTGAGGGAGGTGGGGTATGATGATAGAGACTGGATTAATCTTGCACAGGAAAGGGACCGCTGGCGGGCTTATATGCGGGCGGCAATGAACCTCGGGGTTCCTTGAAAGCCATTTGTAAGTCAGTAAGTATTATTATTATTATTATTATTATTATTATTATTATTTTACCGGTCTTATTATTATTACTATCATCATCGTCATTATCATCGACTTAGACATTGAACTCATCAGCCTGTTCGTTCTCAAAGCTTCTCCATTTTACCCTTGGTCTCCCAGGATCTCTGTTTCAGTAGGTTTATTGTTCATTTTTAGTTTGGCGATTCTTGCGAGTGTTACTCTTTCATCATGTTGAACAATTTTAGCTTTTCCCTTCACATGTTCATACAACATGTTCATATTCAATTCTTCTTTTATTTCAACATTTGTTAACATTTCGTTTCTTATCTCAATTATTTTATAGCCTGCTACATACCTCAAAAACCTCATATTTCCTGCATCCAATCGCCTCTCGTCTGTTTTTTTGGTGAGCCAGGTTTCGCCACCACACCTGAGGCAAAGTTATGTCTTCCTTTACGTCCTATTGCTCTTTTAATGTCCCATTTAATACCGGTTTATTGGAATTTTTGTAAATTACTGTTCAAGTGTTGTTGGTTATTTGTAATATATTGCACAGCCTAAATATTTCAAAGTAGAGACTTGTTCTATTACGAGGTTTGTTTGAAAAGTTCGTGGACTGATATATAAGTTAAACTGTCATTCTGAAAATAGTAATATGCGTTACAAGAGCGGTATGTTGAAGTTTTCATGTTCGAGAAAAAGTTTGAAAAAGCGAAACGTAGTTGAGCTTTGTTAATTTTCGAGAAATGAAAGAAAACATACCGCTCGTGTATCGTACATTATTTTGTGCGAAGATCATTTATTACATACCTGAAAGAGGAATTTCTAATTAGTTGCAATGAAATCTCCATCTTGGTTTCTGTTCAATGACGGCAAATTTGCAAAACAAAAATATCTATCTTCAACATTGTTGCTTTAAAATGTTTTCTGTGTTTACTATACTCCAGCAGGCAGTGATATACGTCTGTCTTCCCCCCAGTCTATGATGAGTCTGGAATCTTGTTGATTTTTTCACGGCTTCCTTAATGTTACTTGCATCACCAATGCAGTAACTTTAGTGGAGTTGTAGAGTTTATTTAATTTTTGCAAATATTTAAAAACAATAATTAACAGTGCAATTTAGGTGAAATTGCAGTGGTAAGTTTCCAATTTATAATTATTACTATATTGAACGTCTCTAAAAATAATATGTTAAAAGCCTAAAGGAGTAAAATCAATATGTCACTTAATAATAATAATAATAATTTATTTTAGCTGGCAGAGTTAAGGCCGTAAGGCCTTCTCTTCCACTCAACCAGCAAAAACTGTATATACATATGCATGAACTTACAAAGAATCCAACAATTTGATTTAGATGAGAGTTACATGTATACAAAAGTTATTTACAAATTAAACAACAAAATACTATGAACTATTAATTAAACACTGAAATAAACTGGGTAGCAGAATTAAACTAAAATACATAGAATGTTAATATATTTCAAATAATATTAGATAATAGAAACAGATTATTACGAGACAATTAAAATACAGCACAATCAGGATGATGTCTAAAGAAAAAAGTAACAATGTAGTCAGTGATAGTTTAAATCAGTATGATTGGAGTGAAATGCTAATAAGGTTATCTTTTAAGCTGTTCTTAAAGGTGTTTATTGTCTTGCAGCCCCTAATACTTTGTGACAAGGAATTCCATTGACGCGAGGTGGATATTGTAAAAGATGAGGAATAACAAGATGTTCTATGAAGAGGTATACTTAGCGTGCCACAGATAAGTGATCTGGTATTTACGTCGTGGTTAGAGTATAGATAAGAGAAACGAGACGAAAGGTAATTTGGTGTTGAAGTGTGCAGAATTCGAAAGAGTAAAGACAAAGAGTGTAAAGTTCTGCGTTCTTTAAGTCGGAGCCACGAGAGACTTGCGAAGGATGGTGAGAAGAGGGAAATTGTTATGTGTGTTAGGTTGGGAATACTGAATGTGGAATTTTAGACTTTCCGCGGATTGGTTTTGTGCGGAAACTAAGAAAATACGCACGATCTCACACAAAAATATTTATTACTTTCTGTACTTATTTATGGTTTATAGAAAACCCGGAGGTTCATTGCCGCCCTCACATAAGCCCGCCATCGGTCCCTATCCCAAGCAAGATTAATCCAGTCTCTACAATCATATTCCATCTCCCTCAGATCGATTTTAATATTATCCTTCCATCTACGTCTCGGCCTCCCCAAAGGTCTTTTTCCCCGGCCTCCCAACTAACACTCCATATGCATTTCTGGATTCATCCATGCATGCTACATGCCGTGCCCATCTCAAACATCTGAATTTAATGTTCCTAATTATGTCTGGTGAAGAATATAGGCTAATGCGTGCAGTTCTGTGTTGTGTAACTTTCTCCATTCTCTTGTAACTTCATCCCTCTTAGTCCCAAATATTTTCCTAAACACCTTATTCTCAAACACCCTCAACCTCTGTTCCTCTCTCAGAGTGAGAGTCCAAGTTCCACAACCATATAGAACAACCGGTAACATAACTGTTTTATAAATTTTAACTTTCGGCTTATTTGAGAGCAGATTGGATAACACGAGCGCACTGTGGATTGAATTCGGCGTAGCTCAGTGGTCAGAGCGCTTGGTACGTAGAACCAAGGACCCGGGTTCGATCCCTGGCGCCGGAGCGAATTTTTCTCCTCAAATGTTAATTGTCAATATTACAGATATTATTCTGCAGGACAAATTAATAGATCTATAATATTCTCATAGCTGCAGTGCATATATTTGTACAGATTACTGTGCACCTAACTGCGGAATCCCGGCCAAACAAGTCACTCAGCTGAGTGCGCTCCTAGTATAATGGCAGTTGACATTGGACATATACTGTACACAGCATAAAGAAGATACAGTAGAGACAACTCTTGTCGGCACCTTTGATGTTGTTGGCACTAAAATCAAACTTAGGGAGGTGTAGTTCTCAATGAATCCAACCATGTCGCTAATATCGGCAGCGCTAACAGCTGATTTTAGCGATCAGCTGTTCAGACATGCTAAACTTTCAGATGAAATTTTGTATTAACTGTTGTAATTATCCCTTTGTTCTGTAGTGATATTTGTGTCTTATTATGTAGGTCTAATGAAAATTCACTTTTTCTTTTCAAAATACATATAAAATTGCAGTGTTTATGATTGAAGTAAAACATAGACTACTATTAGCGAAGTGCTTACCGTTTTATTGTGTTTCTTCATATCCATTGCATTTCTTTCCATATAATGTTATTAGCCAGTCAACAAAATTTTATTATAGCCATTGTTGACGGAACTCCATCGAAACGAATGTCATGATCAGGGAAAGGATTTATATGTAAATACATATTTACTTATAAAGCTAATATAATTTATATTTTGCATTATCTTTATGTTTCACAATGTGTAGGGTTGAAAAATCCTACTTTTATTTTCCATATTTTTCCATATTTTAGAGTTTAGTACATATTTTCGTTAATTTCATATATTTTCCATATTTCATATAAAACAGTCCATATTATATTAGGTTTAACAATAAAACAAAACAAAATTCCATTAACTTTTAAAAATACATTTCAACAATAGAGATTTAAACACATGTTCAGTAATCCCTTTAACATCAGAGTTATTTGAAAATTAGCAGTCCTATCAACAATGGGAAAGTAAGTTACAAAACTGTATTAATTTAATTTAAAATTTTTAACAGACTTCAGTTGTGCAGCTCAACAGTTAAATGCCAGTCAGTGTACACATAGGTTCAGTTTTGTAAATCATACTATAAAGACGGTAAATATGCCAAAAGTACGTCATTCAGTCAATTTAAAATCAAAACTAACAAGTTACATTTCAGAATTTAAAGAAGATGGTTTATCAACTGACAATAAAATATTATTTTGTAATTTGTGTCAGTGTGCAGTATCATCTACACAAAAGTTCCTGGTGCAACAACACATTACAACTAGTAAACATCAGGCCAACAAACAACTAAATTCCAAGCAGAGACAATTGTTTTTAACACAACCAACAACATCGAATGTAAGATCTGAGTTTAACATCGACCTGTGCCGTTCTCTCATCTCTGCTGATATTCCTCTCTACAAACTAAAGAATAAGGTCTTCAGGGAATTCCTTGAAAAATATACTCAACATACAATCCCGGATGAGTCAACACTTAGGAAGACGTATGCTCCATCCATCTACGATGAGACAATACAGAAGATAAGAGATGAAATTAAAGATAGTTCAATTTGGGTTTCCATTGATGAGACTCCCGACAAAGAAGGTAGACTTGTTGGTAATGTAGTTATGGGTTTGTTAAGTGAACAATATTCTGAACGAATTCTTTTACATTGTGATGTTCTAGAAAAGTGCAATAACAAAACTATAGTTAAACTGTTCAACGAAGCTATGGGTATCCTGTGGCCAAAGGGTATTATGTACGATAATGTGTTATTCTTTATTAGCGATGCTGCCCTTATATGGTCAAAGCTGGACAAGCATTATCTGTTGTATATCCTAAATTGACTCATTTTACTTGTGTGGCGCATGCATTTCATCGTGTGGCAGAAGTGGTCAGAGACAATTTCCTAAAGTAGATTTGTTGATTTCATCAGTGAAAAAGTATTTCTCAAAGCTCCCAGTAGAGTTAACGTGTTGAAAGAAATGTACCCTGAAATTCCATTGCCACCAAAGCCAATTTTAACTAGATGGGGTACATGGCTAGAAGCAGTTGAATATTATGCCGAACATATAGACTCTATTAACAATGTTCTCCTTGCATTGGACTCTGAAGATGCAGTCTCAATTGATACTGCGAAAACAGTTACCTGTGACATAAGTGTGAAGAATGACTTAGCTCACATTCAGCATACATTTTCATGCATCATAAAAACGCTCAAAAGTCTCCAAAATAGGCACCTTTCACTATCTGAAAGTTTTGAAATTATAAATAGTACTGTGGGACAACTGAATCGTGGTAGAGGTAAAGTTGCAGATGCAGTAAGAGCTAAGGTGGACACTGTACTTTCAAAAAACCCTGGATATGAAGAACTACAAAAGGTTGTTGCTGTGATGAGTGGTGAATCAACAGTGAAGATTAACTTGGACTTATCCCCAGCAGACATTGTGAAATTGAATTATGTACCAGTTACTTCTTGTGACGTCGAACGCTCTTTTAGTCAGTATAAATCTATCCTCAGAGACAATAGAAGAAGATTCACTTTTCAGCACTTGAAAGAAATGTTTGTAACCTATTGTTATGGTAACAGACAATAAAAATTGTGTTTTGTTGAAACTACATTGGAAGATAAGGTACGTCCATTATATTTTTTGTTTAGTTTGATTAAAATGTACCAATATTTAACGTACATAGTCATTTTTTTATAATTTTAAGTCCATATTTAATTCCATATTTTGGTAAAAATCCATATTTAATTCCATATTTTGGTAAAAATAACTACATATATATTTACATATTTCATATATTTTTAGTCCATATAAATCCGTTCCCTGGTCATGATCTATGTAGCTAATGATTCAATATTACGTTACCAATATAAGCATCTACCAGTGACTTTAAAATTAGCGTCAATTAGTAAATATTTTCATGATGTTTATATACGGAAGTAATTATTATTATGATTATGTTGCCATTCCTTTGCCTCATGTCTTTCAAATTGTTAAAAGATGAGTAATAAATCTTTTCAGTTAATATTAAATTATGCCAGCCTGTCGTAGATGGAGAACCATCTGGTGGAGGTTCCAGACAATACACCCGGTT
Organism: Periplaneta americana; assembly: GCA_025594305.2. Lineage (NCBI taxonomy): Eukaryota > Metazoa > Arthropoda > Insecta > Blattodea > Blattidae > Periplaneta > Periplaneta americana. Next base: position 167,421,967 of record JAJSOF020000013.1, on the reverse strand, counting down.
TCGTGACATGCGCACTCAGAATTTGTTCCCACGAAATGGGCTAGTTGACCTTACTGTATCTTCTTTATACTGTGGACTGTACGTCAACATATATGCCTAACTTGGAGTCAGGCCACAAAGGGAAACATTGAAGGGGGAGGGTTCGGTCCGATACTGTGGATTTAATTCGGCGTAGCTCAGTGGTCAGAGCGCTTGGTACATAGAACCAAGGATCCGGGTTCGATCCCCGGTGCCGGAGTGAACTTTTCTGTTTAGTTTTCATTCCGCTGTCTTCAAAGAGGTTTTTTTAGACCTTCCACGTTTAGAGGTGGACGGAACTCAACTGGCCGTTTTAAAATGTTGAGATGCAGCTTTATAAACTACATCAGAAAAATGTAATTTTTTTCTACCAATCGGAATTTATTGTTAAAAATCTAGCTTTCATTCTATTACTTTGTTTCCATCGCTCTTGAAATCTGCATTTGAAAGCACTCAGTGTCATTTTAATACGACGTAACACGTCAGAAGAACAGTCCTGTATGTTCAGTTTAGATATTGCATAGCACACCAATTGATCCTCACTCTGTGTTTTATCACTCAACACTAGAGATGGGATAAACTGTTCTTTTTAAGAAACAGTTTCGACTGTAACCGTTTCATGAACGAAGCTGTTCCAAAATAACAGTTTCAATGAAACAGGTTCATAAGAATATGTTTACAACAACAGTGCCAACTGTTCCGAGTGTTCCAACTGTTTCAACCTCTCATCTGCTAAGGGAACATGTTTCAAGGCCCTTGAATCGTCTTTAAATCACATGTTCAGTGTATTATGACAACGAAATATAGTTTTAATAGGTTACTGTTAAGGGTACAGTAAATAACTACAATTCAAAATGAATTGATTTTAGTAAAAATAGTAAAATAGTTTTATAACGATGACATTAGCCGATGATATTTTTCGCTGTATATTAATAATTAACACTATGTTAGGGCACCATGAACACATTCTCCATCAATGGACAGCTAATAATTAATATCATATTTATTAGGGAATTTGATTCGTTCAATTAAATTGCGCGATCCTACATAGGCTACTGTTGCACGAAGGCCGTGTGTAACATGGATAATATACAGGGACATCACTTTATGTTTACCAACATTTTTAACATTAACCTGCCTATACTCGGAAACACTGTTTCCCCCTTCCATTACAGGAGTTTGATGTTACTAGTGCAATATGTAAACAAATCATTTTACTAGGTATGGGAGGAGAGAAAAGTAATGTATCCATTTATGTTGTAGGGAAATACGATATTACGATTTTCAGTTTGATCATCACTTTTACGGAATTTATCAAAATACAGTAGAGTAGTAACATTTTTTTTTTCAAAAACTCAACTTTTCAGGCGGCTATGTTCGTTATGTAATGTCTACTTTATTTAGCATATTAATTATTGATGTTATCATACAATATAGAGAGTGCATTTAAATTGAGGGGGTCATGAGTAAAGGGCTGTAAGTGCACTTAAGTTACTTTTGAGAAAATGGGGTTTAAATATTTAAGCTTTCGTAAAATCGGTGAAATTTTTTATTTAAATTTTAATGTGTGATGCGATTAAAATATCCCTTTGCCACTAAAATTTTAGATACTTTTGCTGACACTGGATGCACTTAACTAATGTTATTACAAATGTCACTAGCATTCCTTTGCTTCTAGCCACCTCAATTCAAAAAAAGCTAATCTGAATTTTTAAACAAGTTGCTGAAAATGGTTGCCGTTCATTACAATGCAGGCTTCAATTCAGTACACATATTATTAAAAACATTTTGAAGCATATTCTCTGAAATTGAATTTATCGTTTCTTGAATATAATTTTTAGTACGATATTATTAATATAGGTTCTTTCTTCTATAGAAAACGCAACCATATTTATGAAACACACTATACACTGCAGTGTTTACTTCACTGCTTGAAGACTTCGAATGCAACAGCGGCCGTAAGTTTGTGTGTCTGACGGGAGCAAGGACATTAGTGAAGGGGTGGGAGTGAAGTACATTCAGAAATGCAGGTACAATAAAAATGCAAGTAAAAATAAAATGATGTCCCTGTATCTACTTTCGATTGGAGGTCAATGATAGCGCTACACGTGGCCTCTGCAGACAGCAAAGAAGAGGAAAACTGTTTAGAAACTGAACTGTTTATCTCTTGGAACCATGTGGAACGTTGGAGTAGCGTAACACTTTGGAAAAGTTGGAACCAGTGGCGGTGCGTCAATAAGAGCACAAGAGCACGTGAACACCTTGTTTCCATTAATGCACGACTAGTTTTATTATTTGATACCGTATTGACGTAGTGGGGATGTATAATATCAGGATCGAGTATTTTAAACTTCCCGCATCTTGCATTAACTTCTTATGTAAACTTGGCAACATCCGTTCACGTACAAGCCGTGCTCTTTTCGAGAAGGTTACAGGAATTTCACGCATGCGCGGGAGAAAATTGTCTTTCGCTGGCCACTTATGACTCGACAAGAGCACAAAGCGTTAAGTGAACATGATGAGTATCTATCCTACAGATGTCAGGTGCATCGATGCCTATCGTTCACGTGCTATATCTCAAGGAGGAAATTTAATAGCCTGTAGATGTCAGCATCTGACTGTAGGAACGTTTACTTACGTGGATGTCTGTACAGTGCTGCTACGAGAGTGTAGTTTGTGAATTACTATACTTCAGTGTCGGCATAATAGCATAGGAGCATAGTTTGGCTTTCAAACACGTACTGGCTGACTGTGGTGGTGGTATGAATTTAAGTATCTCTATGGTGGTGTATAATATTTAAGAATAATATTTACTGGCATGTATTTATAGTAATCAATCTATGCGAATGGGGTTACAGTACTGGTATAGGCTATAGTGTATCAGTGTGTTGTGAATCAAAATAGATTACTGAACACACGCTTTTGTAAATAACGGCACTGTGGTATGTACTCATTTTTAACAAACGTAAACAATGAACTGTGTTCAAGTAATTTTGAACAGTAAAGAACTGGGTAAACTGGCTTACCGGGAAAAATTGGAAATGAAAAGACCGGGTTTCATTATTATTATTATTATTATTATTATTATTATTATTATTATTATTATTATTATTATTATTATTATTATTATATGTTGTTTTGAATTTATATACGGTTTTTTCGATAGTGAAACATTGAAATCATGACATTTCTTTCATATTAGGCTAAACGTACGATTTCAAATTCTCTTCGATTTTGGAACCAAAAAATTGTGAACACACATAATATTTTATCACGAGCCGCCACTGGTTGGAACAGGTTATTTCACGAAACTGTTTCGTATCGAAACAGCTTCAATTGTGAAACAGTTTCAAATAAACTGTTCCAGCTTTTTTTACCCATCTCTACTCAACACTCCGCATAGCTTACGATGCATTATCGGAGGTCGCTGCGAAACGCTCGCCTCTGCGAAGAAAATAAAATTTCTAAGGCTTGGGCAAATTTGGGCACATACTGAAACTTTACCCTTAATCGTTATGGGTTTCTTTACATTTTGGTATGAAAATGTAAACGGATACATTTGTATACATTTTAAAATTACTGTGTAAATTTAGAAAATAATAACTTCACTCGCTGATTACATCGGCTTGTTAACACCTTCAATATAAATGACTGATGAAAAAATAAGAATTTTAACTATATTTATTTGAAAGTGCATACCTGTAGCTTTCTTTTCCATACTTCAGATATTCACAATAATGCACTGACACCAAACTAACAAGCAACTAAGTTCACTGCTGACACACAACCAGCGCTTCCTCAAGGAAGTGCAGATGTCGGCTGTTATATATAAGCACGTCTGTTTATGTTTCGCTCTAGAGTTGATTTTCTTAAGCTGTGATTATCTGTTAACAGATCCAGAGGGACAAAATGGGGAACAATATAAGTTGAGTTTTTCTCTTTTTTCCTGCTAGATGCCAGTGGCGTAGCATGAAATTTTGAGCAGGGGAAGCTAACTCAAGTTGTCTTTCATGCATTACAAAAATACAGTCTTAAAATAAATAGTAGTCAATGTCAAGTCAGCAGTCGAAGATTGGTTGGAACCTCGTAAGTAACACCAATAAGGCATGACCTCAAATGATACGTAGTAAAATATGATTTCACGACTTACACATATCTCTTAACAAATAGACACGTATAAGTATAACATTAGCTAACTCCCTGTCATACGTATCTCTTCATTGACAGCAAGACACGTTTAAATCACACCATCCCATCGCACCTCCTCATACTCATCTTCTTTCACAATAGCCCTGCCAAGACTCTGGAATTCGCTACCTGCCATCAGGGACTCATTGAATTCAAACGAAAACTTACTAGGCACTTGGTCAGTAATTGATTACTTGTAAATAGTTTCTTTAATCTATCACAAAATATTTCAGTATCATTAATTTTGTTATTCTAGTTTAATTTGTAATTCAGTAAATATAAAATATTCTTTGTTTCTCTGTAAATTATCTTTTTATTCAGATTTTTCGTACTTTGATTTTATTGTAATTGTAAATTTAATACCTTCATTGAATTGTAATTGTAAATTTAATAAATTGTAATTTTATTGTTGATATTGTCTCCTGGTCATTTGTTTTTACTAACTAAATACTACTACTACTACTACTTTGTTCGTAAGTCAGTCTTGATAATACAATTGTCCTAAAAATTTCAAGTAAATTAGTGTCAGGAACTGTTATTTCGCTCATTATTTATTATATCAGCCACAATGCACACTAACACTTCAACTGAACACAACTGACGAAAAGGGATAACTCGGAAACTACTTATTTTAAATGTTAAAGCTAGCTTCTTGCGAGCCTTGCGACTAGGGTAGTTTAGTTAGAAAGGGATGGAAAATCTGCGGGATGGATTACACAGAAGAAACCAGTCTGTTTGGAAGCTGGTGTGTGCAGGCTTCTTGTTTACTGCTGCATCACAAATCATCCTGAGCTGCCGCATCACAATATTTAACGCGTAAATATAAATTCTATTAAAATTAATAAATAATTTTGTCCATAAACTGCAGGTTTATTATGAAATTATTATTAACTGGGGAAGCTGAGCTTTTTAGCTTACATTGACGCTACGCCACTGCTAGATGCCTAGATTCGAATTCTGGCCCACTGTGCAGTGCTGTGTGGAATCCATGTCTGCTTTAATTTCTGTTGGACTCATTATTTTGCCAATCTGTGCGGCGCACGAAGTTCAAATTTGAACTATACAAAATGTAATCAACAGAAAATTGTGATTTTTCGTGCTTGAACTAGTGTAAAATGCCCGCTAACAATGGGCGGCATTGCTGACAAGTTTTCAATGCCATCTATGTGTCAGGCCACGAATTTCATGCATCTCGATTTTATTTTTATTTTATTGGGTTATTTTACGACGCTGCACAGTGGGACGGATTGCGATTCTAGCCGGAACAAAATCAATTTTCACATGTTCTCATTTTTATGCGTGTCTTATCTCAAGTTGTTGCTAATGAATCACAGAATGCTTATCTATGAGAAAGAAGCTTTGACACTGAACATACGGACGTCACACAAGGATGTTGACGAGGATTCCCCTCCGTAACCAGTTTTATTGCTCAGCCACGCTGAAATAGTGTAAGAAGCAAGCTTGTTTTCTGTGATGTGGGAATGAAACATTTTGTGATTCTGAAATAGAAAATGAAGAACAAGGTTGGTAGATAATTATTATATAAATTTTATGATCATAATACCTTTGAATTTTTAGAAACGGCATGTTAACTTAACGGCGGGAAATGCAATTTTTTTAAACTATTTCTCTAAGTAAACGTTGACTTATAATAGGAGAGTCACACAGAGTCACATTTATTTTTATGTCAGAACGTAGGTTTAAGTATGCACTTTAAGACTAACCTAGTTTCATTTGCTCCTACTGACCGCTCTGCATGTGGTTAATTTTTTTCAGACTCGGAACCGCTACCGATAATTTCGCGCCGTGATCTATTTCCAATACTTACCAACAAAAGTGGCGACTTGGATGAACTATATAGATATGTTTTGAACAAATTATGTATTGAAACATGTGATTTTAATAGTGAGAAGTGCATTCATAATATTTTGAAAAATATTCGAAATAATTTTAACAGACGTTAGATGCAGTGTCACCGTAAAAAGGATTATTTTCTAAAAACATTGTTCTTGGCAGTCAGAGGCAACAACAAAGATATTTTGAAGCTAGAAAACAGGGGATTATTTCTAGATTTCGCTCTCAATTAGGTCTTCTTATTGACAAACCGAAATCTGGTGGCCCTGGGACATTAAATGATGGAAATATAGCACGTTGGTTTTTTTGAAAACCCACAAATTATAGCCAATATTACGGGCATTAGTAAGACCTCATTCACAGATTTTCTGTAATTTTATGCACCATTTCATGTGGATATTCAATTGAGGCGTTTGAGAAGTACAGCCCATTTATATGTACAATAGATATATCCATGGTACTATATGCCATCCAGAGTGCATAAAATACTGATACATGTAGAAAAAATTGCAGAAACTGCGATACTTCCTATTGGGATATTATCTGAAGATGCTCAAGAGGCAAGACACAAACATTTACAAAAGTACAGGTTAGACCACGCTAGGAAGTGTCCTAGTGAGAGAAACTTAGATGTCCTACACATGTTGTTAGTATCTTCTTATCCCATCACATCCCAGATCAATCGACATCCAAATACAAGAAAATCAAAAATGTAAGTTGAGGTAATTAAAGTACTACAAGTACCAGCTGCGAGTGCCAACAACAGCACTGCTCAACTGCAACCCCAACATGAGGACGACACTAGCGCTAGCGGTTCCGACACTTCTGGAGATACAACAGACGCTTCAGATTTCTAAACATGAGTCATAAAATTGACTACATACAGTGGTGTGTGGTGATAAATAATCCTGGTGGTGCACAAATATTTATTATGATGATGATTATCATTATTATTATTATTATTATTATTATTATTATTATTATTATTATTATTATTATTATTATTATTATTATTAGTATTATAGGTACTAACTACTACATAACTATTAACATATGTTACGTAGGTATAGATTTACATAATTTTGTTACTCAAGAAATTGCAGTTAATTAGTTTCCTATGTAGGTCCAGTAATAGCAAAGTAAAGTGTTCAATTTCTATTGCAGCACACCGTAAATAATATTGTTTTCGCTATATGCGTTTTATAACACAGTTCACACGTTCACAAGCATTCGATACGTGTGTCGTCTCATCAGCCTTAACTGCTAAAAAGTCAGCAGCTTTCTTTATTTCTTTGAAATCTCATCATGGCAAGGAAAACAAAATACAGCGTCTTTTATATTGCAGCAGCATGTTGCATTTTTTGTAAGTCCGAATGCTGAATTTTCTTGTCACTTCTCTATTACTGTTCTTCGTCACTTATAATTTTAATTCATGTGTAGGTCTACCCATCTTCTTTATTTTGATCTTTTCGTGTAAATGTCTTATAGAAAATCACACATTTAAAAGATTTTGCACACTATTCATTGTAACATTTATGATGGAACGAGCTTGAGAGCACACCTGAAAGTGCTCCTAACCCCTCCTGCACTCACTGTACTGCCTCCCACAACCAAATAAAACACTCAGTATCAAAGCTCAAAATTAGGAAATGTTGCGAAGTATAGACTTATCTCTAATAAATTGTATTGCACTTTTTCTAACATGTTCAGTGTTTTGAGTCAACTATACATCAGAGAATGAAAAATAATTTTTTATTTGTATTTCTTAATGGTGTTTTTATTAAAAGTCTAAGCTAATTTTATGTCTGTTGTAGACAAATAGTTTTATTTGTATTCTTTATCAGTGGTGATTATTGATTACTTAGATTTTTAATATCCATATATTTAACTAATGGCAGTTACTTTTAAAAATAGATGTTCAGCTCTGACGGTGTAAAACAAATAAAGTGGTGTTTTATAAATGTTTATGAACGTGCGTTGTACTATGTCACAGCAAAACATCTTATGACTATTTTCAAGCTAATGTTTGACATAAAAAAATTAAAGAGCGAATTATAATTATATAACTGACCAATAATAACTTCGAAGTCAATATTCCAAAGTCAATCTTTGTTTTTATCTTCCAATACATGATGCATAACATTATTTAAAAATAGTGCTTAAGGTGTTTTGGAGAGAAGTATCCTATCCTATTCGCATCCTGTATCTCAATTACATATTTGATCTACAAGATGCAAAAAACGTTTATTAGTCAAATTTGATAAATTAAGGAGAGGATAGTAATTTTTAAAACTTTTTCTTATTTGGTGTAAAATATTACTTTTTGTATGTAGATTCGCTCATGGCTATAAACTCAACAAAATATAAATATTTTGAATAAATTATTTGGGAGGCAGATTTGAAAAAAAAATTACCCAATGCAGGATTTTACTAAACTCGATATATCTAAGCCATTTTTAAAGATAAATTCAAACACTATGTTACAATTTATTTGTAAAAGCACGCTTTACAAACTGTCTGTAACAGAAATTTGATATTAGTTCCTACATTTGTAAAATAAACAATTAAAATTTAATAACATTTTTTTATTTTCTTTCTTGCAAACAGAGAGACTTATTTTTAAAGTGAAATCAATTAGGGAAATTCCGTTACAGAGAAAAGTTTCCTAGTAGTCTAGAGAATGTGTATTCTAAATTTCATTCATATATCTTTAATAGTTAAAAAATTATATCGATTTTTGTCTGGCTATGTAGCGAAAAAAAGTAAAGTTCCAGAAACAGCAATCAAAAGGGGTGTGATTTAATAATCCAGAGCGCAGGAACTTGAAAAATGGCGTCTCAACATCCAATAAGGGCACAGATACCCACACAATGTTATACAATGTATTCCACACATCACAGAGTATTTTAAAGAAAAATTTGGTTTTGAAAAAAAACAAAGTTCCGGAAACAACAAACAAAGGGCGGTGTGATTTAAAAATCCAGAGCGCAGGAAGTTTAAAAATGGCGTCTCAACAACTGATAAGGGCACAAATACCCACAAAATATTATACAATGTATTCTACACATATCACAGAGTATTTTAAGGGAAAAAATTGTTTTTTTCAATTTACTCATTTTTTACCAAAAAATACCATCCTCTTCCCTTAATTTAATAAAAGGGTTAAAGGACGGTGTTAAAAGAGGGAGTGTGTTAATGGTTTTCAGTTTCATGTTCAACCATTATATTTATATTCACATGTTAAAACAAAAATGTGATATAAATATTGTGGTTAAATATGTTATTTAAACTGATAAACCATTACACACTCCTTTCATGCATATGAAAAATACTAGTATGTGTTGGTATAATAGTTATCTGCAGTACCGACCGGGCTCTAATGTTGGCATAGCGGATACCTGTAATACCGATCGGGCCGTGTAACAAGGGATGTAGTTCCGCATTCTGCCGCTATGTGTAACGAGATGTAGTTCCGATGTTTTGCCGCCAAGTGTCTCGACGTCGCGTCAATAGCGTGTCGAAGGTAATGCATTGAGTTGGGGGTTTTTCTATTTATTTGTCTATGCTCCCTACCATGCTCCAAAGCCTGCCAGTGAAACAGTGCTACTGCGCATGCTCCAATGGAACAGTGTGCCGCAAGTGTCGAGCGGTAAACGTAAGTCCCAGGCGTCAACAAGAACAGTACACATGCAGTGTTATTTTTACATAGTATTATAATAAAGAATTATGTCGCTCACATAGTCTACTGCAGCTCATTGATATAACTTTAAAAACGTGTTATTTGAAGAGGTGGTGCACTGCTCCTGTGCTCCTTAAGAGAAATCGCCACTGACTACATATATTACTTTTCTCTTCATAGTAGTCTGTGAAATAATTTATATTTACTTTAATTTTTTATTTGCAATAGTTGTATGCAATTTCTATTTCTGTACGATTCTTTTTTAATAAATAGGCATTCTATACTAAAATAATAATTCTCATACAAATATTTCATTAAATGTCATAATAATTTATCTTCATTTTGCTATTTTCAGCGATTCGAAAGGAATTTATCAATATTAGATTTTGTTCCGGCTAGAATCGCAATCCGTCCCACTGTACGCTTTATCAACATCTTGGGTATTTAGCGTCTCAATGAAATGAAGGTGATAGTGCCGGTGAAATGAGTCCGGGGTCCAGCACCGAAAGTTACCCAGCATTTGCTCGTATTGGGTTGAGGGAAAACCCCGGAAAAAACCTCAACCAGGTAACTTGCCCCGACCGGGATTCGAACCCGGCCACCTGGTTTCGCGGCCAGACGCGTTGACCGTTACTCCACAAGTGTGGACTGCATCTCGAAATGTTTTAATTTATTATAATTTTAGTTCGTACTCCTTGTTTTCCTTTTAAAGCCCTTGCTTTTATACGAGAGCTGGAGCATAAGTCGTGGCAATTATTTGAGAGAATGCGGGTACGGTTTGAAATTTTGGAATATGCAAATGAAAGGGTGAAATAAGTGAAGGCCTACTCTGCTAGTAGGGTAGAGCTAGGATAGGGATCAAAGGGATCAAACATCCATAAACAGGAGAAATCGTTGCAATAAGTTAAAGTCTCAGGAATCTTCTATGCCACATCAATAAATTTAAGAATACAGTTATATTCTCAGACTCCAAAGCAGCTATTCTATCAATAGTCTCTAAACACACACCTTCATCTCAAACAGCAGAAATAACTAAAATGCTCTCTCAATTAATAACACTCAATAAAAGAATTATATTCCAATGGATACCATCCCATTGTGGAATCCTGGGAAACGAGAATGCGGATGTTTTAGCAAAGAAGGGCAGCACTGCTACTTACAGACCTGTTACTAAATCTACATATTATTCTGTGAAAAGATTTATTAAATCTACATACTTAGACTTCAACAAACAAAAATTTGATAACAAAATCACAAGGGAAAAAATGGAACTCTCTGCATCATAATCCACAGTTAATTCCCGATTTACCACGAAAATCGTCTGTAGCTGCATTTAGATTGGCAACAGGCCATGATTGTTTGGCCAAACACCTGCATAGAATTGGAATATATCAGTCCCCTAACTGCCCATTGTGCAACTCAAACCAAGAAATGGATTCGGAACATCTCAAAATCTGTGCTTCAGTGGCTGACCATGATAATATCTTTGAAAAATATTGAGTGCAAGAGGTCAAATGACTTTATTGTCAAACGCCTGGCATTAGAATACAACAACAACAACATCCATAAGCGACACAGCAACATGCCATGCTCCCTGAAAGGCCAAGGTATATGTACATATGTGCAACTTGAAAGGGTAATATGTGTGAACTATACTTGTCTTTTTGAAAGATGGGACATGACAGGAGCGTTGCGATCGGAAAAACAACTGAATGTCACATAGCGTGGTATACTTCGCACGAAAACATGACGACCTTCCCTCATCCCCTTCACCAGTTAACTGCAGGCACGCGCAAGGGATAAACCCTTAGACGAGTTGCCAATTCTTGAAGTCATTGTGATTTGCGAACGTTTTTCAAACTGTGTTCCGTGAAACCGCGATTTTCAGCGAGACTATATTATCTTTGTAAATATACCTTAATTTGTAATTACTAAAACAAAATTGGTGTAAAAATGAACAAACTTATTTTAAAAACACTTTATATTTATATTTATATTTATATTTTCACTAACATGTTTTGCCTAAATAAACAAAAAAAAAAAATGCAGACTTCTATAATAAGTGTTAAATTCTCATGTTATTGAAGTTCCAGAATTTTATACTTAATTAAGAATGTTGCGCCGGTAAAATTTTCTGAAACTGTGATCATTGAATAGTTATAGAATTTATAGTACAAAAGAGTAAAGTTAGATTTTATCAGCTTCGCCTTGGGTGATAATTTCCACGAACGCATAAAATCTGTTTACTCTAGTGTGCTATACAATATTTTATCCATTACTGGTATGTAAATTTAATTTTAAATTGTAGGGCTTTTCTTTGTAATGTGTTGTTGGCGAAGAAGTTCATATATATTCATTTTACTATTGCTAATATGTTGGTTGTCATGTAGAGTGATTTAAAAACATTTAATTCACTGCTGTAAGTTAGAAAACTTTTAAGCACTGCTGTGAATAATGCCATTATTTAGGTTGCTAAGGACGGTGTCGCTGTTGGCGATATCTCTTTCGCGTACTGTTCACATACTGTTCGGCGAAGTAAATCACGTATAAAATCGTATATCTTACCGAATTCTGTTTTAATTTGTTTATTTTCTCTTTAGTTGGTGAACCGTAATTCTTAATTTCTATGCCCATATATCCAACTCCGCCTGTTGCGTCCGATGTTAAGTGATTAAGATTTATATTTATTAAACTGCCTGAACTTTCGATTACTTTATGGATAGAATTTCTAACGTTAGACACAATTTTAACACTTTGTTTTCTTAGCTACGCTCCTCTGCAAATAAGATATTCTGTTTTCTTCGACGGTGTTATTTGTTGTTCTTGTCGTGATGGTCCTGGATCTTCAGGTGTATCAGGAGGCCTGGCTGCGGATCATCTGCTCCAACACTCATTAATCATGGCCGGAATAAATTAGACATATTGAAGCGCACAACGGTATAAAACAACACGTCGACAAAGAGACTGAGAATGGGTGAAACCCAACAGGTAGAGGCAATGACTGCTAGATTTGGCAATGCTGGGATCTCCTAGTATTGTATTTCTGCCACGCGGCTAGGGTTGAGTAGAGGATGGGGGTTTATGAGAGATTACCAGTTCCAAGAAGAGAGGCCGTCATGTTTCCGAGCCAAGTATAGACCTGTTGCTATGGTAACAACGGTTGAGTTGCCAAACTTACAGTTCGCACGTGGCGAGTGCCTAATAGCTCTCTTGGCGACATTTATTGTGCACACAATGTTAGCATTGATACGCTTCGTCTTTGATTCTCTGTCGATTTTTGTATTGTTTTCTTACCTTCGCGTCAATTGTCAATGAATGTTTTAACGTCAGCCATCTTAACGACAATTGCTAGCTTTCATCAGCTGGCAGCGTGGTAGTCCATATTGGCAACATGGCACTGTAGTTCCAAGCTCGGCCACTTATCTGTCATGTCCCATCTTAAAAAAAAACAAGTATAGTGGGGTAGGATAGAATATGGCAGATTCTCGTGTTTATTACGGTAGTTGGTTTAGCATTACAGCAGACATCCTTCCTAAAAACCCATCGGGTCACATCCAATTTGCTCGGCGGTCGACTCACAACTGCATTACGCCTCACGCGTAACATCGCTCTCTGAGCTGTAACCACACCACACTGCATCCCCGTAGTGATGCGAGATGCCATATGACATTATGATATGTATGTATGTATTTATTTACACTGCAAGTGGGTAAGCACCCGGTGGCAGTGGTATATACAATATAAACAATACACAATAAAATGATAAGCAATACACAATAAAATTTACAATACACAACACAATTTTACAATACATATACAATTTTATACACAATACAATAAGAATGCACAATACAATTTAACACAATAATAATAAAACATAAATAAAATACCTAATTTTACAATACAACCTACATAATTATGTATAGGTCCTACATAAGTTTCAATAGTCTTTCACTTTACTCTCATCTCATCCCCGGTAGTGGCACTATGACGCATTTCACTGACACTTTAGCACATATTTCACTGACACTCTGTAACACATTTCACTGACACTATAGAACACATTTCATTGACGCTATAAATTATCACTGATCGGAACTGTTCATTGCACTGTAAAACCATAACTTCACTGACTCACCTCGCTTCACTGATACAACAGTTCAAATAAGTCAAATAATTACACCCTTATGCATACTTATAAACAGAACTACATTTAAACTAAACATTTCTAGTCTAAGACCCACTTACACGCTATTTTTAAATAATTTACAATTCAAACCAAGGAAGTAACTCGTCAGGCTAAATAAATAAATGTCACCTTAAAAAATTAAATGTTAAATGTCGCCTTAATTTTAATTTGCACTTTATACACAACTTTTTAAATTATTCTTGATTCTCCTTAAGGAAGGACAGCCCTCAAAGACCGCTGCAGGTAGGTCATTCCAATCATTTATAGTTCTATTTAAAAATGAGAATTTACCTACATCCGTTTTCTGTTTCCTACATTTGATTTTAAAATCATGATCGTTCCTACCATAGTATGTTGGCTTTTCTAACCGAGCCGTTATGTCTACCCATGCTTTCTGACCTAGATGTACTCTATACAATGATGTTATTCTAGTTTTCCTACGTCTGTTTTCTAAAGTTTCCCATTTAAGTTCTTTTATCGTATCGTTTCCATCTTCTCTTTTACCTTTAATATACGACATCTCGTAATACCATCGTCCATCGTTTAACTTTGAGACAAAATATTTGCCGTGACTCATGCCCCAACCTTCGTAATTAGTTTATTCTGTAGAAATTTTGAGGTTATATTATAGTCTTGCTATTTCTTATAGAAGGTGAGTAAGCTGCCTCTTGTAGTCCATTCTCAGAATTGGATATGGCCACAAGGTGTCAGAGTTGTTGGCAATAAATGGGAAGACTGCCTCCGTGGTCTGTTGGTCAGCATGCTGGCTTCCAGATCAGGAGGTCCCGGGTTCGATTCCCGGGCTAGGCTCTCCTCTTGAAGAAGAGGAATTCCCTGGGTGTCTAGAGTCTGGAAATTTGTATGAATGTGAGTGTGATTGTGAGTGTGCCGGGTTAATATAAATTAACCAATCATCACAATATAAAAATACGTCAGGACTGTCGCTGGGCAGTAACCTGAACACACGTTTCAGTGTCACATTGTTGACAAGTAACTCCATCTGTTAGCACAACCATAAAGCATCTAATAGATGCTATAGAGTTACCAATATCGAAAAAAATAAAATAAAATAAATGGGAAAGAATTCGTAGTAACACGACGCCTTCTTTATTCCACCAGACTCATAACATCATCTGTGGATGGGCAATCGCATGTTTCGGGACCATGCTGTCCCATCTTCATTCTTCAGTAGTGTAGAGCCTTCTCGGAGCCATACGTCGGCAACACTGTAGAACATATGTTTGTGCTAATGCCGATTTTCATTGTAAATTAATGTTACAATATAAGTGTGTGTGTCGATGGAATTATGTTCGCGGTCGTACCAAACGTTAATTGTTGATGTATTATAAACTAAGTGCGTGTTGGTGATAAAAACAAGACAATAAATGAAAATATGGCCGCAGTCTTTGGCAATTTTTACGGTTATTAATAATGACAAAGTGATTGATGCCGTTGATTTTCAAGTTCATTGTAAACAGCTGTTTTGTGATCCCATAAATGTTGCAGTTTTCTTGAACATTCGGAAATGCCTGCTATACGTCAGAACTACCTATAATTTGTAGATGCATACACTCAATTTGTTGGTTTTCAATGTTTGTTTATTGATATGATTTCTTTTCTAATAAATTAGTTATAAACATGTTTCTTTTCACTTTGCATTTACAAGATTTAAAGTTCACTGAGTTACGCTAATTGGCACACACTTAACAGATAATGATGTGTTTTGTTACGTATTATGTTGAAGGTATGTTTTTTTTTTTTTTTTTTTTTTTTTTTCATAAATCTTTAGACATGGCCTAACTGTATTTACATCCTCATACTTTATTATAATATTATGTCAATAGTTTCCTCTGTTTACATTTTTATTTTATTTGCATAATTTACATTCTTAGCTTGTTTTCTATAGTTATATTTATTTGAAATTATATTTTAAAAAGTTTATAACAAATACCGGTAATTTAGGATAACAATATTGTTATGGTGACTGGCATCTAAAGCTGGCATCCTGGGCATCTAAAATATTTATAGAAAAGCACGACAGATAATTACATGAAATTAAAATGTATATATGATATGCTAGACCTTTCACGTCAGAGGTGAAACAACATAAAGCGACGAATCATGGTCAATTTACTAGCCACAAATTTGTTAATCGAATGGAAGTTAAGAATTCTGCGTAGGAACTTACGTCTTTATTGCATTATTGATTTTATTATTTTCGTTGCAAGGAATATCGTTTGTATTTATTTATTTATTTATTTGTTTATTTATTTATTTACCTTTTTACTATCAATAAAAACATGTCTTTTTGTAATTTTTAAATGGCAATCTTTGTATGTAAGTAGCCTACTTACGCCGTATTCTGAAGTATAGCTAATTGATTGCAATAAAACACTATTTTCGAATCCGTAATAATTTACATCACTACCCTGAATCTTGATCTTATTATACATAAAGTAATACTGAAAAAAAATACAACGAAAGCAATGCGCAAGCACAATTACATCAATATCACTTTAGAATCTCCCGCTCCACTCAGCGTTGCCAAACCTATCCATGCTCCGGCTTGTAACTGAAGAAGGCTCTGGTAACGTGCATTTGCTACGATTTTTTTTATTTTTTTTTATGTTTAATATTGGTCGACCAGCAAACTTGCTATACTGACCACTGTTAAATGATGGAATATCACATGCAGAATATCATGTTGAGGTTGGCTCTAAAGGCTCCTCTAATTAATTTAAATTAATTAATTAAACATTTTTGTGAATTATGTGAACAAAAATATGATGATTTTCTGTGTTAAATATATGAAGAGTCGTCAGTATCACTAAGAAGGATGTCTTGAGGGAGTTTCCTTTTAAGTCGAGATGGCTGACAAGATCTTGCTCCAATGTTATATGTCACAGCTCCAGCAACACCAGGAAGTTTGTTGAAGAAAGATTTTGACATTGAATGGATGTACTGTTCTAGTGGAAGAGTTTGCTACTATTGATTATTAACCAATTTGGTACGGGTGTACAAGACTCAATTTTTATTTACGCGCTTTATAATATTAAAAGGTATTGCATTCCATGCATCTTATGAAGTTAAGTTATTACATTTCTGGATTGAGAGCATTTGTTCTATAAAAACAACGTAAATATGTTAAATGCAGTGCACTATATTCTTCTAGGAAGATACGCATATTTGGGAATTGTTTTTCGATTGTTCGAAGGATTGTTTCGATTGGAACCTGTAAGCAATGGCAATATCGATTGTGTCTCGGTTGGTATCGATTGCATGCTATTGTAATTGTAGACGTAGCAAGAATATACGAAAGTATGGCGGGTATTTTGGATGTTACTAAATACAGATCACTAGTAAGATATTTTTCGGGGGAAGAGAGAGATGTTGTAATTGATTTACAGGGGAGTGGGTTATTGAAAGAGTGTGGAAGATGTAGCCGATGTAGGAGGAATTGCATTTTGAGAAGAAATAGTCGTTACAAGGGTCATTATTGTTCTTACTGTGCAATGTGCAAAATTTCTAGATCCCTTTCGATTCGAACGTTTTTTGAAAATTCACATATTAGTTTGGAAAATGAATTTGAAATTATTTATTTATGGTCGAATGGTATTTCCGTAAAACAAGCTACGAATTTAACTACGTTGTCAAAAAAAGTGTCATTCAATACTATTCATATTGTAGAGAAATTACATCTTGGAAAATAATTTCAGATCAAGGAAGATTTCGTTTTGGGGGTCCTGGGTGCGTTGTACAAATTGATGAGAGCTGTCTAAGGAAAAGGAAATTCAATAGAGGGAGAATTGTGAGAGGAGAGTGGGTCGTTGGAATTTATGATACTACACAAAAGAGGGGAGGGGTTATTCTTTTTGTTGTTAGGAGAAACAGAGAAAATATATTTCCTGTAATTCAAAATTTTGTTTGGACAGACGTGGAGAGCATATACTGGGTTAAATCAGATTGGTTTTGTACACAATACAGTGAATCATTCAAAGAATTTCGTTGATCCGGTAACCGGAGTTTGCACAAATAGTGTAGAGGCGTACTGGTCTCGCCTAAAGTTCTTGAGGCAGATCAACGTGCTATGGAGCAAGCTGGTAGATGAATTTATGTGGCGAGAAATATACTGCACAGGCGCTGTCGCTTTTAATGTGTTTCCACAGTCTACTATATACAGTCGCGAAGCTCAATATGTAGTAAAAATGCAAACATGGGTAGTTGCCCACCACTAGGATCGCTACTATCGCCTCATCATCGCAGATCTCTCTCCTAGCAGACAACAAAATATGTTACACTTTCGTTGTCGTGTTCTTTTTGAAAAATTAACATCTTCCTTCCATTATTGAAATATTAAATGCATGAAGTTAATTAATTATTTTAATGAAGTATATTCAATTCCACCATAAACTCGAAGATACCTGCAAGAAATAAGTAATATAATTTTTGTTTGTGCAAAACGAACTGAAATTTACTATAATAGCTTCACTCATTCAAGATTATAGCGATAATTAACTATGAAACCAATAAATATTAATTTGCGTTTCCCTTTACAACAATAATAATGGAAATATGAATTAATGGAGTAACTTAAGCGTACCGGTACTTGTAGTGTAGGCTTACGTAGTTAACAAAGTGGGATGAGGTTAAGCATTAATAATCACACCAGAATTGGAAATAAAATGTGATCAATAAATTTTATTGTAACAGACTTTTTCTACGTCTCTAGTAAAGCAACAAATAAAAATAACAACAAAATTAACAGCTATAATTAAAAACATATCCTTTGAAAAAAATAGGCCTAAACAATAATAATCCCACCAGAATTGAATATAAAACGTGATCAATAAATTTCATTAAAACAAACTTAATTTTTCTAAGTCTTTAGTAAAATAACACATAAAAATAATAACAAAATTAATAGCTACAATTAAAAATATATCCTCTGAAAAAAAAAGTAGACCTAACCTTTATTTCTCTGGAAATTTAGCAGCCTAAGTGACTGAACTTTAACCGGTATCTAATGTCCTTTCGGTTAGACTGAAACATTTCATTGTGAAATTCAAGGATATAATGTATTCTAACAGTCACAAAGAACTTCAAAATTAAGAGTTTTGTTTCTGCACAGCATCCTGTGGAAACCCAGGAACCTTTCTGAATCTTTCGGAAATCGGAAAAGGATAACTCTGGCCTCTTTCTCTTACTGTTGCTACAGTTTATAGCGCTACAAACGTCTCCTCCTTGTCCCATATTATTATTCCAATTATTGTATTTTAGCCATTAACATTTTCATTACAACCAATAACGAACATTTCACAAGCATCAATGTGAAATACGCAACGAGCTAGCACTCGATAGAAATACGACACAGTCCAAAGTCGACCATGGACAGTCTATTGTTTCTAGTTGCTAACTGCTTGGAGCGCTTTATCACGAGATTTGCAAAAAAAAACACCTCAAGCTTCGCGACTGTATATAGTAGACTGTGGTGTTTCTTCATCAAGTTCGTGAGCGGTATCCCTTGTGAAGTACTCCTATTAGGCCTACTTGCAGGTGTGTACTAATGTGAAATGTAGTTATTTCTCTCATCATCATAACTATAGTGGGGTTTGGTAATCTTTGTTTCTATTTCGCGTTGCTTTATTTTCTCCATCTCATTCTGGCAAGAGAGGAGGATTGTGACAAGATTAGAGTGAGTTTGATGAGAACATAGATAAGCAACAGGAGACGACTGTGACAAGGTTGGAGTGGGTTAGTTGAGGGGATAGATAAGTGACAGGAGACCGAGAACTGTGACAAGGTTAGAGTGGGTTAGTTGAGGTGATATATTAGTGACAGGAGACCGAGAACTGTGACAAGGTTAGAGTGGGTTAGTTGAGGGATAGATAAGTGACAGGAGACCAAGAACTGTGACAAGGTTAGAGTGGGTTAGTTGAGGTGATAGATAAGTGACAGGAGACCGAGAACTGTGACAAGGTTAGAGTGGGTTAGTTGAGGGGATAGATAAGTGACAGGAGACCGAGAACTGTGACAAGGTTAGAGTGGGTTAGTTGAGGGGATAGATGGGTTAGTGACAGGAGAGACCGAGAACTGTGACAAGGTTAGAGTGGGAGACCGAGAACTTAGTTAGAGGGGTTATAGATAAGTGACAGGAGACCGAGAACTGTGACAAGGTTAGAGTGGGTTAGTTGAGGGGATAGATAAGTGACAGGAGACCGAGAACTGTGACAAGGTTAGAGTGGGTTAGTTGAGGGAATAGATAAGTGACAGGAGACCGAGAACTGTGACAAGGTTAGAGTGGGTTAGTTGAGGGAATAGGTGACAGGAGACCGAGAACTGTGACAAGGTTAGAGTGGGTTAGTTGAGGTGATAGATAAGTGACAGGAGACCGAGAACTGTGACAAGGTTAGAGTGGGTTAGTTGAGGGGATAGATAAGTGACAGGAGACCGAGAACTGTGACAAGGTTAGAGTGGGTTAGTTGAGGTGATAGATAAGTGACAGGAGACCGAGAACTGTGACAAGGTTAGAGTTGAGGGAATAGGTGTTGAGTTGAGGGATAGATAAGTGACAGGAGACCGAGAACTGTGACAAGGTTAGAGTGGGTTAGTTGAGGTGATAGATAAGTGACAGGAGACCGAGAACTGTGACAAGGTTAGAGTGGGTTAGTTGAGGGAATAGGTGACAGGAGACCGAGAACTGTGACAAGATGGGTTAGTTGACAGGAGACCGAGAACTGTGACAAGGTTAGAGTGGGTTAGACAGGAGACCGAGAACTGTGACAAGGTTAGAGTGGGTTAGTTGAGGGATAGATAAGTGACAGGAGACCGAGAACTGTGACAAGGTTAGAGAGGGTTAGTTGAGGATAGATTAGTGACAGGAGACCGAGAACTGTGACAAGGTTAGAGGGAATAGGTGACAGGAGACCGAGAACTGTGACAAGGTTAGAGTGGGTTAGTTGAGGTGATAGATAAGTGACAGGAGACCGAGAACTGTGACAAGGTTAGAGTGGGTTAGTTGAGGGAATAGGTGACAGGAGACCGAGAACTGTGACAAGGTTAGAGTGGGTTAGTTGAGGGAATAGATAAGTGACAGGAGACCGAGAACTGTGACAAGGTTAGAGTGGGTTAGTTGAGGGAATAGATAAGTGACAGGAGACCGAGAACTGTGACAAGGTTAGAGTGGGTTAGTTGAGGGGATAGATTAGTTGCAGGAGACCGAGAACTGTGACGAGGTTAGAGAGGGTTAGGTGAGGTGATAGCTGAGTAAACTTCATTTTTACAAAAAATCTTAATATAACGCAGTAATTAAAGTAGTTTAATTTTGGAAATAATGGTGTTTCACAGTAGGATCGTTTATCTTTGTGCTGCCTTCAACTTTTATCGTGTTATATATTTTCTGCGTCTTATTTAGAAAAAAAGCATTGCACGGTATTGGACAAACAACACAGAATTACCTTCTATACCAGATAATATTTCGTTTCGGCCGGGAAGTACTTCGAATCGAACGAAATTTCTGTTCACAGTGTATTTAAATGGAAGATAGGACGAAACGGCACATCGGATGGAGCAGAACAGAATTCAGGAGATACAGAATATTTATTTACTCAACTGTGGAACTAAATTTCTTGTTTCGGGTATGATCGTAAGTCCTCGTGAACCCTTCGTGAAAAAACAAATGAACGAGATCGATTCATTGCTAAAATAGTACGTATATCAAAAATCACAATGTAATATGAACAAAGACAAATTAATAAATCTGGTACTGAATTATTCTCTTTGTATGACAAAATACAAAAGTAGTCTTCGGTTCGATTTCATTATTGTGAGCAGCAGTAGACTCTTCGTTTCGATTCGATTCCGCAAAGTGAGATCGGGACTTAAAAATCGTTTCATATGCGACTAATAATGTCTCTACTCTCCAGTAAACGCAAGGTGGCAGGTTTGTCACTTTATTATTAAGTCTTGTCACCACAAGATGGCAGTGTTTCTAGTGGAAGCATGAGCTACTATATAATCTTTTACTGAGCGGTATTTCGATTTTAAATTGTTGGCTTCAATGGCTGCTGCGGATTTATATCTGTGTCACTGGATATAGTTCCTTCATTTCTTCCTAATTATTGTGGAAATAATTTCATTTCGTGTTTTTGCCCAGGGCTACAATTATTCACACTGATATTTTGTACAAAATTATATATTTCATTATAGATTTCAGTCTGTAAATAAAAATTGATATTAAGTTCACTCCAACCACTAATTTTAATGTGTTTTAATATTGTTTTATCATATCGATATCAATTAATTGTATTTGTTTGCTATTCATTTCCGGATCCTCGTGGTCATCCTTAATTAAGGCCGGATGAGTTTCTCTCTCTCTCTCTCTCTCTCTATATATATATATATATATATATATATATATATATATATATATATGTGTATTTTTTTTTTAAGTACCTGTATTTAGCCTTTGGCAGGTTCTTATGTTCAATTTCCCGTTTTGGCGTGAATTTCTCCTGCACATGGTAAATTTCCCTGTTTATATATACTTTATTGTAATCTGTGCTTATATATTCGTGTTATTGAGATGGTTGAGAGTCGAGACAACTTTTATTGTAGACGTAGGAAAGTTACACATCATAGTTTCCGTGAAAATGCTTGCTTACAAACGTTTTTCTCTTGATTTTGTTAAATTTCTCAGGAATTATAATTTCCCTTTCCCTTGCGTAATGTGTTTGTTGTATTGTACTATAATAGTTTAGTTCGCTTTGGTTAATATTAATGCATTGTAGATAGATAATAGTATAGAAGTGGAAATAAACTTATTATGGGTCGACTATTATTTTGCCAGTCTAAAATTAAGCGTAACTTTTAATTTTATAATTCTGTATAATTATGGAATATACGAAGGGTATGATGTACTGTACATAACCAATGAATTTGTGTGTAGCAGTAAATCCGCTCAGGGATTGGCCAATATGTCGAATACATGCGCACTTGAACGCGCAATGGACCACATTATGATCATTCAACAACTTCAACAAAGATGGTTGTTAGGTGGTGATATGACTTAGGAAAAGTTTTGCAGAAGGTTGAGATGGAGGAGAGAGGTCAATTTATTTGACTAAAATGTTGGGTGAGTAACAAATAATTTTTACTATAAGAAATCCAACGAAAATATAAACTATAGCACAACGATACTGTGATAAAACAAACTTTTGGCTACCTGTTGGCATATTAGTTGTTTTCATTATAGGTATAACTTTGTTGGAAATTCCATCATGATAGTGACGTCGTTGTTGGGAGATTCAAATGCCGAGAAAAGTAAAGGCAGTGTTAGAGAAACAAGATTTAGACACACTTATGGCCCAACGAAACGTTTCCGAAAGAAAACAAAAACGTGAGTGTTGTCATTGAAAGTTGTAAAGGTTATGTGTTGGACGCGACTAAACTTGTGGTGAACTACATCCTTGTAATTTTTTTAACTCTACTTGCACATTGGGGATACTTAAACTGAATCGTTGCATTTTTTTTTCTAGCAACTCGGAAGCGGGTTGATTCTTTGCGTAGCTGTGATGAGCTTGAGGTGGCAGAAGAAGCATGTGTTGCACCAGATTCAAGTCCTGCAGGATGTTTTGTGTTTCCTCCACCTCCACCTCCTCCAATTATACATCCTCGACGTCCAGTGTCTGCTTCATCGTATTGTTATAGTGTCTCAGATTCTGACAGTCAGTCAGAATCAGGCAGAGGTCATGGGGGACAGTCCTCACCCATTGCAATACGCCATCCTCTGTTCACTTTCAGAGGTTACCAAAGTGATGGTAGTCCAGTTGCATTACATTCCCTCCCCCGTTTTCTTCCACCAATCGGTGTATTTTGGGATATTGAAAATTGTCAAGTAAGTAGTATAGTGTATTTATTTGTATTAAGTCTATAACTTTAATGAAGTCCTTTTATAACTTCTTATATAATTATTTAATATACATTTTACATAGAATTATAACAATGTGCGATTGAGGATCTGTATGTCTATTTCACACAATCAGAATTTCGCTATATAGTTGCAATCTTTGTTATATAAGTAGGACTCTATGATATTTCACTTTGTTGTGTAATCAACGGCATATAACTGTAATGTTAATGATTAGATTTCATCAGTTATCAGCAAAGTTGATCGTGGATCCTCGTCAAGATTCATTGTTGGCTTGTAGGTACCTAAGGGTAGATCTGCTCTGGCTGTGGCACAGGTGATTAGAGATAAGTTCTTCAAAGGTTATCGTGAAGCAGAGTTCCTCGTGGTTTGTGACGTGAAGAAAGAAAACAGCCAAGTCATTCAGGAACTAAACGATGCACAAGTAAGTAAACCTGAAATAAAATTACTCAATACAATGATATAACTTAATTCAACATTTTGCTTAATAAAATATCGTTATTTTCTCATAGTTATCGCTTTGAAAATTAATAGGTATGCCACTAATAAACATTCTTAAATATTTAGAATCATTTACTGCTGTCCATAAAACTCAAATATTTCTACTCCCACGAATTCCTTTGTGTTTGCTACAATCTCGTTGTATGAAAATAAAAGAAATATTGAGTACCTGATCATTATTCGTTGAGTCAATTTTACTGATGTTTTTGGTAAATATCTATAAGCACTAGTTCTGCCCTTCCGAGAAAAATACTTACTTACTTACAAATGGCTTTTAAGGAACCCGCCAGCGGTCCCTATCCTGTGCAACATTAATCCAGTCTCTATCATCATACCCAACTTCCCTCAAATCCATTTTAATATTATCCTCCCATCTACGTCTCGGCCTCCCTAAAGGTCTTTTTCCCTCCGGTCTCCCAACTAACACTCTATATGCATTTCTGGATTCGCCCATACGTGCTACATGCCCTGCCCATCTCAAACGTCTGGATTTAATGTTCCTAATTATGTCAGGTGAAGAATACAATGTGTGCAGTTCTGTGTTGTGTAACTTTCTCCATTCTCCTGTAACTTCATCCCGCTTAGCCCCAAATATTTTCCTAAGCACCTTATTCTCAAACACCCTGAACCTATGTTCCTCTCTCAGAGTGAGAGTCCAAGTTTCACAACCATACAGAAGAACCGGTAATATAACTGTTTTATAAATTCTAACTTTCAGATTTTTGGACAGCAGACTGGATGATAAGAGCTTCTCAACCGAATAATAACACGCATTTCCCATATCTTCCGAGAAAAATACATTCCAAAAACCCTCGATTTTTGCCCCAAAAATGAAAACACTTAAGAAAAAAATGAACGGAAAATATTAAAATTTGAAATAACTTTAAAAAATCTGAAAACTCCCAACTTTCCTAAGTAAATTCAAAACA
The DNA here is from genome assembly GCA_025594305.2 of Periplaneta americana. Taxonomy (NCBI): domain Eukaryota; kingdom Metazoa; phylum Arthropoda; class Insecta; order Blattodea; family Blattidae; genus Periplaneta; species Periplaneta americana. The sequence goes on along the minus strand of JAJSOF020000013.1, from coordinate 167,396,684 downwards.
AAAAATTCGTAAAAACACACTTTAAATATGGGTATAGATAACTTCAAAGTTACATTTCAATTTATAATAACGATCAACTCAACATTCCTAAGCTAATATAGTCTAACCTAACCTAACCTATGTCAACGACGAAACAGTTCACTAAATAGCAAACTACGATCACTTACTTTACATTCATGAAGACGTGAATATATTTCTTCCACTTCCATTAAAAAACAATGCATGCATTCATGATGATCTGGAACTCTTGAACATCAACTCTGCTAAATATCCAACATCCTTAAATATAACCTCCACACAAACTACAATGACCAGATGTAGAACTACATACTCCTTCCATCACCAGAACTAATCTCAAAGTGACAGAGACAAAATGAAAACAGTCTAATATCGAATTAATGTGACGTCATCAAACATCGATTTATACACGTGTGGCTCGCAACAGGATCTTGCGCGGACTTTGTTAATAAAAATCTAAATTAACTAAACCTAGCCTTCGTATATGCAAGATGAATAACCAGAGCACGAAGGGAACTGATTGATTTGATCTGGAATGTTCACGCGAAAATAAATTCACGTAAGGATCACGCTGACACTGCATGAGAGGTCAGCACATGCGCCAGATCCAAAACGGTTCCTGTCCTGTTATAAACATCAAACACAAAATGGCTTCCAATCGGCCGATATCCATAAGTACGTAAATATAATAAATCTAAACTATAATTGTTTTCCACTCATTTCTTCCAAGCGTTTCGACATTAAGAGTAATAATTACAAGATTATAAAATATTAATTTCATAAAAAACCAAAACCAGTACTTATAGATAATTACCATGTTACATTTTAGTATCTTCTGAACTTCCTATTTGTTCACATAGAACAGACGTGGGCATTTATAGAGATGCGCCGTACTACTCTGATTGCTGCAACACACATCAGCTGTTAACGTAATACTCAGCGGTGGATCGCGTGAAGTATTCAAACACGGAACGTTAAGTAATTACCCAGGACAAAAAGATACTCAGCTTTCTACAAATGTTAATGAATAATGACAATGAAAGAAAACAAATTTTCCAAAACAAATACAAACTATTTTACAAAAATCTGAAACAATTACTGTAAAATCCTTATAAAATGATATAAAACGTTCAATTCCACAACAGTTAAAAAGTAATGCCATAATCTGAACCTATTTGTTTTGAAAGGGCATCAGTCACTAATTTGCATCCTTTGAAAATAAAATTAAGAAACTAAGGAAAAATAGATTCTTAACAAAATATCAAGCATATTACTAAGAAACAGAAAAACAACAATTAGGCTATTTTTTAAACTTCTTACTGTAGTTCTTTGTTGGTTTTTGTCAATTTATGTCAATTGACTCATGCCTTTAAAAGAAAGGATTCGTTTATTCTTCTTCGTCATGTAAATCAGCAAGTGTTTCAAAATTTGGAGTTATGTCAGACATTGCAATTGTGAGCTGACAGAATAAATTTTCGTCTGAAATGCGTGATCTTGATTTGGATTTTACAATGGCCAACTGAGAAAAAAACTGTTCACAAATAAAGATGAGCCAAACATAGAAGCAATTTTCATAACAAAACTCCGAAGATGTGAATATTTTACTTTGCAAAGTTGTTTAAGCTTATATACATCTAAACCAGCCATATTTGTGCACTTGCACTTGGGGTTTTGCGGCCAGATGCTCTAACCGTTACTCGACAGGTGTGGACTACTATTATTATAAAAAATAAAATAAAAAAAATTGTTCCATTAAAACGAATCTTTTCATAATGTCGCTCAATGTGCTAGTAAAATTTTGTAGCATAATAAGCACCTAACGCTTTCCCCTTCTTCGCAACAAAAGAATTCATTTTCCCATTCTTTGTGGAAATAATATTTTTGGACTTATTTACTTCAGGAGCTTCCTTAAGGTACGGTTTGTTTACGGCGATCATCGCCGGGCGCACATCGCCAGCGATTGTCGCCGGAGTTGCTAGCAGTTGAAATGAATGCGCACGGTTTCTTTACAGCGAAGATCGCCAGCGCAGTTCGTTGGACGCGATGCAGATCGCTGGAGGTTGCTTCTGAAGCAAATTCAGGACGCACATCGCCGCATTCGTGTTCAATAATCGATATTTAGACAAGGTCATGTTGTAATATCGAATATCTCATCTGTACACGTTAACCACATCTGTACGTTCTGGCTGCAAAACAAATCAAGACGTTTTGTAATTTTTCGCGGTCTGAAGACGAAATTATTATTGAATATGTGTCACAACATAATGATCTTTTTAATATGAGCTTGTGAATTAATAAACAAATTAAACAATAAACCCCATACATTACATATTACATTTTTATCACGCCCGAGCCCCAGAGAATTTCATTCAGTGTTGGGTAAGGGGGAAATTCTCTCTTTTGTAAGTTTTCTGTGACTAGGCTTACCTAAGTACTTACGCGGTATTCTGAAATATAGCGGTTTTTTTTTTTTGTAGAGATGTAGTTGATCGCATATACAAGGCATAATAAAAGCCCAAACGAACCAAACCTAACCTATCACATGTTCGTACATGTAAAGTGTATAAGCAGATTACGAAGGGAACTACCTCAGCGCTAGTTTAGCCAATTTTTTTTGGAGTTACGGGGGTCTTGACAAAATTTGTAGGTAATTTAACATTGTCATTTTCAATTAAACTGAAAACATAATCAAACTGGTCAGGTGAGAGTCTGAAATATTCCTTAAATTTTGTAGCGTTTTTATAAAGATGTCTCATTATCAATGTGTTAAAACAGAATTCTGTAAACCTATTCCTGAATATTTCATTAGTCCGTAGCTTGTTCCTTTTATAATACGCATGCGAGATTTTGATATCGTCATCTCCCTCTTCTAGAATAAATAGCAACTTCATTATCTTGGATTTATTCATTATAATTTTTAGGTTATGTCCGTGGCCTACATTAATTTACTTGACCATATGTAGTAGATGAAGGAATAAACAAATGAGAATCTACAGCAATGTGCGTCAATAAAGAAACCACTTCTCAGCGATCATCGCCAGTGTTTATAATCGCCGGCGATGTGCGCCTGACGATGATCGCCATAAACAAACCGTACCTTTAGAGAGCGCCTTTTTTTTTTAGTGAAATCCACCGCTGTCCGCCAGTGCTTCAACCGGTCGGACAGGTACCCCAGCTAGGGGTATGGAGGGAGGGAGGTCGCATCCTTGCGTTCGACTCCATTCGACATGTACTACTGATGCCCACGTCTGACATAGAATATCTACATTTTTTTTTATGATATAAATGCATGAATCTTAAAAGTGACTTCATTTTTGCTTAAAATTGTAATTTCACTTCTATATATGAAGCTGCATTTGGTGATTTATTTTGAAACCTGAATATTGTACTGGTCGGCATTTGTTTAGTATTTTTTTTTTAATAATAATTCCATTGATTTTATTGTTTAGGCTTACCTGTAACACGACATCTCTCTGAGAAACTCGAAAGTGAATTGTGTTCCTTCTAGTTGGTTGCTGGCCAAATGAAAGTAATCCAGTGTCAGGACTGTTGGACAGTACATAATTGATGGGTTGAAAATTATAAGCATAGGTGGAGAGAGAATCGTTTCCTTGGGGGGAGGGGGCAAACAAAACCATAGAATCCCCATATAACTGGGTTAAGGGGAGACATCATTTACCTCCTCCCTCCATTATAGCTTGACCGTGGTATAGTATATCGGAATATGATCATTTAATAAAGCATAAAATTTACTTTGTCGTACGTTAAAAGCATTAAAATTGTTAAAAAAGGTATATACCTTCGACAGACGGCCCGTTTCGACGCTATGTGTCGTCATCCTCAGTGTCTCTCGAACCACTGGTGATCTTGACTCTGCGATGTGCAGTTGTCGATGGTATGGGTGGGGGTGTGTTGCTCCTATGGTGGGGGCTGGCTGTTTGTATGTTATGATGTATTATGACGTCGAATAATGTGTGCGTATCAAACTGCAGTTGTGTGAAGTATATATTGTGGGTATGCTATTGTATTCTTATATATTTCGTACTGTTCTAGGATGTTTAACTGTGAACTTTTTGGTGTGATGTGTAAAATTTCCATATCTGTTTCTATATTATTGTAGTCATGATTATTGTTGATAATGTGATCTGCATAATTTGATGTGATGTAGGGTTTGGTTAATATGTTCATTATATCTTGTGTGAAAGGATCTTCCTGTCTGTCCTATGTAAAAATGTGGGCAACTATTGCATTTTAATTTGTAAACTCCAGTTGAGTTATATTTATTTGAATGTTTAATGTGGTTATTTAAGTATTTCTGTGTTGTATTATTTGTTTTGTATGCAATCTTGTACTTTAGTTTTCTGAATGAAGTTGCAATTTTGTGGGTATTGGTATTGTGATATGTTACTGTTATGTATTTATTCTCGCGTGCTGTTTGTGTTGGTTTGTTCTGTTTTTGGTTTTGTTTTTATATACCTTTTTTTAACAATTTTAACACTTTTAACGTATGACAAAGTAAATTTTGTTTTTAACAAAGTGTTAATGAGAACTTTAATCAATGATTTAATAAAGGTATTTTTGGGGGACATGTTTCTTACTGTGTTACATCCATATCCGCAATGTTTCAGACCGAGTTGTGTAGCATTTGAACTGTAGATCAGCTACAAATTATAGTAGAACATAACTTAAAACAATCTCCCTCTTTTCCTCTCTCATACAGAAACAAATGCATACATCAATAACACTATGTAACAGTACTAACAGAAACTTTTTATATGAAATTTACCTTCCTGAAGATATCATATGAAATATAAACTCTAATTATTTTATTTAATCTCGTCTTTAAGTTTACACATTATACCGGGATCACTTTTCTTTTTTCTGCATTGTTGTGCAGTATGTTATTCATATTTCTCCCAGTGGCGGCCTGAACACCTGCAGACTTCTAACACACGAGTACAGGCTGTTACAAAAGAAACATTACAGTGCTTCCATTCCTCAAATGAGGTATAATAATTCTTATACATTCAGAAATTTTGATCTGAAGACAGTAATTCATCAATTTAAGCACAGAAACTTAATCATAAACAAAAGCAAAAAATGTTTTGAATTGAATATTTTCTAATGTTAATAGAAAAAAAAAAAGTTCAGACTCCATGCCCTCCCATAACTCTGCCTATAATTATATAGTCCCATCACTCTAATTTCCGGCAGCCAATCACGTTGCAGGTCGGCTACATTTAAACGTGTGTGTTTTGTGATTCGCTGATGAAGACGTTAAGCATTTCCTAAGATGGATAAATTCTTAATATAATCGCCCGCCATTTTGGCTCTTTAGTTGGCGTTCGCAGAAAGCACACGAGGACGTTATTTGTCGCTCAATTATTTGCTGAATTACAGTGCGTTTGATTTATTATCATAGTAGCTACGACATGATAATGTTTAACGGTGTGGAAAATAGATTCCTGGTATGGTAGCTCGGCAACGAAAGAACAAAAATGGCGAATGATACTACCTACCTAGACTTTATAGAGCCTTCACTTCCTAAGACGTAAACAAAGAGGAGGAGTCATGCCGGGAATGACAGCGTCCTGATTATAACTGTTATTTAATCGAAGTTGAGATAAACGTGTTTTCTTATGAATGAATGAATATCGGATATTTGTCTTTAAGCAATATACTTTTGGCAGGCGGCACTTCACATTATTAGTATACAGTGCCATCTCCCCGTTTTACAACGCCTCTCGTAGAAGTCATTTAGGTCGTTACTTGTTTTTAATTTATTTTTGCAACTTCCACTAGTTTCTTCTTGTCTGTCATCAGTTCTTTCACTAACCTTACTCCTCACCCATTATTATACCAAAAACACTGTACTTCTAATTCTTGACCCCACTTCTGTATGGGACTTTTCCCCTCACTGCATATCTCTAACTATTTCCACTTTTCACTGCTAATTTTTCCACATTGCTACTTTATTTTAGGTCTTAGTTTTCTTTTCTCATCTCAAGGGAAAAAATGGAACTCTCTGCATCAAAATCCACAGTTAATTCCCGATTTACCACGAAAATCGTCTGTAGCTGCATTTAGATTGGCAACAGGCCATGACTGTTTGGCCAAGCACCTGCATAGAATTGGAATATATCAGTCCCCTAACTGCCCATTGTGCAACTCAAACCAAGAAATGCATTCGGAACACCTCAAAATCTGTGCTTCATTGGCTGGCCATGATAATATCTTTGAAAAATATTGGAGTGCAAGAGGTCAAATGACTTTATTGTCAAACGCCTGGCATTAGAAAACAACAACAGTTTTCTTTTCTCTATATATTTTCCAGTTTTTTTTTCTATTTATTTTCCCTCCACAACATTTCCTTAAGTGTTTTCTTATGTAATCTTTGTCTAGAATATGATCCTCCCTTTTATTTTTCAGTTAGAGCACTTTCTAAGACTTCAGAGAGAATATCATGCATATGTATAAAAAATTGAATGAGATACAACATGTACAAACTTTCTTTATCTTGCTGTGTAAAATGTAAAAATAACAGTTAGTACTCTTATAATTCTCAACCCTTCAATTGTGATAGGTTCAGAATTGTGGCTAGCGAAATGAAATTTTTACGTCTTATAAGTCTCACAAATCTATTTGGCATTTGTGAGGAAAGAAAAAGTTGGCAAACGAGTCTTTATGATGGTGGTCCTGTGAGGGGTCGGTCAAACAAAGGTGCTGGGTTAGACAAGAGGGAAGCAATGACGATGAAGAAAAGTATGCTCAGTTGCCTTGTAATAAGTCTACCTGTAGGCGAGATGCTGCTGATACTTTATAAACTAAAATATAGCAGGCTACTGAAAGGAGATGAACAAGAGAGATCGTTGTCATTGTATACAATTTTATGAGTAAATAAGCAAAGTCGTTAAAAATAAGATAGAGTAGCAATGGCAGACAAGATGAAGAGGATTTAGCCAGAACAAAAATAACTTGGAGCTGAAAGAACATCAGTGAGTAAACCTGGGATGAAATGTCAATGGCAGAAGACCGTTACTAATATTGAATGATTTATGAATTCTATCTTTTACACAAAATTTATCCTACAATTTCGAAGTTATTACACATTCTACGCAAAATCACCCGTCATTCGGGGGGGGGGGGCACTAGTTTAATTGTAACTTAAAAGAGTTACAGTTAACGTGTCAGTAGACGGAAAAATAAAGTGTTCTCATCAAGAGGCAAAGAATATCATCTCTATCAGTCATAAAGTTCAGAGAGGAAGGCCGACCCATCATCTTCTAAGGGGAAGATAACTATATACCTAAGTACAAAGAAGTCACAATGATAGAGGATAGCATGGAAATGATAATAATAACAAATTACAGAGCCTGTCTGACTGATCTCCGCAGTAGGTTTTCACCTGATGGTGAAGAGAGATCCATTCTTTGAAACGTTGTGTTACAATTTTGAAAATTAGCAATGGAAAAAGTCCAAACAGCTCAACCATTGAAGTAATTTCTTAATTTTAAAAAGAAAGCAAAATTAGGGGGTCAGTGATGTTCACTAAGAGAAAATCAGTGAAAACTAAATTAATCCTATGTGAAAAAAATCATTGGACAAGATAAAGGTTAACAAAAGTTTTGCAGTGATAAAACTATAAAAAAAAGAGAAATTGTGATTTATTTTTATAAGACTGGTTAGTCTGTAAACTGAAAGTTGTTGTTGTCGTTATCTAATGCAGGGCTTTGGCAACAAAGCCATTAGCGTTCTTGCTCTCCAATATTTCTCTGTGGTGGATCCGTCAGGTACAACTTCACAGGTTATGAGATGATCTTCAGTCATTTCTTCTTCTTTGTTGCACAGAGGGCAATTTGGATTTGTGTAAATTCCTATTTTATTCAATTGTAAACTGAAAGTTAGAATTTATAAAACAGTTACATTACCGGTTGTTGTGTATGGTTGTGAAACTTTGACTCTCACGTTTAGAGAGGAACAGAGGTTAAGGGTGTTTGAGAGTAAGGTGCTTAGGAAAATATTTGGGGCTAAGAGGGATGAAGTTACAGGAGAATGGAGAAAGTTACACATCACAGATTTGCATACATTGTATTCTTCACCTGACATAATTAGGAACATTAAATCCAAACATTTGAGATGGGCACAGCATGTAGCACATATGGGCGAATCCAGAAATGCATATAGAGTTAGTTGGGAGGTCAGAGGGAAAAAGACCTTTGGGGAGGCCGAGACGTAGATGGGAGGGTCCACACCTGTGGAGTAACGGTCAGCTCGTCTGGCCGCGAAATCAGGTGGACCAGGTTCGAATCCCAGTCGGGGCAAGTTACCTGGTTGAGGTTTTTCTGGGGTTTTCCCTCAACCCAGTATGAGCAAATACTGGGTAACTTTCGGTGCTGGACCCTGGACTCGTTTCACCGGCATTACCACCATCTCATTCAGATGCTAAATAACCTACTACTAGATGGGAGGATAATGTAAAAATGGACTTGAGGGAGGTGGTAGGGACTGGATTAATCTTGCTTAGGATAGGGACCAATGGCGGGCTTATGTGAGGGCGGCAATGAACCTCCAAATTCTCTAAAAGCTATAAGTAAGTAAGGTTAGTCTGTATTAAAGTGAATTGTGGACCCTGAAAATCACGGCTTGAAGTCCCACTTAAATGAGATTCTTGAGATCTCACACAGCCGGTTTTTTAATTGCAGGTGGGGGGAGCCGGGGAATTTGCCCCTTCTGGATTTTTTTTCACAACTGCTTTGAATGTTTTAATAACAGTAAGCGACTGGCATGGCTCAGTCAGTTAAGACGCTTGCCTGCCTGTCTGAAGTTATGCTCGTGCGCAGGTTCGATCCCTGCTTGGGCTGATTACATGGTTGGGTTTTTTCCGATGTTTTCTCCAACTGTAAGATGAATACCAGGTAATCTATGGCAAATCCTCAGCCTCATCTCACCAAATACAATCTTACTATCACCAATTCATCGACGCTAAATAACCTAGTAATTGATACAGTGTCGTTAAATAATCAACTAAAAAATAAATAAATAATATAGTACCACATGAGCCCAGATAGTGATATTTTTCATAAATTTGCATTTCTGGAAACTTACATTTATTTTCTGTGCAGTGGTAAAAACATTTTCTCGTCTTGAGTGAATTTCCTATGTGTTAATACCATCATACTTTCATTTTTATTCTAGTTATTGGTATAAATTAAATACTGGTATAATATTTCATGTTGTGTTACTCTTAAATTACGTTTTTATTGTTTAGCGAATTTATTAAACTCAAATAATTGTGTTTCAGACCCGTAGACTCCAGGATTTTTTGAGGGACCAAAAGAGAATGGGAACACCTTCATTGCCGCCCTGAGCTCCAAGATTGTCCCACTAATAAGTTTTGAGGGAGGTTCTTTTGCATTACTTTCTTTTGATTGGTCATATCCCTATTCCCACTTGATTGGTCAAGTTATTCCCACTTTGTACCTCCTTGGTTACTTCCTGCCCCACCAGCTGATATTAAATGAGCCCTTTTTCAACCGGTGTGCCATGAGAAAATGAAAATAGTAAAGGTTTAGCAAAAATTGGAACATGAAATTGAAAAAAAGTAGTAAGAAAAGTGAGTCCACAAGAGTCAACTTTCAGCAAACACAGCACAAGTCCACATTCAGTAAACACAGTGTAGGTGTGCGAGTGGCAGAGAAGAGCATGAATGATGAGCAGCCAGGGTTACCAAATCAGTAAAATTAGAATATTGTACCAACCTTCAACTGAATTGAATTTAAATTTAAATGAGGGGCAGTACGACCCATCACTGCGACCATAATAGTTATATTGCACTGATCCTCAAGCTAGGCTCATTCCAAACTCACATTGGCTAACTACAATGAGGTTCCCTGTGCACCCATATTTCGAGCAGGAAATCCCACTAGTCTCTAGGCCAGCCGACGTTTGGGGGATAGTACGGAATGATGTAGATCCTAATATGAGAAATCTGGAGAACCTCGAGAAAAACCCCTCAACTCCGACCATGTCTGCCACAATTATCACGATTTACCAACCTTAAAAAGTTCAGTATTTTACATGTTTTTATGGAAAAAAAACCCCCACGGTTAGGAACTACTGGTTAGATTATATCAGTGTACTGGGAGATTTAAATTACAACTTCAATGTGTCACGTGTTGAAAAATGCTGTATTAGATAATGTGATAGAAATTATTCTAGCATACTGTTCATTTCACTTTGCTCTCTTCTCAGTCAGTGAATGGTAAGTGTTCTGTGTAGTAGATTATTGTTGTTGTTTTCTAATGCCAGGCGTTTGACAATAAAGTCATTTGACCTCTTGCACTCCAATATTTTTCGAAGATATTATCATGGCCAGCCACTGAAGCACAGATTTTGAGGTGTTCTGAGTCCATTGCTTGGTTTGAGTTGCACAATGGGCAGTTAGGGGACTGATATATTCCAATTCTATGCAGGTGCTTAGCCAAACAGTCATGGCCTGTTGCCAATCTAAATGCAGCTACAGATGATTTGCGTGGTAAATCAGGAATCAACTGTGGATTATGATGTAGAGAGTTCCATTTTTCACTTGTGATTGTATTATCAAATTTTGTTTGTTGAAGTCTAAGTATGTAGATTTAATAAATCTCTTCACAGAGTAATACGTAGATTTAGTAACAGGTCTGTAAGTAGCAGTGCTGCCCTTCTTTGCTAAAGCATCCACATTCTCGTTTCCCAGGATTCCACAATGGGATGGTATCCATTGGAATATGATTCTTTTATTGAGTGTTAATTGAGAGAGCATTTTAGTTATTTCTGCTGTGTATTAGATTAAATCATTGTTAAAAAAACGAAAGATATTTACGTGAAATTAGGGACTTTATTAGAAAATTGTCTCTTTATTTCAGGTAAATTTAATTCATGTAGCCTCCACTTGCAAAAATGCTGCTGATGAAAAATTACGCCAGTCAATTCGCCGCTTTGCTGACATTCACGGAAGTCCTGCTGCAATCATATTGATCTCCGGTGACATCAACTTCGCAGCTGACCTGAATGATCTCAGACATAGGTACAGTTGTCGTATCAGTTGTCAAAGAAGTACTGTTGGTGGACTTGAAATGAATGAGTTTGGAACACTAATTTGAGTCATAACTGTAAGATTAATCTAGGATATTTCGTGAGAACTCCATTGCACCATTGCCAGAGATTTATGCATTTGTAATGATTCTATTTCTGCACTTGAGAAAGACTGATCTTACTGGTATAACTCTCAGGAGTGAAGGTGTTTAATGTCTGCTGATTTGAAGCTGGAGTTTCTCTTGATGTCCTCATGTATCATGTGACTCAATAGGCACTATACCGTGAAAGGTTACTGAACAAACAACAGTAGAATTATGCAAATCTAATCTTTCAGGTAAAGCACTGTAAAGCAGATTTGAATAATTTCAAGGAAAAATTGTTCCGGGGCCGGGTATCGATCCCGGGACCTCTGGTTGAACATACCAGCGCTCTGCCAACTGAGCTACTACTCTACGACACCGTCTCAACTTTTCCCTTTATATCCACACAACTCGTGGGCTGACGAAACGCCAGAGACCCACATCGAGTGCACACAAACTCTGTGTGACTTGAAATTGTGGTTTTCTGTTAACGTACACAGTGACGCATATATTATGCAAATCTAATCTTTCAGGTAATTATTCAAATCTGCTTTACAGGAAGCTTGTGTGCACTCGATGTGGGTCTCTGATGTTTCGTCAGCCCACGCGAGTTGTGTGGATATAAAGGGAAAAGTTGAGACGGTGGTACCCGGGTAGCTCAGTTGGCAAGCGCTGGTTTTCAACCAGAGGTCCCGGATCGATACCTCGCCCCTTAACAATTTTTTCCTTGAAATTATTCAACAGTAGAATTCCTCGTATCCGGCAACTGTGGGACAAAGCCAATGCTGGATAACTCATTTTGCCATATAATTGAAAAGTATGTTTATAGGTTATGTAAAGACATACTGTACTGCACAAACATTTTTTTCCCATGTTGAAATTTAGTAATTTTCATATAGATATTGAAAAAAATAAAGTACGTACAATGTTTATTTTTAGTACTGAATACGGTAATGTACGTTCGTCAGTTCATAATTATTGTAATACACTTTCGTAACCTAATGACGGTTTTAAATAGCGGCCCATGTGACATGAAGGACAGTGTAGCCAATGTCGCAACTATGAAGATGAAGTAGCACTCGGTAATTTGAACCTCTTTAACATATCTATAATGTGTGCTTGTTTACATGTACTATCTCTCATGCGAATGAAACTTTTACACACTCTAGGAACAGAATTTCTCACTTTCCTATTTAGACTCGTGCAACACCCCTTCGAAACAGGCGAGTTCAAGTGGTAAATTTAAAGATATCGTCTCTGTGTATTTTTTGTGAGGCCCAAGTGACAGCTTAACAATGCTGTCCGATCTAGTCCAAGGACATCTTGCAAATCAAGCTTTAACTCTGTCTAGTATTTGTATTTGAATAATTTGAGAAAAATTGTTCCAAACAGAGTTAACAATAATGTTGGCATGGTTGTCAGATTTGAGGTCTGTGGATATAGAGGGAAAGTTGGACTCACAGCTCTTGCAAATTAAGCAAAGGTCCCAGGTTCGATAACTCCCTGTTTTTCCCTCAAAGTTGATTTGAATAATTTTGAGGATTTGCAAAATTGTCACTGTTCGTTAACAGAAAACCAATTTAAGGCAGAACAGAGTTAGTGTGCACTCAATGTTGGTTGCTTGGTGGTTGTCAGCCCACTTTGAGGTCTGTGGATATAGAGGGAAGAGTTGGATCGGTGTCGGGTAGAGTTCCCGGGTAGCTCAGTTGGTAGAGTGTTGGTACGTTTAACCAAAGATCCTGGGTTCGATACCCGGCCCCGGAACAATTTTTCCCTCGAAATTATTCAAATCAACTTTACAGGGAGTTTTACCTGAAAGCTTGATTTGCATAATACTGGTACATGTCACTGTTCGTTAACAGAAAACCACAATTTAAGGCGAACAGAGTTAGTGTGCACTCAATATTGGTTGCTTGATGGTTGTTAGCCCACTTTGAGGTCTGTGGATATAGAGGGAAGAGTTGGATCGGTGTCAGATAGAGTTCCCGGGTAGCTCAATTGGTAGAGTGTTGGTACGTTTAACCAAAGGTCCTGGGTTCGATACCCGGCCCCAGAACAATTTTTCCCTCAAGATTATTCAAATCAACTTTACAGGGAGTTTTACCTGAAAGCTTGATTTGCATAATACTGGTACATGTCACTGTTCGTTAACAGAAAACCACAATTTAAGGCGAACAGAGTTAGTGTGCACTCAATATTGGTTGCTTGATGGTTGTTAGCCCACTTTGAGGTCTGTGGATATAGAGGGAAGAGTTGGATCGGTGTCGGATAGAGTTCCCGGGTAGCTCAATTGGTAGAGTGTTGGTACGTTTAACCAAAGGTCCCGGGTTCGATACCAAGCCCCAGAACAATTTTTCCCTCAAAATTATTCACTCACATCTTCCTCTGACTTTTTTTTTGCCTAGCCAAAAGTGCCGTTGTTTTGGTATTTGAGTGCCTGATACGAGGGATTTTACTGTACTTTGCTTTACAGTATTACCTATGCCAGTGTGTGATGTGTAATTGATTCATCTGCAGGAAGAAGATCCATGTCATACTCCTTCACAACAGCACTGCCTCCGAAGCTTTGATCCTCTGTGCTTCCGAACATTACAATTTCGCCAGTTTAATGGAAGATCTGCCACTGCGTGGCACAATTAAGGTATTGGATATGTGGATTGCATGGGAAGAGCTTCAAGAGTTTCCTCAGCTTCCAGCTTTTGTAGTCGAGAATGTTAATGTGCTTGTGTGATGGGAAATATGCTGTTGCATGTAAAACTGTTTCGAGCTTTCAGCTTTTGTAGATAAAATGTATTAGACTTCTTTATTTGGGCATATATGACTCGCTTCCTAAATTATCTAAGGAGTAAAACTTCGACTAAACATAGATACAAGAAGAGTGCAGCATTATGTAAAAAATAAATTACCTTCAAGAAATTGCATTGAATTCAGCTTCAAGTTGTATATACAGTATGTATCAATTTTATTCATATGTGTGGATTTTGTGAACAAAAGATTATGTTAAATCTACAAAAATTAACCAAATTATTTTTGAGGGCATAATATTAATCAATAATTTTACAAAATATAGAAATGAATATGTCCAGAGAAGCATTTTAACAGATAAAATTAAATTCAGCTTTAACATAATTGTTTACATTTTCCTTATACCACTTTTATTCATACATATAATAAAGTAAAGTTATCCCGGTTACGGACAATGGATACCTATAGGATAGTGAGAAGTTAAGACTCACATCTCTACATTGGCATTTATATCAGTACTTTTTTTTAAGAACAGAAGTCACTTCTTTAAGTAAACTCTTAACATGTGCTTGACTTTCCTACAGATTTATTTGGTGATCAGTGTACATGTTGTTGTTTCCAATGGCAGATCCTGGACAATATTCTTCTGATTTTGGTCAGGGTTGAGTTTAGGACACTTTTTAGGTGGGTATCATCCATGATTGAGTCTTCTTCTTTGCATATGGCAAATCTGGCAGATTGGAGAAAATCAGTATACATGACAAACTTCAGAAGTGTTTCATTTCCAAAAACATAAAATGGAGATAAAAACAAAACTAAAATAACTAGAGAGAGTTAAACCAGGTATCAAAACTTTTATTTTGAATGCTACATTTCGAAAAACATAAAATGGGGATAAAAACAAAACTAAAACGGCTAGAGAGTTGAATCAGGTCTCAAAACACATTTACTTTGAAGTCTTCTATTACTTATTATAACGAGTTTCATTAAATAAAAGTTTGTATTGATTTATCAGTTGTTTTTATATGGATTGCTCTAAACTTACGATATGTACTGTACTTGTTCAGCACTGTTTGTGTTGGTATAGAGATCCCTAAAATTTGTGAACATTATCCAGATATACGGATAGCAAAGATTTATGAATTTTACTGTTAAAAATACTATCAATAATTGAGTTTATTAACATTTTAATACACGAACTCTTTTCTAAGAAATTCCTGTGCAACATATACAAATAGATTGGAGAATGCTGAGTTTGCAGTGAAGGTCCTGCTCCTGGGCAGGAAACGGTGAATGAAAATGAATACACAGAGGAACATTTTTATAAAAATGTGGTACGTAGGAATAAGATTGATACATACTCCATTGAGTAAGGTTGAATTTGTTGAAAAAGCCTGGGGTGTGTTTTTGTATGTATGTCCCAGCACATCCTGAACACTCAACTCAATTTCAAAACACACACCCTTTTCGACACAATCATGAACACACCCCACCACAACAGGAAACCAGAAGATAGCACGGGACCTTCACTAGGCTTTGGACAATGAAGAATATCACTTCGAAACTAGTCAGTCTGGTAAAATTCCTCATGTTAACACAGTAAAGGAGTTACAAAGTTAATCAGTGATTATGTAAGTGTTATAAGTGTATATAGAACAATAAAAAACAATCCAATGTTGTTCAAGTGTTTGACAAAAAGTCATGCCGTATGAGTAATTGAAAGGATGCTCAGGAATTATATTTTGTACATTGAGACCCTCCCATCTTTTATTATTTTGAATTTCTTGGAAATGGCATACCTTGATGTTTTGAGTTGAATAATCTTTTAACTGTTGAAAGTGATAACACTGACTTTTTTTTTTAATATAAAACATGTTTTATACATAGGTTTGCCAGATGGGTATTGTAAAAATTAGCGAAATTCCCGATTTTTTTAAAGAAAAATTTAGGAAACCAATATTTTAGCCATTTTAAATTTATCACATTGTTTATTAAATGAAATAAGGTTATTCCTAAAACTAATGTCCTGCTAACTGAAAAAAAAAAAAAAATTACGAAATTTAATGGTGAGTTTCATAAAAAAGAATATTTTAAAGTTTACCTCAGTTTGATTGCTTATATTTCACTAAGGAAATTTCGCTATTAACAATGAGAAATATTTTTTTTACAACATTATAAAAAAGAATTTAAACATTGTGTTTAAAACTTGTTTTAATCAACAGGTATTGTTTTAAACATTTTTGAACACTTTGTTTAAAACTATGTAATTTCATCGGAATCTGGGTCATCTGACATCTGTGATGAACTTAAGTGCATAAAATACTTGGAAAATAATGAGTGACATATATGATAAATGATACCAGTATTTGAACTTTGTACAAGAAACTTAGGTGTAATATGGTCATTATTTTTGTCATCGAAAATTATTTCATGCCTGTATGCCACTTGCTTAACTTATGGTTTTATTGCATGTTACTTTGCATCATTACTTTGGGCACTGCATGTTTTATTATTCATTCTAACAAGTGAATGCTTCTTAAAAATGTTTGTTCTTGTTTCATTTCCATTCTGACTTTATTGCTATTGTGGTTTACGTGTTTTAATAATTTCTGTGTATTTATGAGATTTGTGCTTGAATTCTGTTATAATATTGGAATGTAGGCTTTCACGGCCGGCGTTGATAGGATGCGTATTTTCCAGGCTAGAGGGCTGTGGTCTGTTGGTTGTAACACCGACAGACCACGGCCCTCTGGCCCGGAAAATACGCATCCTATCTGTTATAATAGTTGCAGTAACCTAAAATTTGCCTTATATTTATTTATTTTGCTAATAATTGTAACATAAAATATAATATATACAGAAAAACTTTAGGTTGCCTCTCAAAGAGTAGAACTGGTGCTCAGGGTCAGATTCCTGAATTGAAATTAAGAAGTATATAATACAATTTGTCTTATGCCTACTACCCAATAAGAATATATAAATTTAAATTTACAATTTTTGAATTTTTATAACTTTACGTACCTGAAGCTGCATACACACTATGCTAACATGACATGTCAATGCTGCCTCTTGGCTCAAGTGTTTACACTATTCTGATGTGTTGCATCATTTGAATAGTGATACATGTGCTTAAGTTTTTAAGTTA
The DNA here is from genome assembly GCA_025594305.2 of Periplaneta americana. Lineage (NCBI taxonomy): Eukaryota > Metazoa > Arthropoda > Insecta > Blattodea > Blattidae > Periplaneta > Periplaneta americana. The sequence continues at coordinate 167,379,620 of JAJSOF020000013.1, read as the reverse complement.
ACTTTAATATTTGAACATATTATTCTACATTTAATCTTATGCAGTTATATTGTCAGACTCCAAAGCAGCTATTCTATCAATAGTCTCTAAACACACACCTTCATCTCAAACAGCAGAAATAACTAAAATGCTCTCTCAATTAATATCACTCAATAGAAGAATTGTATTCCAATGGATACCATCCCATTGTGGAATTTGGGAAACGAGAATGGGATGCACTAGCAAAGAAGGGCAGCACTATTACAGACCTGTTACTAAATCTACATATTACTCTGTGAAGAGATTTATTAAATCTACATTCTTAGACTTCAACAAACAAAACTCAACTCAAACCAAGAAATGGATTCGGAACACCTCAAAATCTGTGCTTCAGTGGCTGACCATGATGATATCTTTGAAAAATATTGGAGTGCAAGAGGTCAAATGACTTTATTGTCAAACGCCTGGCATTAGAAAACAACATTTAATGTTAAACGTAATTGTAAACATTATTTCAAGTATTTTTAAACACAACATTTTTCAACACTTGAGCAAAATTGGATAATATGTAAAATAGCTTACCTGACACACTAATTTTCTTCCCAATGTCCACCCACTCTTTCCTGTATATCTGACGATCTGTACAAGATGCTGTACTTTGTGGCGTGTTCAATAAGCTCCTTTGCCTTGTTCATATTTTTGATACACTATTGAACAATGAGCAAACACTTCTGATGCCTTAACACATCTGACAAAATGTGGGAGTCCAGATGTTGATGTTGTGTGTCAGTGATGTGTTGAGTCAGATGTCACAATAAGGCGTCATAATATGACATACCCGACCAATGTAAACATTATTATTCAAATAGGGACTAGTTTTTATGTAACATATGCTAATACATGTTAACATGTCATGTGTGCATAGAGTGTGTGCAGCTTAACAGGAAAGTGATAAGCATTACTTGTTTATCCATGAAAACTGGGAGAGAAATCACTTGCGAAGTATGCTGAATTTGACAGATTCTAAACTTTCAATATACTTGAAATATTTTTTAAATCACTATCAGATGTTTAATTCTGTACTAAATTTGAAATTATGTGCAGTACAGCTTGTAGAGTTAATTCCTGGAGGAACACTTGGTTAAAAAAATCGAAATATCAAAGAAAAGTACAGGAATTTCAGAATGAAAAATTACGCATAGTGAGATAATGTGCATATCTTAATTGAATTGACACATCCTACCTGTAGAACGAACTCATAGACACTTGCTGTCAAAGAAATCACTAACATTTGAATTGACACTACATATTTGTCGAGCGAACTCACACATTCACTTTAAAATAAATTATGAATTGAGTGTCAATTCATAATGTGAACAAGGCTGAACAAGCCAATGTTTGAACTAGATTCTGATATAAACTTATATGCGACACAAACCTATTAACATTGTTAAAAGTGTCTGCCATTTAAAATCATATAGCCTATCAATAGTGTCTTCTAACTATACAGAGGTCGTTGATTTTTCCTTGTGCTTGTGTCCTGAAGGAAGTTTAAGAAAATGAGAAACAGTTTCTGTAGAGTGGCACAAAGAAGTCGGCTGTAGTTGTGAAAGGAAAACAAACACAGATTTTGATCACCGTCCAGGTGGTAATCACAATTATTGATTGTTCAAAGCAAAACATAGTAGAACAGTGAGTGCACCTAATCATTGTAGTCAAAACACTGCATCTTCCTTCTTCATCTGCATGCTCTTACCCCAACAATATGTCAGATGATATTCCACTGACTTTTTCAAAAGGAGTAACCATGGTTCCAGTAACGAGTTCCAGGTAGAATTACATGATGCTACTTCAGTATCATATCCACTGGGTAACTCAAGGATAATGATCTTGCCTCGTGATACAAGCTGCAGTTTGACATGTATTCGAATCTTGATTACCTGGTTTGATTTTTTTTTTTTTAAGTTTTCTTCTCAAATTTTAATGTGAATTGTCAGGTAATTTCATGACAGATCTTTGAATATCATCTTGCTATCACCAATTCCACTGATATTAAATTATCTCACAGCTGGGACAGTGTCGTTAAATAACAAGTTAACAGACACTTCATTATTAAATTACATTATTTTGCCTATAACATTATGTATATGCATTAACAAAAGAAACCTGTCGTGAGAGGACAACAGAAACCTATGGTTGAGGGAAAAAAACAGACATCAGTAGAATGCAGGCAATCTACAGAAGAGAGTAATGACCTGAGACTACAATGAGCAAAGGGAGGAAGTGCAGACGAAGCTAGGGCCAATTTGTTACGTGAAAGAAAAAAAAAGAGAGAGACTAAAGTGCAGATAAAAATAATAGGAAAGGGGGGGGGGGAGAGAGAAGAGAATAAGATTAGAAAATCGTCACCTATTATTATTATTATTATTATATCTCCAATGAGGGGTAGCCCTATTTTACATATGTATGCTAGGGCTATAGTTTTACACAAAAAAATAAGCATAAAGACAAATGGAAAAGAAAAACTAAATTAGCTTACACAATGTAAACAAAATATAAACAATCCGTAATTTAGATATTGCGATTGCAAAGCAAACATCAGGCATCAATTTGAGACATCAAAATCAGTTACAACACACATACGTAACACTTCTTAAAAGCCGTTCTCTGTAATACAAATATGCAGCTTTCCGTATCATAAATTAATACACAAAAGTCACAGAAACACAATCAAACTATAATTAAGACATTGCGACGACATCAAGCATCCCATAACTATGACTCACATACATAACAAATCAAGCATCCGTTACAATAAATACACTTCAACATAGTAACCACACTTTTAAAAGTTACAAATTTGGCTCAAAAAAGAATAAATAGGACACTGTTACTAAATACTGTTATTTTCTACAAGGTCTTAAATACACCTGTAATAAATATGTGAAATTCCTTTATGCAACATTGTTTCAGAAGAACTTTTGTAATTGGTGGTGAGAAAGTTGTGTCGCACATGCTAAGATGGGTTTCTAGCCGGTATCTCTTGCGTTCTTGTAGCGGACACTCAAATAACAGGTGGTCGACTGTTTGTGTGGGTGTTCACAGGGACATGGAGCCATTTGGGTTGTCAATTTTGAAACGTTCAAAGCATGAATTAAATTTTCCGTGTCCAGTCATGAATTGCGTGGATATGTATGATGGTTCATAATTCTTTACGGTTAGTCTATCTTTAACTGTGTGAAAATATAGTGATTTTGTGATTTGGCCATTTGTACTATTTAACCACATGGCATTCCAGTCATTTAACATGTCAACCTTCATTTCCATTTTAACATAAGAGAGGTTGTTTAGAGTATGTGTGTTCTGTTTCAGAATTCGGTCTTGGCTTGATCTGCTCTTTCGTTTCCTGTGTTCCCTACATGACCACGTTTAATCGAAACATACATGTTGCTTACATAGTAACAAAGTTTCCTAATACCAATCACAATTGGATTGAGGTTATATTTATCGTCAATTGCTGCGAGTTTGAGAATCACATAAAATTCAATTACACGGTCCATTTACACTCCATTCTGTTGCTTTCTTCAGTGCCAGGAGTTCACCTGGAATATTGTGATTGGTGAGAGACCATACTGTTTGTAGGATATTTCAGAGTGTCTATCGTAAACAACAAATTTGTAAGTCAAATCTTCATTTCTGACAAACATGATCCAACAATATAATGTGGAGGTCAGATGATACTCCCGTGACATTTATCCAAAAGGAAATGAGCTGGGAGTTCAACTTCATCTGTGTTCCAGTTGACCATTTTTTGATAGTCACCTAAGGGTAGCGGGAAAAGCTTACAACATGAACTAGTATTTGGAGGGGATGAAATAGCATAGAATTGGTAGCATAGAGAGCAGTATGAGAAAGTGTGCTTCTATATACAAAGTGATACTAAGATTTGCATGACAGAAAGCTGGTTAAAGTAATGGAACCATGGTTATTCATTTTGACAGAAGTATAATTTGACATCAGATTACCAGAGTGTGAACATACAGATAAGGAAGGCAGATGTTGTAATTTAACTATAATAAGATGTGTTCATTATACTATGCATTTTGCTTTGATCATTTTATTGACAAATACCCATATATTTTCTTGAATTGTGAGTGAAAGTTATATTTGAAAACATTGCTTTCCTGTCACATCTATTGTTGTATAATGTCTTCTTTATGCCGCTATGTATAAACATACTACATAGCCATTTCTCAATTTCTTAAACCTATTTCAATCCACAGCATTATGGAAAATTAGTCACGAGATCGACTATATTTGTGATTTTACATGTAAGGGATCTTTAGTAGCAGACTTTTGTCAGTTGACATGCAAGTTCTCATCAGGCTCAGAGAATTTGAATTCTAGTTCTTCTGTATTGTATTGTATTGTATTGTATTTTATTTATTAACATTCCATGGTATTCATACATGCTTACAGCTAGAATATGGAACAAGTCAAAAAACTTAATACTGTTATAAAATCTTAATTTATAGACACAGTCTAGATGAAATATATACAGACGAGATTTACAATATAGTCTACTAGTACAACACAAAGTTTTAGTATCAATTTCATGAAGTGTTATTGAATGTCATGAATTCACCTACAGAATAGAAGGCGTGAGAAATTAGGTACTTCTTTAATTTGGCCCTAAATAATTTTATGTTTTGAGTTTCATTTTTTATATCGATAGGGAGGCTATTAAAAATTTTTACTGCCATATAACGCACTCCTTTTGATAGCACAACAGACTTGCCGATGGAGTATGAAAGTCATTTTTTTACGTGTATTTATGCTATGAACTGTTGAATTAGTTACAAAGTTTTCACGATTACATACGATGAAGACTATTAATGAAAAGATATACTGACAAGTCATGGGCATTATTTGTAGTGTTTTGAAATAATCCTACACGATTCCCTAGATTTGGCACCTACTATTATTCTAATTACTCTGTTGCAAGATACAGAAAGATTTTTGTTACATATTATACTTAATAAACATGTTTTATTTATTTTTTCTCGTGGCTCTATATTTTGATAGATTTATTGATATTAGTTCACAAAAGTACAAGCTTAATAATTTAAAAAATGATCTATTATATTGTAAATTCAGGACCCTTGTGGTTAAAATAGCATAATAAATATTACAAATTTACAATTTCCTAAACTAATTAATTTATCGCAAATCTCAATAATTTATTGGTTCAAACTTGCATTTATGCCTGGTCTCATGGCTCTAAATTTACACTTATTTTACTATAAGAATATAACCATGCTGGAACTTTATTATGCAAAACTTCTATTGAAGAACATTACAAACAGTTACATTAAAGATGCCATATCAAGCCACATATTGAAAGTTGATGTTTGTATGCTGTTTATATCTTGTATTGGAAAGCAATTGCATGAAGTTTGGTTCTTAATCAATGTTCATGTTGTTTAATGTATGTTATCTTATTTTTGTATAACTTTGCAGAACAGTTTTAAAGATTAAAACTCACTCAAACCTGTTGTTAACTTGAATGGATGAAATACAGGTGGAGCATTGAACAAACCCATATGCACTTAGACCATTTACATAATCATATAATGTAAAATATTACAGTGATTGTAAGGAATACAATTTAAATCTCGATGAGGCAATATGGCAGCGCTAGGAAGCCAATTTGAAAATCAAAATGTAATCACTGAGCTATATCAAAATAATTCTAGAAGATAAAATAAAGTGTACTATGTACATGTCCCTAAGAATTTCAATTGTTTTCAAACTTCAGCACAAAAGGAGATTGATCATTTAGTGATCTTTTATTCTTCTTACAATTATAACATATTATATTTCTTTCCAAGTTAACTGACCCAATTTCCTGAATCCCACTTGTTTCCAGTCAAATAGTCAGTCAGCTGAGATAGTAGTCTCAAACCTGCCAGAAGACAAGGATCAAATGCGAGTCAAGACTAGGTTGAAACAGCTGTCTGGTAACTGTGGTGGAAGGGTTGTTGCAATTACAGGATCATCTGCTACTATTCGCTTCTCAACAAACGAGTTTGCATTAAGGTAAGATTTACATTGGAAATAAAATTCAGCAATAAGCTTCATGCTGGTTTTATACATGTACTACATAGCTTGCTACCCATGAGAATCCTTACATCAGAATTAGGGCATCATCATCATCATCATCATCATCATCATCATCATCATCATCATCATCCACCTGTTCTGGTATTATATTTCTGTCCATTATTTTTTGTGATGACCAATTTACTCTCCAAAGGAATATGGCGCCATCTGGAATCACAAAGTAATTCACCATATGGAAACGCAGAATTACTGCACTGAAACTCCATATGTACTTCAGTACATCATAGTAATAAGATTAATTCAGTCTCTACCATCATATGCCACCTCCCTGAAATCTATTTTAATGTTATTCTCCCATCTACGTCTCGGCATGCCCAAAGGTTCCCCCCCCCCCCTCGCCTACCAATTCATACTCTATATATATTTTTGGATTAGCCTGTATGTGCTACATGCCCTGCCCATCTCAAACGTCAGGATTTAATGTTCCTAATTATGCCAGGTGAATAATACAATGCGTGCAGTTCTATGTTGTGCAACTTTCTCCATTCTCCTGTAACTTCATCCCACCTCTATTATTATTATTATTATTATTTTAATTATTATTATTTTAAACTCTACCTTATATCTTGGACCTGGTATTTCTTATTTTTTATACTTCTAACGTTTATTGCGTTACTGGTTATTTTTATGGAAAGTCATCCCAAATGAAATAACCTAATTTTTACGTGAGTTGGATTTTTTTTTAGTCTATTATTCAAAGCCAAACTGGAAGGCAAAATGTTCTTTCTGTTATGGTTATCATTTATAGACGTCCTATCCAACCATCATGTTGATCCGAATTTTGGCGTCTTTATTACTACTTGAATGTTTTTTCTTTTTGTTAGTCACTTATGAGATGATGATAATGATTATATTATTATTTTACAATTTAATATTTGCCATACATATGTGCGGAACAATTTATTGAAAAATAAAATTTCGTTGAATAAGTTATAATGTTTCGGCGGGAAATAGAAGGGAAATTTTTGTGAATTATATTTTGTAGTGTTTTTGACGGATATTAGGTAGCAATTTTTTTTTATTGTGGGCCAGTCTATGAACTGTCATCTTCATACATTTTTCTTTGCTGTTTAAATCAGACTCACTTTTTCCTGAATTAGTTGGAATTGTGGCTGCGAGAGAATTCGAGTGTTTTAGTTCTGGTGTTTGGACATATTGCTAAATATGATCATCTCGAATATGTTATAAATTATATTAGTTTACTGTTACAGAATTTCAATATACACCATGTTTCCACCGTATTTTACGAAAGGAAGGTCATTAAATTTGTCTATTTTATTGTTAACAAGTAATTCGTAATATTTAACAAGCATATCTCATTTAAAAGACGTGTGACACTTGCGTAAGAGTTACTTTAGATTAGGAATAGTGAAGTATTAAAAAAAAAAAAAGATACGAAGGGCTGAGAATGATATAACCCTAAGCCAGAACGACAAAATTTTACAGGAAAGCGTGTTAAAGCTTTAGAATCCAATGCTATTAGGTGCGATGTAATTTCTTCAGCGTCCTACTTGCGTTATTTGTTTGGTAAATTTTTAGATTTTATTAGTGGCTTTATTAGATTTGTAAGAAATGAACTCTCGCAAAAAAACTTTTGTTATAAGTGTGGCTTGGACTATCTCATTCTCACCCCTTCATATCTTAAACGATCGTAATTTTTACAATACGAACTTTTAGATTTTAAGAACGAAATTTTGTATGTGTACTTGCGTAGAATGTAGATTATATACCTTAGTCCGTACGGAGTTAAATCTAGTGTTCCTTATTTCATATTAGTGAAATCGAAGTTGATTTATACGTACTCGTATTACTAGAATTTAAGCATTGTAAATTGTTTTTATTCAACTATGCAAAGAGAATTTGAATTTGCGTGGGAACGACTCTTAGAATTACAGGTAAGCAATTAAAAATCGTGCTGTAACGTTGCGAGATATCGAGGCTAACTGTACAGAAAAGTGTATTTTCTTTCATTGGCTGATTTTTGGTCCAAGGGAAATACTCGTCTTTGTTCGCTGTTCAAACACATTACTCGTTTTAATTTGATATTTTGCAACAACATCTACTAAGCTAGGATATTTATTCGGAAGACACTGCACTTTACTGATCTGCACCTGTTTTTCCTGTCCTTTGATTCGAGGCTCGAAACAGCGCTGTCACTAATGGTGAAAGTGTTTGCTTATCTGTATTCTAGAGTTGGCGGAAATTTAATGAACTCCTTTATGGACTGAACTAGCGCTGAGGTAGTTCCCTTCGTATTCTCTTATATATCGTGTCTACAAATCTGTGACAGGTTAGGTTTGGTTAGTTTAGGCTTTTGTTATGCCTTGCTTCTACGATCAACTACATATACACAAAAAATTCCTTATATATTCAGCGATTTTCACTTCCGAAATCACTGGAACCAATAAAGTTCTAGTTTCACCGAAAAGTGGAAAAATGGCCTAATTTTCAGAGGAAAGGTTAGTTTTGAATGTGAAGATTCATATAGGTTATCAGTTGACTTGGAAACATGATAGAAAATAGCTAAAAATTGATCGGTGTAGGTAACTTAAAATAGACTTGAAATAAAGAGGTAGAACACTTCAAAATGAACGCGAAACACACATTTCACTTCACTTAGTATATTGTGAGGCATACTTACTTACTTACTTACTTACTGGCTTTTAAGGAACCCGGAGGTTCATTGCCGCCCTCACATAAGCCCGCCATTGGTCCCTATCCGAGCAAGATTAATCCAGTCTCTATCATAATATCCCACCTCCCTCAAATCCATTTTAATATTAACTTCTCATCTATGTCTCGGCTTTCCCAAAGGTCTTTTCCCCTCTGGCCTCCCAACTAACACTCTATTTGCATTTCTGGATTCGCCCATACGTGCTACATGCCCTGCCCATCTCAAACGTCTGGATTTAATGTCCCTAATTATGTCAGGTGAAGGATATAATGCGTGCAGCTCTGTGTTGTGAGGCATACTAAAAGCCTAAATTAACTTTACCTGACAGATTCGTGTATGGTACACATATTAAAAATCGAAACTAACCTAACTTAATCTAACCTGTCGCAGTTTTCTGCACCATAGAACTTAGAAAATTTCAAGTTGGAAGTTTGTTTCGCTTGCTATGGAAAAGCCAATACACAAAATTTAATTACAATATTTCGTAGTTATATTTGCATATAACTTTGATTCTGTATCAAGTCACACTTATACAGTAAGTATGAAGTTAAAAGTCTGGTGTTGCGTACTCCATTTTAGTGAAATTGAAGTTGATTTCTTTTTATACATACAGAATTTAAGAGTAATAATTTTATTTAGTTGTGCAAAGAGAATGTACATTCTGCAAATGTGAATATGCGTGTTATGAATTAAATGAAAGATTGTAAAATTGATCTGTATATATTTGTACTGTTTTTAATTTTTAGAGCGCAAAAACGGATGGAAGGGGAAGATGTATTTGGTCGAAAAATAACAGTTGGTCATCCAATGAGAGTTACTGAACGGGACAGGAAGGATGGATCGCCTATGAAATCACAATCAGGTAAAATACATTGTATGAATCAGTTCTCTATTGCACGTGGCTAAGTTCGAACTTCGTATACCTGCAACTATTGCAGCTTATTACAATTTCTCTTCAGTTTATTGAACATTGAGCCCCTCAGAGCCCCTCTAATACAGATGGTGGAACTCTACTTTTCATGAAAATGGACTTACTGGCATATTTTGTAGCAAGAATGTCCGTACTTTTCAATGCTACAAGGAAATATGTATATGAAATGTCACAGTGGTCAGATGTCAACACTTCATTCGTTTACTGAAATATTCAAATTGTTTTATTTAACGACGTTCGCAACTGCCGAGGTTATATTAGCATTGCCGGTGTGCCGGAATTTTGTCCTGCAGGAATTCTTTTACATGCCAGTAAATCTACTGACATGAGTCTGTTGCATTTAAGCACACTTAATTGCCATCGACCTGGGCCGAGATCGAACCCGCAACCTCTGGCACAGAAGGCCAGCACTGTACCAACTGCGCTACCCAGGCCTACTTTTGTTTACTGAGTGCTCGGTAGACATACTGTTCTCTTTTAGAAACACTCATTTTTCATAGAAGTATCCCAGATGGAATTCCACCATTTATGCCCTGAGTCCCTCATATAATACCCCTCTCATTGACATGAGAGGCTGTCGGAATTTAACAGTATTCAAAAACAAACTTGGTAAACATTATCTTACTGAGTAGAGTACAATGCAGCAAACAGAACTTTTTAACTTTATTGCAAATGTTTCGGAATTGTTACTGTTTTGTTTCTCTTTAAATTTTTACATTCAGTTATCTTTCGATGTTTAGTTTCCTTTAATCGCAAAATATATTAGGCTATTAATACATTTGTACTTTTTTTTATTTATTATTTATTTATTTAACCTGATAGAGATAAGGGCATCAGGCCTTCTCTTCCCCTTTACCAGGGGATTACAACTACAGTATTAAGAATACATTTACAATTATAATTACAATTAATATTCAATTTACAAGTACAATAAAAATCAAAGTACTAAAAGATTAACTGATTAATAAAAGCTAGACAATTTATTGTAAAAGTTAAGAAGAGAGAAGCATTTTTTTTTTTTTATTGATTAAGTAAAAATTAAACCTACTCTACGCAGTAAGAAAATGCTTAATAAACTTGCTTTTGAACGCTACTAAATTCCGACAGTCTCTGATGTCACTGGGTAGGGTATTCCACAAGCGCGAGAGCGAGATTGTGTATGATGATGAATACGATGATGTCTTATATGTTGGTATGGCTAGTATGCGGCTATTTTGCGTGAGTGTGAAGAGATTATGATATGATGACAGGTAGCAAACGGGAGGCAAGGTAGGCAGGTGTAGAGGTGTGAAGGACTTGGAAAAGGAGAACAAGAGAATGAAAATTTCTTATGTGCCTGTTTTGATTTTATCTTTGTACTTATGTTTATTTTCCTACCCATTTTTTGCAATTTTTAAATTAATTTTGGAAGAAAGCCTTTCCATGAATTTTAGAAGTTCTGAGCATGTATAATTATTCTGTATTAAATTCCTATCATTTATATATGTAGATTGTTGCTGGGTGACTATGGTTTACAACATAGTTTTGGATGATAGCGTAAGGTTATGTTTGCTGAGAGGCAATGTTTACTGCTTGGTGTAAATTAGAATAGTTTAGGTAGGTTATGTTATGTTAGCTTAGTTTTGCACGTGTTAGTTAGGGTTAAGTTAGGTTGTGGTAAGTTATGTTAGGTTACAGTCGAAATTATGTGTTTCCTAAATTTTTTTGTATTGCCTTTTAAAAAGTCGAGCATAATATCGTCGTTTGTGAAAAGAAACAAACTTCGAAAGTCTTGGAGTGGTCATTCTCCAGAATTACCATATTTGTATTTTTGATGATGTGGTAGATAAGGTCTGATACCCTTAACTCCACCAGATTAAATAAATAATAATAAAATTAATAACAATTCACTGCGGGCTAAAGCAGGGGGATGCACTATCACCTTTACTTTTTAACTTCGCGCTAGAATATGCCATTAGGAAAGTTCAGGATAACAGGCAGGGTTTGGAATTGAACGGGTTACATCAACTTCTTGTCTATGCGGATGACGTGAATATGTTTGGAGAAAATACACAAACGATTAGGGAAAACACGGAAATTTTACTTGAAGCAAGTAGAGCGATCGGTTTGGAAGTAAATCCCGAAAAGACAAAGTATATGATTATGTCTCGTGACCAGAATATTGTACGAAATGGAAATATAAAAATTGGAGATTTATCCTTCGAAGAGGTGGAAAAATTCAAATATCTTGGAGCAACAGTAACAAATATAAATGACACTCGGGAGGAAATTAAACGCAGAATAAATATGGGAAATGCGTGTTATTATTTGGTTGAGAAGCTCTTATCATCCAGTCTGCTGTCCAAAAATCTGAAAGTTAGAATTTATAAAACAGTTATATTACCGGTTCTTCTGTATGGTTGTGAAACTTGGACTCTCACTCTGAGAGAGGAACATAGGTTCAGGGTGTTTGAGAATAAGGTGCTTAGGAAAATATTTGGGGATAAGCGGGATGAAGTTACAGGAGAATGGAGAAAGTTACACAACACAGAACTGCACGCATTGTATTCTTCACCTGACATAATTAGGAACATTAAATCCAGATGTTTGAGATGGGCAGGGCATGTAGCACGTATGGGCGAATCCAGAAATGCATATAGAGTGTTAGTTGGGAGACCGGAGGGAAAAAGACCTTTAGGGAGGCCGAGACGTAGATGGGAGGATAATATTAAAATGGATTTGAGGGAGGTGGGGTATGATGATAGAGACTGGATTAATCTTGCACAGGATAGGGACCGCTGGCGGGCTTATGTGAGGGCAGCAATGAACCTTCGGGTTCCTTAAAAGCCATTTGTAAGTAAGTAATAATAATAATAATAATAATAATAATAATATTTCCTTTTTATGGTGAAAATTATTTTTGCAGGAAGAAAAATGAAGTTGAGTCAGATAGATGGAGATGAGAACCAGCAATTTTTCCACACTGCCATTGGGTCAGCCCCTTATCATCGGTCTTCATCTCTATCTAGCCTCTACCATTCCACGCCAGCAGGATTTAATGTCCTGAATTCAATTCCAATACCCAACTTTATGTCGAGGTCTCCTCAGAATGGTTGGAATAAACTACCTGTACCCAATGGAAACGTTCTCTCAGCTGCTTTGCCACCAGAATATGCCCATTCCTTGCACAATCAAGAAAATTATTGGCTTGGAAATGCGGTGTTTAGAAGCCCTTCTATGGAATGTATTGGATTATCGGCAAACAGCAAAGAGAACTCACGGAACCAATCTCCTCTTGCTGGTAAGTTATTATATTTAAAGGTATGAACTTTAGTGTTAATTTTTGCATTCTAATTTATCCAGCCTTCTTTTTGTTTTGCTCTTTCTATTCTCATTTCCTCTCTGTTTTCATTTCTTCTCCTCCTTTGCCTCTTTTTCTTTCTCTCTTCATACTTTATCCTCCAATTCGCTCATTTTCTTCTCCCTCTTGGTCTTCACCTTCTTATCCTTCCTCTCTTCTGTCCATCCTCTTGCTCATATCTTACGTCGTCTTACACTTATTCATTGTCGTCATCTTTCTGTAAATAGTCTTCATCATTATTTTCGATCTCTTGCCTCCTCTTCATCATCTTGTCTTTGTACAGAGCATCCCAGTGGTAAGTACTGGTTTATTCGTCGTCCGCTAAGTGGCGATGATGGTTGAGCAACTGTTGAGTGGTCAGCTCCCCCTCTCTTGGTGTTCATTACCTTACATCATACATGGGCACAATTTTCGGTTACGTGAGGCACTCGATTTGAAATAGTTTGTTTACTAGGAGAGGAGACTGCAGAGTAGGATGGGAAATATAACTGCTGTGACCTGCGTCACCTTATCGTATTCGCTAAGGCGGTCAGTGGCGAATTATTAGGAAAGCGCTTGGTTAACGTGAGAGACTCGAAAACTTTTATTCAATTTGGCAAATTAATTCGGCAGCTTTAATCATAAACCTCTTTACTATTTCTCCATCATTGAATTGATTGAAATCACAGGCGAGAAATTGCGTAACTAGCCAATAATATTCCATCACGTTGTCTACGTTTATTTTCTTGAATATTCTGGCTTTTCTCAAGATTATTTAATAGATTTGCACATTCTCGATCTAAAATAATTTCAGAAAATCATATTTCGTTTTCTACGCACATTTGATATTTTTTTTAAATATAAATTTCTTTTGGAAATAATATGTACAAACAACATTTAATTCCTCGTACCTTTTAATGCAGCGTTTTTAAGGTATAATGTCATATTTAGTATACTATGCAAATGTTAAGATCATAAATTTTCTTCGGAATAGTACGAAAAATAACATTTAATTTGTCTTACCTTCTAATTCAGCATGTTCTTTATGACATAAGGAGTAATGTTGTTGTATATTAAATTTATTAATGCCTAATAGGATTTTCGAGCATAACATACATCGTATGTTCTCACCTTCTAAATAGCAATAAAACTCTTCCTGCCATTTCTTATGAAATAATAGTTTTCTAACGCGTACACACTGCTTTGATAATGCCATAATGCTACCACTGATATTGCTTATGAAAATGATATAGAACCTGCCCTCGCCTAGGAGCTGCGTGAGGGAGGAACGGGGACTGTGAAGATGATGTCACTCGGTGCAGTAAGCTCTGTGAAGGCAGTGAGGCACGATGCCCATCTGTGCCTTACATAATGTTTCAATGACGTTATTCTGAGATTGGAATATGTAGACAGAGAGAGAGAGAGAGAGGAGTTGTGTTGTGTCGTGCCATGCCGCTCATTTAGTTACTACATGGGGCTTACATAATGGTGAGATATTCTGTGCTTGAACTTATTAGCTTGGTGCATAAGTTCGTAGCGTTTTTTCATAAGTTTATTAAACACATCAGATACACATAAGAGAAAAGTTAATCTGCCAATGTTGGAGTAGTTTTTCGATTCCACGCCTGTAGAAATCGCGTGGTTTTGAGTTAAAGAAGTCGTCAAGCCATGTTCGGAGCACATTTTCATCTGGAAAGGAAGTTCCTTGAAGGCTGTTCGATAGAGAGTGGAAAAAGTGAAAATCTGAGAATGCAAGATCAGGTGAATAGGTGGGTGCGTAATGACTTCCCAACCCAACTCCTGGATAGTGTTTCGTGTCAGGTTAGCAGAGTGCGGACAGGTGTTATCGTGGGGTAGCATCACTCCACGCAGTCTTGTTGGTCATTTGGATTGCGTGTGCAAGACGTGTCAATGTCAATAAATGTTGCACGATAGTGGAATGGTCACAGTTCATCACATTTGCCAGTTCTCAGGTACACTGACGTGGATCATTGTGGATTAATGTGTTTAAACGGTCTTAATCAAACCCCGAAGGTCTTCCTGAACATGGAGTGTGAGTAATGTTAAAAGACCCTCCTTAAAACGAGAAAATCATTTTCTTGCCATGCTCTCTCTGATAGCATTGTCACCATACACGGCGCAAATGTTTCTGGCTGCTTTTGCCTCTCTCTTGAACTCAAAAGGAAGAAATGTCGGAAATGTTCCACTTTCTCCACTTGACACTCCATTTTCTAGCGTCCGCGGCTCCACTCACTATCTGCAAAAATGAAAACTTCAATATGTAAACTCAAGCACAGCAATTGAACTTAAAATAAAAAATGAGAATTGATAAATAAACTCATAGCAACTGGAGTACCGACACGCGAAACAAAAACGCTACGAACTTATGCACCAACCCAATACATACGTTATGAAAATTGTGAAAACTTATTATACAGAAAAAAAAATCTTGTGACAAAACAAGGGAAGATAACATTCGTGACGCAATTAGACAAATCAGTGCAGTGGAGCTCATGAATGTGAATGATATACAAATCTGGCTTTCAGGTAGTAGCTCCCTGTAAAGTAGGTTTGAATGATTTCAAGGAAAAATTGTTCCGGAGCCGGGTATCGATCCTGGGACCCTTCACTTAGAAAAAAAAAATTGTGACTGTGTCGTGTATAGTTCCTGGGGTAGCTCAGTCGGTAGAGTGTTTGCGCTCTAAGCGAAGGGTCCCGGGATCGATACCCGGCTCCGGAACAATTTTTCCTTGAAATTATTCAAATGTGAATGATAGTTTTGTATGGTGATGTAAACTCTGTATAGTGCAAAATGGTCACTACTTCCAGCAGCTACTATCATTAGGGTGAGTACAAAATTCCGTAATTAATATGTTGTAACTTTTTAAACTAAACAACAATGTAACTTTATTATCTCAACAATAATAATTCCTTTCTACAATTCACATTAAACGCTCTCGGCAACAATGGGATTTGCTCTCCACACAGTAACACAGTATTCGTTAGTGCACTCCACTGACAATGACAATTTACTTGGACTATTACGAACAACAATGAACTGTTAATCTTAACTAATATTTACAAATCAGAACTGTCAGTTCTCAGTTCACAGTTCTTCTAGCTCAGTCACTCGAGTTCACAGTATCTCGAACCACAGTCCTTCAGAGACAGTCCACTGTACTCGAACTCAGGTCCCTCCAACTGCGGTCCACTGCACTCGAACTCAGGTCCCTCCAACTGCGGTCCACTGCACTCGAACTCAGGCCTTCGGATGCTGACACAGTTGCGGATGCACACTCGAGTCGAACTCCGGTACACAAGACTGGCTAGCTTGCTCTGTTAACTGGCTTACTCACTGAACTAATCATGAATCACACACTGTCTGAGTTCCCTCGCGCTTCTTCTTTTATAACCACAGCGACGTAGCCTGGAAAGTTCGAGTTATTTCGACGCGTGTGTCCATTCTCGAATCGTCTCGCACGCTGCTGCTCTTCGGACGGACTTCTCTAGAAGATTCGGGAGGGTCCGTCCCTCCTTCACTCCGCAAGTAGCAGCTGCGCGCGCACTCTCCCCTCGTCGCGTTGACGTAATACACCCCCTCTGCCCTTCAGCATGCAGATGCTCCCCGTACCAGCGTTTCGTCTGCCGCGCGCCCTGTCGGACGCGTGTTCAAACCCCGTTGCAGCTGTCACAATATCATATAATAATTAATGTTAAATACAACATATTATGATCAGTAAGTAAGCTTGTAAGTTTTAATTCAGTGAAGCACCGTGAGTTTAAGAACCCTGTTGTCGGCAGTCACTTATTGCTGGAATAATTTCTCATTCTCTGGACATGCCAGGCTATTCTCGTTTCTCTCCCTCTCAAGACATGTCAGATCTTTCTCTTCTCTGTTTCTTTGATATCCTTAACATCTATATCAAATTCCCATCGTAATCATTGTTTTCATTGTCTACCATACTTTTTTCTTTCCTTGCATAAAGTTAGAAGAGTTCTTCTAAAACACATTACAAAATGTTTTACTCACCAATTTAACAGTATTTTGCAAACAAGTTTATTTACCTGTTCAGTCCATTACAGTTCGAACGTGTTTTGTTAGTCCAAATTTTGTTTGCTTCTCAGTGTGAACTTTTGTTGTCAGAAGTGTATGATACTGTTTTTCATACAAAAATTTTACTTTATTGATACTAACAAGGGAAGTATCACACCCCACATGCCAAAACTTACCTCGAAACTTTGGTGACATAACCGATGTGCTATGAGAAGATCACGTGCCAAACATTAGCTGCCTGTTTCCACTGCAAGGCCCCGAAATAAACCCCGGAATTTTGCATGTAAGTAATAGGGAAGTGGATACTAGTCGCTACTAGTTGGAATGGACAGCCCTTCCTGTGTGCAAGCCAGTGCAGCGGTGGGTGGCAATCAGCAGCGAACAGACGTACGTGAGTCAAGGTCAGTAATACAAGCGGACAACTACAGGGTTATAGGTCTCGCAAGGACGGAATACCGACAGAAGGAATCGAATCAAACACTGCGATAAGGAAGAGCGGGCGACAGGAAAGGTCATGAGATAACTTTAATGATATTCAAGATCAGTGTGACAATGAAGTGTTTATTCGTTGTGCTTAGTGCCAAAAAGAATTGTGTTTTCAACATTCAATCGATACCAGTCACTTCTGTCTCTTGTTTATACTTCATTGAGAAGATGGGACGCGAGACAGTTTACTCAATTTCACACACGCACTCCACCCCGCTCGCCAGTGAGGCAGGGATGTCCAGCTGCGCCGCATTATCATCTGGCCACAGAAGGATTCCAGCTTCGATTTCGGGGCCTTGCAGTGGAAACAGGGAGCTAATGTTTTGCACGTGATCTTCTCGTAGCACATCGGTTATGTCACCAAAGTTTCGAGGTAAGTTTCGGCATGTGGGGTGTGATACTTTCCTCGTAAGAAAGAAATCGGAGTGTGTGGGGGGGGAATCATACAGTGACCATGAGAACTTCATACATTCTATAGGGATGCTGTGAACATAAGCTGAAGAATTGAGATTAAAACTAAGTTAAGTTCTTACATTTAATGTATTTTAACATCTATGTTCGTGATAAAAGGGGAAGAAATTGTAATGTTTTGACATGAAAGAGTTACTCTGTCACTTGAGCTATAGGTCTCGCAATCACAGATTACTGACGGAAGGAATGTGAATCAAACACTGCGATAAGGAAGAGCAGGCGAGAGGAAAGGTCACGAGATAGCTTGAATGATATTCAAGAGTACAGTCGGAAGAGAAATGACATCGATAGAATCAGTCTTGCGTTGTGATAGTTACATTACGACTTTAGTTTGTTCCATTGCATGTGAATACGTCTCTTGTTATTATTATTATTATTTCGTTCATAAACATATGTTGCGCATTAAATAAGCTTCGAACTTTTCTCTTGCTACGTTCTTTATTTCCACAGCGATGTCCTCATTTGTTCATCTTCTTGGAAGAGACAGTACTTCCATCGGCTCGCACCTCTCCCCTCTCGGCATGCCTACATACACACGTCAAAACAGACAGCAACGCCACCATTGGTTTTCGGTAATCGTTTCTTGCGCGAGCTATACCATGGAAACAGAAGTGTAATGTTAACTTCATGCCTCATGATATTCCACGTAGTCCGTCTTGCTTTATTATTGCTCGCATCTCTTTCGGTTTTTATTTTCCCGAAACACACAACAGTGAACCACACTCACTACTGTACTACGAAGTACAGCTTGATTCAGTTATTTTGACCCCTGCAAAAAGTTGTTGTTGTTGTTGTTGTTTTCTAATGCCAGGCGTTTGACAATAAAGTCATTTGACCTCTTGCACTCCAATATTTTTCAAAGATATTATCATGGCCAGCCACTGAAGCACAGATTTTGAGGTAGTGAAAAATGGCAAGTTGTAGCCGATTTAAGTGAACACCATATTTTAACGTTTTGGTGGCTACTTCATTCACACACAACCCCCAGAATGTCTGGAGGACCACACCTGCTGTTGGTCGACGGGTCCATTGGACCTAGCTGGGAGATCTTGTTGATCACCACCTTTCCCTCCTTAAGCCACTGGAGGACGATTTTAGTGCCATAGCAGGTCAGCACTAGGAACAGAAAAGTAGAAAGAGGAGGAAGGAATGGAAATGAACCCTTAGGCCTCGAATGCTCTAATGCCGTCAGGGTCGAAGAAAGTAAGAGTTCAGTCAGAGGACTGGATAGGAAAGGATAAAGAGGGAATTAGGTATTGGTTAGAGGAAAATTATACCAAATTCAGTCATTAACTCATCAAGCTGACCAGTGCTAATTGATGAGTAGCCCCTCCCTTTAGTTCAGCTTGTAAAATTATGCTTACTAACAGCTGCACCACGGGAAGGTAGGGATGGGACGTTGGGTATTTGTCCAGGTTGGTTCCTTAAAGCCTTCAATGGGAAGGATTAATGGCTCTCCCCCCTGTATCCGACAGATACCCTTTTGCAGCCCCCTACAAAAAGTAATTAGGTAGATTAAGAGCGAGTTACTCGTCAGTTCATCACTACTGGCAGGCTGGGTCACACAGGTCAGGCGGCGTAGTCGTAACACCTAACACCTTCTCCTTATCATGTTGCAGTACACAGTGCCTTAAAACACAATATTCTTCCACATGTCCTGTTACTATATCGTCCCTCCTCTGGCAAACTAGCGAAGTGCAGGGGCGCTTATTTTCACTTTCACTAGTTTGCCAGAGGAGGGACGATATAACCACAAAGTGTGTTGACTAAATAATGTCCTGACATATTTTCTTGACATGAGTGTCTCTCAGCTTCGAGCATAGATATTTTCATTCTTCCTCTTTCCTCTTCCCCTTCTATGCACATTTGCGATTAAATTTCTTCCTTATGACGCAACATACAGCTCGCTCACTATCCAAACAACCGAGGAGAGGGGCCATTAATGCTGAATCGACCTGTACAATAGTACAACACCCTTGCGTAAGTTATAAACTGAGACATAAGGCGAGAGAACAGTGTGGGCTCGTGCCAGCTAGACAGCAGGAATTTTTACGTTATTTATGGCTTATTTAGGGAGACGAGTAACCACTGCTATTCTCACCCCATCCCACCTTGGGACCAGTCATTGAACAGAAAAAGTGAAAGCTGACCAGACCACGAGGCCACAAGACATGTGCCTCAGTTGCACTTTGAAAGCTGCAACTTCAGAGCCCACGAGAACATATGATATGCAGACACCAGACCTGGCCAGAACATTTCGAACCTCAGGAACAAATTTTACTGCAAGACAGGTTTATATACATCACAAAGTTTCCGAATACTTTTATGACTGTATGTTTCATTTAAATAAATAATATACTATATGAAAGCACAAAATTTGAGTTTAGGTAAGCCAAGTGACTAAGGCTGGGTCTCACTTGCCTCAGCCAATCAGCCGCCACTGATATGTATGTATATGCCATAGACATGCAGTCTTACTAATAAACCGTGTATAGTTTTTATACGAGACTTATGCAGAGTTGAGACAGAAAACGTTACTAATAAACCGTGAATAAGCTATGGACGTATAAACAGGCTGTAACTATACAATGGGAATTGCTTTGCAGTAGTTATATACACGAAACCCCTTGTTTAAGCGTTGTATAGCGAAAAAATGGCCGCCCCTCTAACAGCTGTTCGTATCGACTGTCATTCCAAACCAAAGATCATAGAATTATTAGAATAATATTGCTGTAGCTTGTACTCTTTGACCAAAATGTAGTGTGGTAATCGATTAGAGCCAGTTGTACTATCGATATTTAACACGCCACACTAGAGCGCTCTACCGGATGCAATAGAGAACCTCAGATATTCTATTACCTTTCGTAACGAAGTAATGACGAAACTATGACGTAGCTGTGTAACAGTTATACTGTTATACACGATGTATGTTGTGATTATTAGTAAGGAATTTACACACGACTTATAAATGAGCTACTCATTGTATAAGTATAAGACAGTTAAATGTCTGTATATAGAGCTTTTATTAGTAAGACCGATAGGCTATAATTCAGTTTTCAAGTAGAAAGAAC
Organism: Periplaneta americana; assembly: GCA_025594305.2. Lineage (NCBI taxonomy): Eukaryota > Metazoa > Arthropoda > Insecta > Blattodea > Blattidae > Periplaneta > Periplaneta americana. Next base: position 167,358,452 of record JAJSOF020000013.1, on the reverse strand, counting down.
AGAGAATTGTCTATAGTCGAGACTCCTAAAGTGTTTACCAAATATAGTAAGTTGGAATTTTCCTTTACCTACGTTGCTCTTCATCTCTGTATCAAACAGTACATAATATCTTTTATGGTTTGACTCGTTTCTCAGGGAGTGCATGGCAAAGTGTGAAAGACTCCACTACACCATATGCTCAATCAGCTTCAGAAGAACTGAAGTTGTTGACAGCTTCAGGATTTCATGAACACAAGACTCGCATCATGACAGCTAATGGAAGTATGGACAGAGATAAAACACCGGAAGGCTATCGAAGGATTAGAGGTGTTCATAGAGGTTGGTTCTTTCTTTCGTCATGGCATGATTCTTTTAAAGATAATTTTTTTATGCTTAAAAATCTATTAACCATAAAATTTTCTCCAATGGTTTAGTTTCCAGTTGCCACTGAAGCATTCGTCAATATTCACCAGCTGATCTAGTTGGTCACAGTCACTTGTTGTTATTGTCAGAATCTTCATAAACAGTTTAAAACTGTAAACTATTGATCTGTTGTATACCCTCCAAATACTTTTCTCATAATTATTGTTATATTGATCCCTATCTAGATCTGCCTTTTTTTTTTTTTTTTTTTTCTCCCATGGTTTATAATGCAGTGTGAACTGGGACTGTGGTCGTCTTTGATTATACTTACGTATATTATGTTAGTTGATTGGTTCCATGCTTAGTAACTCTTGCCATATTGCATCCCAGCAGTTTATGCTTTCATGCACTTTTCATTAATGTCATTCCAAGTTCTTTGCTAACATTCACATTTCTGTTTCGATAATGTAGTATTACTCCAAACTTTGAAGTATATTTGCGCAGATTGATAACCTTTTTACATTAATTTGTATTAATGCCTAATTAATCTGTACCATACATTAATCAAAGATCTCTTAATGGTTAATAAATTTTAATTGAGTTTCTGCACCAGTGTTCTATACAGAGTGAACCTGAGTAGTATTATTAATTTCAGGGGGTTATTCTTTGAGAAATTTGAAACAAAATATGTTCCATATATCTTAATGTCATCTATCATCTGAAAGCTTCTTCTGCCTCGAACTGTTCTATTCACCCTTCAGTAGGCAGTTTCTTCTCAGCCAGTTACTCACAAGCAAATGTTCTGATGGGGGCAGATAAAAAAGTCAAATTTTTTCTTCCACTATGTTAATAATGTCAAAAGAAGTACTTATACAAATTTTGGCCGCTCGATCGCAATTACAAGGCCATGCAGAAAGGATTTTTCCCTGGGGCTGTTTATAGAAAAAAGCACAATTGCATTGAAATATTTATTGAAACAGATACACCACTTGTTGTGCTATTTGTCAACATATCCCCCACTGGAATTGAGACATTTGTCATACCATGGGATCAATTTTTGTGTCGTAGAAGTCAGCCACCTCAGATCGGAACCAGCGGTTGACTGCGTCTGCATCTCTCTCTGTCATGAGAAATGTCTCAATTCCGATGGAAAATATGTTGAAAAATAGCTCAACAATATCTGTGTCCATTCCCATAAATTTGTCCAATGAAATTGTGTTTTTTTTCTGTTAGCCCCCTGGCAAACTTATTTTTTTACGGCTCTCGTAATTGCGGGCGAGTGGCCAAAATTTGTATAAGCACTTCTTTTGACATTATTAACATGGTACTTACTTATTTACTTACTTACTGGCTTTTAAGGAATCCGGAGGTTCATTGCCGCCCTCACATAAGCCCGCCATTGGTCCCTACCCCGAGCAAGATTAATCCAGTCTCTACCATCATATCCCACCTCCCTCAAATCCAATTTATTAACATGGTGGAAGAAAAAAAATTAACTTTTTTATCTGCCCCCATCAGAACGTTTGCTTGTCAGCCAATTATTTTTTCCCTTCCTGATCAGTTTCAGCATCATTCTTTCTTAAGCCACACTTCTAGCACAGCTTCGTTTCTTATTCTGTCCATTTCACACATTCCATTCTTCTCAATATCCACATTTCAAATGCTATTTAGCATTAGGCCTATCTTATATTAATTCTTTTTTTTTTTCTGTTCTGTCCTTTGTTACTTAGTTTTATTGTAGATTGTTAAAAAGTTTAATCTGAGATGTTGGAATATATATATATATATTTTTTTTACAGTTGTGTAATTTATACTTCACATGATTTCTCCTTCTTAACAAACAAAATTGTAACTGTTAGAAGAGCAAATAGTGTGTTCATATTAAATACTTTGTGTAAACTGTGTGCTCTCCCATGAGTCACCTGCAAATGTCTGTGATTGCAGTGAGTGTAAGTGATGAAAGTTCTGGTGTCGAGGGTGAACAGGAACATCGCGCACCTCTGTCTTCGCAACAAGCATTTACAACTGTACATACTCTTCTTTCCTCACATAGTAATGGATCTCACAGCCGGCCTCAGGTTAGTAAATAACAAGTTTCAGTTCATATTCTAAATACATGTTGAATTAACACTGAAATGCAATGAAACCTCTATCTTCCATGTTTATAATTTTCATATTAAATTATATCAGTCATTTTCACTGTCATATGTAGGAGTCGGTGTCCTTTGGATCTGTAATGACATTGTTTTATTTAATTTCTTATGGAGGCTATTCTATAGAGGTGGTGGTGATGATCAGTAATAATAATAATTATTGTTGTTGTTACCAGTAGCGGACGGTGGGTTTGAAAGTTGAGGATGCCAAGACGGCTTGCTTGACTGATGAACTGAATATAAAAATAGAAGACCTAACCACAGCGACGTACCTCATTCCACGCGTCTCTAGAGATGGCACTCCAGAAAAATCCAGAGCCCTTTCTAATAAACTAAATGCGCGCGCAGGTTTTCCAATTTATTTATGTTTTAGGATTTTAAATCTTATGTTTAGCCAAGACGTGACTGAATATATAAATGATTTTATTACCAAGCGTAGAAAAAAAATAAAAATCTTATGTTTAGGAATATATATGATTTTACGGGAAAAAAAAATAAAAATAAACAACTTACTGTTAATATATTTCAATGGCTTGGTAAAGATTTCCTCTCTTTAGGACACTCTAAGTCCTAACCTACGAATTAGGTCTTTTTAGGTCATATTGAATTTAAGAATGTTACTCTTTGCTACATGAAACGAATAAGAAAAGCAATATTTCAAGAGTAATGAGATTGCAACAAAATGATTCGAACCTAAGAATCCGGGGCTTGCTCATTACTATTACATAATCTAATTTTACAGCAAATTCACTCGACGATCCTCTTTCTTCGCAAGCTGATCAATTAGGTCACAACATACTGAACAACTACCACTAGAAGGATCTAGAGACAAATCTGCATTTGTTTCTGAACTCTCGATATATTTAAAATACTGTATTAATAAATAGATCTCGTAACACAAAAGAAAAAAAATAACAGGAACACCTGCAAACAAGAGAAAAATCTAACAACATAAAAGAAAACTTTTACACAAGGAGAGAAAACTAACAACATGTGACTTAAATTTATAAAACCAAGAAGAGAGAAAGAGAGAAAGTTTCCCAATACAGCCGAAACCAGCTGTGACTATAAGCAGTACAGTGGTATACTTGTCAGCGGTGGGTAGGACGTCCCCAAATTCGGCTCCCCTCGCACGTTCTAGTCAATTTTAAACACTCCGCTAACCAGCTATCTTATTGGTTGAACTGCTGTTGTCATGGTTACCGGGGAGTAGAGTGATGTAGCAGACTCCTCTTCCATAGACACTGCAGGCTGCTAGATGTCGACTATACAGGTTACAACGCTATCTGTTATTTTTCAGTACGAATTATTTGTACTATCTACAGTATAGCGAGCGGGCATCACCAACTGAATGTAGTCGACTTACATCTTAGTCGTAGTGAATAGTAAAATTAATATAAAAGGAAAAATGTTCGCCATTTGCTATAACTTTTTTGTGATCTTAATTCAGCTGAAATTACTGCCATATTATGTTCTGGTAAAATATTAGGGGAGGCAAGGCCTCCCTTGCCTCCCCTGATAATCCGCCGCTGGTTGTTACTATTGTTGTTGTTGTTGTTGTTGTTGTTATTTATTTATTATTATTATTATTATTATTATTATTATTATTATTATTACTGATACTTTTATGCATAATGTTTTCCTGCAGCTGTCGTTTTCTCTTGTCCTCACTCCATTTACTATAGATAGGAGTTCCACTGTATTAATAATCCCATAAATATTGGCTGTATTGCAAGTACTGTTATTATATTCAGCAAGTAAAGTTAGACTTAAACGTTAAATTATAATGTGAAATGATACAGTAGCATAGTAGAATTTAACTATGTTTAATTTCTTTTCTATGAGATGGTCACAATGAGTAATGGTGGAAGTGGAAGAAAATGCAGAACCCCATCTCCATTTACGTTGTCATGCTCAGAGGGTACTGCACGAGGATGGCAAACAGTACTGCCAACACACAACACAACCTACAGTGATACTGAACACGAGCTAGAAGTAAGCACTAGATGTATTAATATTCTTAGATAAATAATTAAACTGGTGCTTGGTATTTTAAATAAAATCCAGTATAAAATGTCATTGTTCTGGTAAGATTAGATACAATAATGTATTGCATGCGTTTTCTCTCTAAAAAATCTACGTAAAGATTAATTTTTGGTCTACAGAATATATTTTGTTATGGTAACAATGATTATTAGAAGAGAAAAATTCACTCCGGCACCAGGATCGAACCCAGGTCCTTGATTCTACGTACCAAGTGCTCTAACCACTTTTGAAATACCCTGTAGTATACTTTCAGAAATAAAATTTCCAGTGAGTCTACCTCGTTCTTGCACCAACATGCCACTAATTTTTCCCTGTATATAGACAGAAGAAATGAAACTTTGTGAATTTTGGAGTTACCTTGCTCTTGCACAAAGTCCTTCATTTGTTCTGGATTTTGTTGTGTAAAGTACCCAGAAAATTTAATTTATTTACATTTTGTAATACCATTGGTTCATCATCTGTAACCAATTGGTCTATCTTCTTTGTTTCCAAATTAGTTTGATCTCTATTCTAGTAAAGTATATTTTGGTATTACCATATTGTATTTCTTTTCAAGATTTGAAGAGCTGGTTACAAATAATATCTATAAAGTATGTTGAAGATTCGATTGTGTCAGTCTGTACTATGTCTAGTCTTGGCTGGTATGAGTTGCTACCAAGTGTGTTGCAGTGTATTCTTTTGCTGTTTCTGTAATTTGTTTATGATTGTGTTCATAATACATGTATGGAGACACAATTCCTTTTCCTGTTGAAATTCAGAGTTGCATCCAAGATGGTGGAGAATTAGGATTGTAATTGGTTGACAAATTAGTCATATAATAAATGGTAATATATGTATTGACCCATAATAATAGTACATTTCGTGCTGGTTGATAGTAATTAAAGAAGAGTATTAATGTTTATGAAACAAAAGCAATGACAATTTCATTAAGCTTTTCAATTACCATTATAGGCGAGTTTCATAACTTTTTATGCTCGACCATATTTCTAACAAATTATTCAGATGTATACATTTTATTTGTATTTGACAAGATCGGAAGTGACCTTGTTCTAGGTCATGAATTGTGAGATGTGTGCAGACGAACATGTATTGATTTTTTCCAAGGAACAATAATGTCATTGACCTTGTGTAATCCCGTTAAACTTGGTATAACCTTGATTATTGAATTCGACATTGAAAAACGAGATGACAAATTGAATTTATTTGAATATTATTTACAATTAACGCTAATTATTATAGTAACAGAACATAACCTTCTGCGACAGTATTAGATTTCCAGCCTCCGTGACTTTTCGCTAATTCTCTTTCGATTGCATATCCGAGAATAATCGATACTTGCGGTTTTATAACGGTATGAAGCTGACTTGTTATTGGCTGAACACCTGTAAGCTGAGTTGTCATTGGCTGAAAAGCACCTGTGACTTTAATGAGTAAATGGTTAATTTGTGACATGCATTAAAGGACTGCTACCAGGTGTATAATTACTACATTTCGGCATGGCCAAGCATAAAATAATGTACATTTATGAGTGGTTCCAGATTTTTGACTCGCCTTGTGTATTGATAAAAGTGAAATGTTGCGTTTCCCTGATGTCTCAAGTTTTTTTTTTTTTTGATTGGCAACTCTAGACTTCTTGCTTGGCAGTCTTCTTGTTTTGCGCTGTATTCTATAGCTGCTAGTTTATAGAATATCACAACTACCACATTCTGCTATTCATTGATGTTACGTTCAAGCATTGTCTTGTTTCTGCAGTATCTGAAGATACTCTATCTGCATAAAGCTCACTTCATTGTTAAATTTACTTTGTTTATACATTTTAGAATAAGAGATCCTCTTGGACGTGTTATTTTAAGATGAAATTTTAAATCCATTTTTACAGCATTATTTTAATCCCATTTCCACTTCAAAGTTGGGAACCAGCGGTAATGCATCATGTCACAATCCTGTTGAACTTCAAGTTACAAACCTGGACCAAAATATTGATGCCAAAGAGTTGAAGAGGATGTTGCTGTCAGTTTTTAGAGAACATGTTATGGTAAGTGGAATTCCTGTTTCATTTCGTTTTCAGGTGGATTTATAAAAGTACAAGTCAGTGAGGAAACTACAAATTTTTAATGGAAATTAAATATTTAAGGCATTGTATTAAGATGTTAAAATAGTGCAGTTTGTATCTTCCATATTTTTGTGTTTCTTCCCACATTTGATTGTCGGTTTGTAAATTTAACACTTAGGATATAGACAGCAGTGGATGTTGACTTTTGAAACAACAAATGATCAGTAGTAATTTGTGTTAAGAATTATTTTCTGTTACATACTGTACAATTAAGTGTATCCTTGATTGTGTTTCACTAATGGTTGAGAAAAGAAAACTGGGCTGTTAATTGCAGAAATTTGATCTCCGTGTGTTCTAATTTCCTTTTAACAAAACTGATCATCAAATTTTCACAATTTTATGGTAAATATCATTTGCCATAATATATTCAGATTTCAATGTTTATTGCAAGTAATTGTAATTTTTAGAGTAGTTAATTCTTTCCTATAATATACCTCAATCAAATGATAAATTTATCTTATTATGTACCCCTCTGTCTAGTCTTTAATACACTCTAGGAATACTTTGAACACTACATACAAAATGTTTATACAGTCAGTGCGGACATACTGCGGAGAAATTTTAATTACTTCACCTTTCATAAACCACATAGAATATGTTCAAAACCAAGCTCTCAGACTCATTACTGATGGAATCAAAACAACGCCAATAGATTCTATGAGATTCCTCACTAATATTAACAGCATCAAAATGACAATAGAAGAAAAAGCACTGATTCAATATGAAAAACTTATCAGATTACCAGGAAACAATTGGCATTCATACAGTCCTCTCTGTAGATTGAAAACTCAAAAAAGTTTCATGTCCATTGTTCAAGAATTAAAACAGAAAATCAATATGCCAAATTTAAAAGAAAACTTACAAATTAAACTGTACATTAACTCTATTAAATATAGAATATAATCTAAATTTAACAGAAGAAATACTGAAATCAGAAGTAAACACTGAAATACTGAAACAATTGTCTTTAGAGACGATTAATATTAGGTATCCTCCACAAAACTGGCTTCATTTATACACCGACGGATCCTTGATCTCCAGAGAACAAGGTGCCAGTGCAGGTGTTAAATTTACTCTCTTTATCACTTTATAATGAGATCTCTTGGATATGGAACAACAAGTTTTGATGGTGAAATCATTGCAATAAGTGAATGTCTCAGGAATCTTCTATCCACATCAATAAATTTAGGAATGCAGTTATATTGTCAGACTCCAAAGCAGCTATTCTATCAATCGTCTCTAAACACACACCTTCATCTCAAACAGCAGAAATAACTAAAATGCTCTCTCAATTAATATCACTTAATAAAAGAATTGTATTCCAATGGATACCATCCCATTGTGGAATCCTGGGAAACGAGAATGCGGATGCTTTAGCAAAGAAGGGCAGCACTGCTACTTACAGACCTGTTACTAAATCTACGTATTACTCTGTGAAGAGATTTATTAAATCTACATACTTAGACTTCAACAAACAAAATTTGATGACTCGATCCCAAGGGAAAAAATGGAACTCTCTGCATCAAAATCTACAGTTAATTCCCGATTTACCACGAAAATCGTCTGTAGCTGCATTTAGATTGGCAACAGGCCATGATTGTTTGGCCAAACACCTGCATAGAATTGGAATATATCAATCCCCTAACTGCCCATTGTGCAACTCAAACCAAGAAATGGATATCACACTTGTCAAATCTGTGCTTCAGTGGCTGACCATGATAATATCTTTGAAAAATATTGGAGTGCAAGAGGTCAAATGACTTTGTCAAATGCCTGGCATTAGAAAACAACAACTTTTATACATCCATCTGATCTTAAATTTGTCTTTTGTAATACACCTGCATTTGATCTTAAATTATTTTTCTATAATACATTCAAATTAAACAATTAAGAACTAAATACATGACATATCATTTTTTCACATTACAAGTGAAATGTATAATTAAAACAAAATTAAGAATTGAAAAATAGCACTGGAAAAAAATCGGCCAAGCATTTTTGAAAATAGAAATTTGATTCCTGATTTCCCATGGAATAAAGCAGCGGCATTATTTCGTTTAACTACTGGGCATGATTGCCTGGCTGCACACACTCACAGATTGAACATCTCCACCGTACTTCAATGTATTACTTGCAAACAATCAGATACTACAATGAATGAAGAACATATACTATAGTATCGAACAGTAACCAAAACTTAAGGAGATATACCAATCCAATTAAAAAATTAACTAGTGGAATGCTAGATGGAAAATGGAAGAAATCCAAAATCCATATCATTAGCAAACAATGGCAGCAACACTCATGTCTGGTCTTAAATTTCTCTCCTATATTACGAGGCGTGTTCTTGAAGTAAGTTCCAAAAGGGCGTAGTAAGTAAACGGGAAGATATTTACAAACCATTTTTGTTGCATTATATTCCCCACACTTCAATTACTTCTCAACATAATCTCCACCATTATTGAGGCATTTATCGAGTCGTGGCACAAGTCTTTCTATTCCCTCATTGTAGAATTGCGATGCGAACCACTCCCGGACTGCTGTTTTCACTTCATCGTCGCCGTCAAAACGTTGATCACTGAGGAACTTCTTGAGGTGCAGGAAGAGATGAAAGTCACTCGGAGCCAAATCCGGGCTATAGGGGGATGGTCAATTTGTTCCTGTCCTCATGAATTTTTTCATCGACAGCACGCACCAAATGTCATTGATCAAAGGTGGCCGACCGATACGCTGCTCGTCATGCACAGAGACGCGGCCCTCGTTGAACTTCCTAACCCGTCTCCTGACCATTCCATCACTAATGGCATCATCACCATACACCTCACAAAGTTGACGATGAATGTCAGCTGGTTTGATATTTCTCGCATTCAAGAAATGGATAACAGACCGCATCTCATAGTCGGATACTGCTCGATCACTTTAAACATTTCAACTGATCACAACTAACCACACACACGGATTGAAGCTCTGAAACTGCGTGCACAGCTTGCCTGAGGACTGAAGAAGAAAACACGCATGCGCAAAATAACGATTGCAGCAATGCGACGGCTATAATTGAAAACGGAACTTACTTTAAGAACACGCCTCGTACATTTCTGTCTAATATTAAACTTTTTTCATAATAAGCTCCTGTCTGATCTTAATTGTTTTTTTCCTACAGTATACCATGTCTAATCTTAAATTTCACCCCCATCTAATTTCAGTTTTCTTATAATACACCCCGTCTATCCTCTTCTCTTTGTAATGGTTGAAGTGTGACAAAATAGTTGTAATCTTGTACTGAACTATTGTTGCAGGTGCTTCATGTGTCCGTGTTCGTACAGTCGGATGGCAATTATGCAGCTCATGTGAAAGTGCCTTCATTGCAAGACGCTCAGTATGCGATATCACAATTGCATCGACGGAAAGTTGGATACAAACGAATACTCATATCATATGCCAGTAGTGGTGGTCCGAGCCCACAGTTGATAAGGTATGTCCCCTGCGAGGATCTTTGTCAAATAAGACTGGAAATTGCAATATATGGTACTTTTACTCACAAAAGTTTTAATAGCATTAAAAACACACTGTCAAGTATGTGGGATTTAATGTGTAACGTGTGGGAGAAATATACGATTTTCTCTTAGATTAAGTTTCTTAAATTTTATTTCTCCTCCAGTACAATGATACTTGTCTTGTTTGCAGGTCACAAATTATTTCCTTGCTGTTGGAAGTACCAGGGCATCGACTCCCATTGTTCAAGTTTCGTGAGTTATTTGAGAGTCGTTACCTAACATCTGTAAGTGTGTCAGACATGTACAAAATGAAAGATGTTTGTCTGATAACAGAAGAAACGACAGGAAGGATGGTAATACTGAATCCTGATCATCGCAATACTCCATCTCCATGCTTCCTTTCAAGTGCACAGGTGACTATTAAAATAAATATAATTGGGTTTCTCTTCTGGTGACTTTGTTTGTAGTTACTTTACTCGAGGATGGTGTTCTTTTGATTGTGGATTGTGTTATCAGCTAGTATACCATGAATGATAATGTATAGACTGCACAGTGAGGTCACAAAGTGGGCGTATCCCCCATGTATTCTTTTTTCACTTATTTGTGAATGTTGGTACCCCCATGTTTACGTTGGTACCATGCTACCATGGTAACTGTACAGTTATATAAGCAAACATGGATTACCAGGGTCCATTACCATCGAACAAAGATTAGTGATAGGAGTTTGGCTTCATGAAAGATGTCATACTGGCGATACAGTTCAAAAACAATTACGAGGCGCATCCAGAAAGTAAGTTTCCCGATTTTTTTCCCTTGAAAGTAAACGTAATTAGCCGTGTCAATTGCTCATGCGTAACAGATCTATGACGTATCAATCATATGCCAGCCGGACAGGTCCCGCCTGGTGCCAGTACCGTGGCAGCAGTGGTCCGAAATGGAAGCTCTTATTCCCTCTCCTGCTGCCTGCGAGGTTCGGTCGGTGATAAAGTTCTTTAATGCACAAAGCATTGCGCCAATTGAAATTCATCATCAGGTCTATGGACCCAAACATCATGAGTAAGCAGATGGTGTGTCGCTGGTGTAGGCAGTTTTCCAAAGGTCGTCAAAGTGTCCATGATGAAGAGCGCAGTGGGCGACCGTCCCTCATCAATGATGATCGTGTTGAACTGGTGCGGCAGTGCATCATGGAGAACCGTCGCTTCATGATTACGGAGCTGAGCAGCCATTTTCCGCAGATATCGCGATCCTTGTTGCATGAGATTGTCACTAAGCACCTGCTGTTCAAAAAGGTGTGTGCCAGATGGGTGCCGAAAAACCTGACACCCGAACACAAAATGCAACGTTTAGAAGCAGCACTGACATTTCTGCAACGGTATCACGATGACGGCGACGAGTTCCTCGACAGGATCGTCACAGGTGATGAGACTTGGATTTCCCACTTCACCCCGGAAACCAAGCAGCAGTCAATGCATTAGCGGCATAGTGGATCTCCGGTCAGGACGAAATTCAAACAGACGCTGTCGGTACGGAAAGTGATGTGCACGGTGTTCTGGGACAGGAAGGGCATTCTGCTCATTGACTTCCTTCCAAGAGGTGAAACAGTGAACGCTGACCGTTACTGTGAAACACTGCGAAAATTGTCACGTGCCATTCAAAACAAGAGGCGTGGAATGCTTACTGCAGGTGTTGTGCTCCTCCATGACAATGCTCGTCCACATACCGCTCGGCGCACAGCAGCTGTTTTGACGGAATTTGGCTGGGAGTTGTTTGATCATCCACCCTACAGTCCTGATCTTGCTCCCAGCGATTTTCACGTTTTCTTGCACCTCAAGAAATTCCTGTCCTCCGGTGAGCGTTTTGGCAACGACGAAGAGCTGCAGACGTCTGTCACACGCTGGTTCCATTCACAGGTGGCAGAGTTCTACGACAGAGGGATACAAAAGTTGATCCCACGATACGACAAGTGTCTCAATTCTGATGGTGGCTTTGTTGAAAAATAGCTGAAACATTGCTGTACCTGTTGCCGATAAATGTTTTCCTGAAAGTGTGTGTTCTTTTTTTTTTTAAATAGGGAAACTTACTTTCTGGATGCGCCTCGTAAAATGAAATTTCGTGACTGCTTTGATGTGGAACAGCCAAGGAAACAACAATGTTGAGGTGGGAAAAACATGAATTCGCAGTATGTAGTGTGAAAGACTGTTTCAGAAGTTGAAGGTCGAGAACAAGGTGGGAAACATGCTATGCTGTTCAGACCTCGATGGAAAGATCTCCCTGAAATCCACTAGGAAAAGATCTGCAGAGTTTGGCATTCCTCGTTCGACCATAATGAAACACATGAAAGTTGATTAAATGTCAAGCATTTTCGTCCATTTCACATCATTGAATTAAGTGATGCTGAAATGAATGCATATAAAGCGGCACGTGGGACATTTTTGTATGCAATGTTCCCATGATAATGTCCTCTTCACGTGGGAGGGGGGGGGCTTATGTGTGTGTGTTTTTAAATATATATATATATATATATATATATATATATATATATATATATATCCATTTTGAAGTTGCACACCATTGCCTGGGCCCCATTATCCATGATTTGTATTTGTCAAGAGTTATGTTGTGTACTAGGGTAGTGTGTGTAAGTGTGGTGTAGGGAATGGATGATGATGATGATGATGATGATGATGATGATGATGATGATGATGATGATGAAGGGAGAAGAGGAAACCAGGTGTTGGCACATAACCTACTCCTGTTGAATAGCACCAAGGGTCCGCCAGACTTAATCCGTGGTAAGAATAAACATGAGTATATAGTATATACTGGACTTTTTTTAGTATATACTCTTGTTAGTAAGAATAAAAACATTTGAGTACCTACTCATTTTTGATTACATACTCATAACATGGAAGCATAGTAGAATATACTCAAGTGTCCATCTTGTACAGAATATATACTCATGCTTGATAAGAATAAAAGCTAGTATATTCTCATATTTATAAGTTCGTTCTCATGTTATTCTGAGTATGGTTTGTAGCAGGCTTAATTCTGAATATTTGTTGATTTGTGTTCAGTTTAAAGTTAAATAAAAAAAAAAGGCAGAATTTATGAACGATGTAGTACCTCACATAAAAATATAGAAAAAGACGTGAACTTCAGAAGCCTTTAATGCTTCACAAAAGTGAATGTGATAAAGGTTAAACACGTATTTGTTGTTCATAAAAATCATAACCTATAAAAATACGAATGGCTATCAAATTATAAGGTTAGATTGTATTATTAAATATAATTAACAATTACAGTTTATTTTGTAAAATTTTAATTGCAAAATGCAGTTACTTGTAACTTTAAATTATATATATATATATATATATATATATATAGCTCTCTATAATAAAAAATAGAATTAGCATAAGTGGAATTCTAGAAATGGATTGTAATCTCTATCCAACATCCCGTAATGACGATTTTCCAGTACTATTTTCTTGTTTATTAACGCCACTTATCTGATTCACTTTCTCTTTCATCTTTATTTATTTATTTACTTATTTGTTTATTTAATTAATTAATTTTATTTATTTGTTTATTTATTTATTTATTTATTTATTTATAAAAAGCAAAACACAAACCACTACAGCATGCGGCTAGCATGTGAAAGTCTATAAAAAAAACTGAGCATCACAGTGCAATGTGGTCAAAGAGGATAGGTAACGCGAGTACATACTAACTTTTAAATGATCAAGAAGGCTGTGGAGATGAGTATATATTCGCGTTAGGTAGAATGTCTTTATTCTTACGTTCTAGTAGTTACGAGTATATAATCACAGGAAATGCTCATACTCAAAAGTATAAACCTTGAGAAAGTACTTAAGCTTTATTCTTACTACCCAATGTCCCCATTCAGCTAACGAATCACTGTAAACAGTGACATATGCCTTCACTTCATATGCACTGCGGAGAGATTTGGAATTTAACCTGAACATAATGGTGTACAATTTAACAGCTGTATTGTTTGACAGGCTGTTTGCACTTACAGACATAGATCATTCTTTATTTTCATGAGTGTACATCATTGTTTAACTGCCTCTGGAGTGTTTCCTGTACTTAGCATACCTTGTCAAGTTGTCCGGGACATTATACATTGTAGCATTTATGTGCAGATATTTGTATTGTCGCCACAATTAAATTTTTTCATTTGTTGTGTAGGACGGTCAGTCAATGGAACTACCCTACTGCACACTGCATCCTCGTAAACCAGGACCAGACAAAGGCTGGGCTGAGCAGGAAATGGGTGTACTTCCTAACGTCCGCATGGGACTTGAAGCTCTCTCACTGCATATTCATACTTTACTTCAGACACACAATGGCAGTCTTCCACTGCCGAGGTAAGTGCATGATTTTTCATACTATATCTTGTCCTGGGTTTTCAAAATAATGTAATTTTACTATGTGTGAAGTTTTATTGTTCCATGCTGGACCCAGTTTCTTTCACTTTAAATTTATTATTTAAATAATATAAAAAAATTAATAATAAAATATCTTTTGCATGATGTAGATTTTGCATATGTTTATGCTTAAATTCTCATCTTCCCCCTTCTTAAATCTCTCATCCAGTCCTTTCTCTCTATAAATTTTCCGACAATTCCATCACTTCTGTTCACTCTGATTTCCCACTTTCACCTTTTCTCTCCACTGCCTCGTTTTTCTCCACATCTGTCTTTACCTTTGGCAGCTGGGGTCATTTGGTAGTGCAACTGGTTAAGACGAAGGTTCTGGGTTCACTCCTGGGATGGTGGCGAGATTTTTCTCGTTGCCAAAACTTGCAGAATGGTCCTGAGAACTCTATCTCCTGTCAAATTGAGTACCAGGTCTTTCCCAGTGGCTAAAGGTAGTCAGAGTGTGGTGCTGATCACATCACCTCATTCCAATGCCAAGGTTATGAAAATATGGATCTGGTCTCTTCTCCATATCCCTAAGTGTCTTCATGATATGTAAAAGGGTTACCTCCTTTACCTTTAGCTCATCACTTTTTCTTAATCGTACATTTTTTCCCTTTTTCCTGTTTCTTCTCTTCCCCTCTGCTCCCTTTTTTTTTTTTCTTTTTAAATTTCCTCTTTACATCCTTTTCCACTGGAATTGCATTGATTACAGATTGAGGGTGGGTACTAGTCTACATGCACTTAAGTCATACATATGTGGACCCCTGTGTGTTGTTTCTTAAGTTTCATGTCGGCGAGAAATGGCCCTTAAATTGTTCTTGGGTCCCTCTTATTTAGAGCTATTTTACTTGTAGTAAATCTACAACAAATTTCTCTTGGTTTCACTTCTCTTTTGAGGAATGTCGTGCTAGTGATTTTTTAAGAAATCATCACTGAAGTTAAAGTTTGAATCTGTGATTCTCGGGCTCTGAATAAAATATCAATTGAATAATTTCAAGGAAAAATTGTTCCGGAGCCGGGTATCGATCCCGGGACCCTTCGCTTAGCGCACGAACACTCTACCGACTGAGCTCCGGAACAATTTTTTCTTGAAATTATTCAAACCTGCTTTACAGGGAGCTACTACCTGAAAGCCAGATTTGTATAAAATATCAATTATCCTAAAATTCTAGATATTTGACTGTCTTCAAATACCCCCAAAAATGAGCAAAAATCTCTACTCTGTATAAAAATAATAGCGTATACCTTTGCTGAGGTTCTGGCTGATACATTTATTACCAGACTGTACATCTCATTTGAGGATATGTGTCGGAGGAACAGTTGTTGCATACATCTCAAACTGTATAAACTGGATTCATTTCTTATTTTTAGTAATCGAAACTATTGATATTCTTACTCCATCTGACTGGTGTAAACACTTAATGTCTTTCAGTTTGCCCATTTGCTACAGTGCCCAATTTGATAGCCTTGCAGTGGATGAGACAGGCGTGCCTCTAGAACATCTTGTGAGCTGTCTCCCAGGCATAGAGATATATCAAGGAGTGGGTTGCGTTAAATATGTGCGATGGCTGAAAAGTAAGGCAAATGGAGATGTACCAAATGATGGTGAGTTATCAGTTATCCATTCAGAGTAGCCCAGAAATTGTATACACTGTTTCTTCATCAATAACTTTGGAACAAATTGAGATAAAATTCTCGTTTTTGGGGAAATTGTAGTTTAATGTAGGTGTATACTTCTTTTGGGCTATTCTGTATGTGAAAATTAGTGCTAATATTCTTAAATTTGAAACTAAGAGGTGTTCTTACAAATGTTGTTGTTGTCTAGTGCCTTGCATTTGGCAATGAAGCCATTAGCAGTCGTGCTTTCCAATACTTTTGAACTGTAGTTTCTTCTGATCTTAATGCTTCACAGGTCTTCAAGTGATCTTCATTCATTTTTGCTGGATCGTTACACAGGACACATACGGGTGAAGCTGAGATACCTATTCTGTAGAGATGACTTGCTAGACAGTCATGATTTGTCAATAGTCTGAAGGCTGCAACTGCTGTTTTCCTTGGTCTCTGGGGGATTATATCTGGGTTGGAAAGTAGTGTAATCCATTTTTTGTCTTTAGCATTTGATTCTATTTCTTGTAGGTATGAATGAGAAAATTTTGTAGTGATCAAGCGTGTTATTGAGGAATATGATAAATTAAATTTAGATTTTTGTTTTATTGTTGTGCCTTTCTTGGCAAGTGTGTCTGCGGTTTCATTCCCCATGACTCCACAGTGTGCTGGAATCCATTGGAGACGGACAATCTTATTAACTTTTTGGAGTTGTGTTAACATTTTGTAGCATTCTCTTATTTTTGTTGACTTCTTTGTAGCATTTGAACATATTCCCTGAATTGCAGCTTTAGAATCTGAAAGAATTACTGCCTTGTTATATTTATTTAAGAGAAGATTTAATAACTGTCAGAGAGCAATGTGTATAGCCTCTATTTCACCATCATAATTTGTTGTGTCTCTGCCAACAGAATGATAAAAGGAAAGATGTGTACATGTAACCCCAGCTCCAGTAAGGTTTTCTGTGGTTGATCCATCTGTATATATGTGTAGCCATTCTTCTGTAGGGTATCTAGTATTGATCGTTTCCAGTGCTAGAAGTTTTTGTATTTCTTTTGGTGTGTCTGATTTACTTATTTCCTCTGTTAATTCCAAACTGAAGGTAGGTTGCAATAATTCCAATGGATTTTCTCTTATAAGTAAATTTTCTCTTGTGTTAGGAATGCTCAGTTTGGATTTAATCTGTGTTGCCTTTTCTAGGAAACTACTATGAGTTTTAAGGATTGAAGAAGGGAGGTTCTTTTCTGTCCATTTAGAGTTTGGCAGTCGTAACATTGTCTCATGTTGGAGCAGTGCTTGTTCTTCTATTTTTGTTGTTATTGATGGGATCCGTGTTAAGGCAAGCATGGCATCAACAGGTGTGGATTTAACTGCTCCAGTGATTAGACGAAGAGCCTGATTTTGTAGTTGTTCAAGTTTATTGATGTTAGCATTTTCTACTGTTATTAATGCTTCAGAACAGTACAAGAGGTTTGGCTTAATATACATTTGTTCTTACAAATGTAATTCACTCTGTTTAATAGTCCATTCCAACTTAAAGCTGTGTAGGCCTATATTTAATATCGTAGTATATTGTTTATTCTATATGCTGAGTGTTAAATGAATAATATGTGAAATTTTTACCTTAGATTTAATCTTAAAATAAATTTAAATTAATTGCTTCGTATGTTGAACAAGTTGTCATACTGATGTGAGATAATTGCTCTTCCATTCAGTTTAATGTGATTACAATTGTTAACTTGCAAAAAAAAATGGTATAGAGACTGAATTGTGTTGCAGAAATAGTGAAATGTGTGAGTCCTCCATTAGTCTCCCAGCTGGCTCTGTTCAGCAGAGAACTAGTGGATTTGCTCAAAACTTCCCCACACTGCCAGTTGCTCTTCAACCGGTTTATTCCTGCTTACCATCACCACTTTGGAAGACAGTGCAGAGTGGCAGACTACGGTTTCACTAAGCTAATTGATCTCATGGAGGCTTTGCCACATATTGTACAGGTTTGTACACATTATTTGTATATTAGGGCTTGTTAATTTGTTCTGGAAAACTGCAATGGATATTGAATTAATCGAAACATTAAACCTATGTTATAGAGACACTTTCTTCTGAAAATTATAGACTCCTTTTTTTTAGGTTATAGCCTAGATCATATACGAGGCCTGTCTAAAAAGAGGCCTGTCTAAAAAGTATCCGACCTTAAATTTTCCTGCGCAAAGTAGTGATTCTAAGGTGGCGCCACTGTGCACGGTGGAAGGAGGAACCGTAATGCGCATGCTTGAATTTTTTCACTGCATTCGCTTGTGCCAGTCACTGGCTGGTGGTTGCCAAGTAAGGTGCTGTTCTAAGTGTTTGTCGGATTTACTTTTCTCGCAAGATGACTGAACGAATTGAGCAAAGATACTGCATCAAATTTTGTCAAAAGCTTGGTGATTCTCAAAGTCAAACAATTCGTAAGATTCAGCAGGTGTTTGGGGAAGATGCGATGAGTGTAACACAAATTAAGGAGTGGTTCAACAATTCAAAAACTGGCCGCACATCAGTGGAAGTGAGCAGCTTGTGGCAGGCCCCAAACTGCTCGGAGTGCAGCTGTTGTTGAGAGGGTGCGAAATTTGGTGATGGCAGATCGTCGTTTGACCGGGAAAGTAAAGATTCTGCACATGCAATTTTGCGTGATGATTTGAACATGAACTGGCTGCTGCCCAAGTTGTTGTCCCCGAACAAAAGAACTCCGTCATGAAATGCACAGGACCTTCTGGACACCGCCAACACTGATCCTGGGTTTCTGAACACCGTGATAACTGGAGATGAGTCATTGTATGGGTCTCGTCGCAATGGAAGCATCCCGAGTCTAAGACAAAAATATGCGAAGCAAAATCAAGTGATGCTGACTGTTTTCTTTGATGTCCGTAATTGTGCATCACGAATACGACCGGAAGGACAAACTGTGACAAAGGAGTACTATCACGATGTTCTCCGGCGACTCCGTGATGCAGTTCGGCGCAAAAGACCAGACATGTGGATGGCGAACATCTGGCACTTGCATCATGACAACACCCCCGCACATTCATCCCAATTGATCCACACTTTCTTGGCCAAACATGGAATTACAACCGTTTGCCAACCTCCCTACTCTCCAGACCTGGCTCTTTGCGACTTCTGGTTGTTTCAAAATTGAAGACACCACTGAAAGGATCCGTTTTGAGAGTAGAGAAGAGATAATGCGGAACGCGACGACGGAGCTGAACACCATTCCAAAAGAAGACTTCCAGAGGTGTTTCCGGCAGTGGAAGGATCGGTGGGCTAAGTGTGTGCAAGCACAAGGGGCCTACTTTGAAGGGGATTAGGATCCCAACCCCGTCAGGAATTTGAAATATTTTTTCTGGCTAGAGGTCAGATACTTTTTAGACAGGCCTCGTATGTGTTGTACGACCGTCGCTTAGGTCGCACTGATTGCTAGCCGGATGGCTACTGCGTTCGTCTTCTGCTCATTCTCGTCAGGATTTCTGACACCACCATTGTACACAACAATGGAAAACTACTTTTCGGGAATAACTGGAGCTCTCAGGATACTATAGGAAACTACAAGACTACTAAACTAAGTTTGAAAATGATTGCGTTATTGTACACTACTTGATTTATTCTATATTTACAAAAATATACAAAGTTACTTACAAGGTAATTCATCAGATGACGCCATGCCACTCAGATTCACGCTCTCTGCCAGTCTTCACCAACTGACTAACTGCTGCATCTCCTTTCCAACACTTTTTATGTTTCGGTACCCGTTTCCCGCCCAGGGTACCGACCACGCCATCCACCAAGTGAGATGGTCTTAAAACACTTTTGACTTCACGTACTTACAAATATCGTCTTAATCATTTCTTATACTTAATTTTAATTTAGTGCATTATAGTGACAAGTCACTATAATGAGATTACGTGCAAGAAAAGAGTCCGAACAATGCGTAATATAATTTAGCCAATTAAAATGCATGCTTTGTCCTACTGGACCAATGGGATTGGGCCAGCAAACGATCTGAAGCGTAAGAATACTTTCGTTGTAGGCAGTGATTTTACCATACGCCCGACAAGAGACTATACCGCTGGCTAAGCATCCAAGACCGTGTATTCCGCTGATTCTTTTCCTGTTTCAAATTTAATACTAAACAGGAAATCATGCTACAGGGCGTTCTTTAGCCCTGGGGCATAACATATGTATCAGATAACTCATCGCTATATTAAAATCGGCAGCACTTCGAAGAGAACAACCGCCAGGATTGCGACCCGTCCTCTGTAAACGAACACGAGATGGCAGTACAGTCGCTAATGCAATTCAAATGGGAATTATGACGTGACTTCTTATGTAACAACTAGATGGCAGCGTAGTAAACCTGACAAAAGTTGTTAACCTCAAAGCCTATAAAGCCGATCTATCTGGGTATATATATAGGGTTATAGCTTGAAAATTGCATATTACAAGATACAATTTCTTAACATTGTCACATTGATGTGTTATAATTGAAAAATGAATTCCCTTACATTTCTTAGAACATTTCTTCCCTTAGAAAACAATAACAACCTTTCTTACAGGATTTTAACAGAATAACTTAGTAAATAGTGTAAAACTTAGTATACACCGACTCTCGTATTTTTTGATGAAATGCTAAGTTTGTGTACAGACTTTGACTTTGAAATTAATAGCTGACACTCTCTTTAATGCCATGTCACAAAGGCAGTGAGCCTACAAATTATACAAAAAGTTGTAATTACAACAAGAAAAAAAAATGGCTTTCACACATTTTATTAAAAATGTCAGGTTTTTGCTAAGTTTTATAACAATAGCATTTTCTATTTTATTTTATTATTAGAACTTAAATGTAGATGTAAAAACATTTTATCTTGCTGAAATGTTCTGGAAAAAAATTTTCTAGGCCTCTTATTTTATCAGTAAGTAATACCTTTTAATCTTTCCTTAGGAACTGTAATTTTTGCTTGCTCTCTCGGCCAATTTTGAAGACAATGACACATATCAATATCTGGACTAATTTGTAAATATATGAAAAGACCCAACCCCACTGGGCTAATAAGTATAAAAATATTTGATTTTTAAAATATTATTATCTTACTTAAGTTTTGCAGTGTATAAACTCAGTAAATTATAAAAATGATTATCTAAATTAAGATAATCTCTACATTTACTTACATAACCTCAAAACGTTTCACTTTCATGTCATCAATATAGCATCAGTACAATTAATGAAAAATAGATGCATCATGATATTAACTTAAAAATTTTTTATTTCTAATGATAATAATGTCATCAAACCACCTCAAGTTTCGTAGATTTGAATATCCAAATCATCATCTTCTTTGCAGAAAATTATTATACACTGCAGAATCAGTTTTTAATAAAAATTGAATTGAGCTCTAAATTATCTGGAAATCCTGCAGGTCATTTTCTGTAATTATTGTTTATTGTAGTGTTTTTTGTTCTGAAATTCAATCATCCTTTTCGATAAAATTAGTTCTCAAAACTGACAACAGATGGATTTTGGAAAATAGGAAAATTATTTTTAGGGAAATTGACATTTCACTGAAAACTAAATAACCTCCAAAATTTGGGTTCCAAGCTTCAAAATGAGGGATTTATTAAAATTTTCAGCTTTTGACATTACTGAAGGTCCATTACCAGTTCAAATTATATATATAGATAGCTACCTTCACCATTAAAAGCAATTATTTAGGGCATTTTAGACTGTGACATTGCTTTTAAGTCCAATAAAACACTTGTATTTTGTTCCTTTCTGTGAAAGTTATTAACGTTTAATGAAAGTTAAAATTTTAATTGCTAGGAATAAAATAGGTTAAAAAGTAAGAATCTAAGGAACTGTCACATGGTTACGCCTATACATGTATTTATTATTTAATTTTTTTCTGTACACTTATTATTATCGTTGTTTCTGTGCCCCACTGTTGTCCATTGTTATCCACATCATATGTTGCACATAGTACATACATACCTGTACTTGAATTGTTTTCAGGTGATGGGGGAAGGCAACAAGAGGGTGATAACGCTCTCACATCGAGCCCAGGTGCGTCGCTTCACATCTGATCTGCTGAGAATTCTTAAATCTCAGGCCAGCAAGCAAGTGGCTCTTTCAGAATTTCCTACGGTATACCAGCGTGTCCTTAGCCGGCCTTGGGACATTGTTGATTACGGAGTGTGTGAACTCAAAGATATTCTGGGAGAAGTGTCAGAGAATACAGTCGTTGTTACAGAACAAAATGGTGATGTAATCATCTCCATACCTAAAAGGGAACAAACTGCAGAAGAAATGGAAAAGACAAAACAGTTTGCAGGCGAGGTAAGACATCTTGGCTACTCCTCCTATAGTCCCGTCGCTCTAATTTCCAGCAGCCAATGGCGTTGCAGGTCGGCTACATTTAAATGTGTGCGTCTTGTGACTTGCTGAGGAAGAAGTTATTCATTTCTTAAGGCTCGATAAATAATATAATCGCCCGCCATTTTGGCTCTTTCGTTGGCGTTCACAGAAAGCACATGAAGACTTTATTTGCCGCTCAATTATTTGCTGAATTACATTGCGTTTGATTTATTATCATAGGAGCTACGACATGATAATGTTTAACGGTGTGGCAGATAGATTCCTCGTATGGTAGATAAAGTTACTACATTTTTATGTATAATTTCGAGGCAGATCACATTTTATACAGAATGAACCGTAAGTAGTACCATTATTTTGAGGGGATTATTCCTTGAGATATTTCAAACAAAAAAGTTTGATACAATTTTGCTCGTTTTTGTTTCCTTTTAGAAATAAAAATTGTTTTATACGAAACCTTCAAAACCATTGATTTAATTCTCAATATGCTCAGTCAGTTTAAGAGAGGAGTTTATTATGATGATAAATTATTGAAAGAATTTTAATTTTGTCCTTTAAATGTGCAGAAATTTGATCCGAACAAATGTAAGTTTTCGTTCTGCAAGGGAATTTTACAACGTTACTTTTGTTCAGATGAAATTTCTACACATTTAAAGGACAGATCTAAAATTCTTTCAGTCATTTACAGTCATAATATACTGCTCTCTTAAACTGATTGAACATATTGGAAATTACATCAATGGCTTTCTCAAAACACACTATTAAATGTTTTATATAAAATAATTTTTATCTCGGAAAGGAAGCAAAAACGAGCAAAATTGTATGAAACGTTTTTGTTTGAAATATTGCAAAGAATAATCCACTGAAATTAATGACATTACTTACGGTTCACCCTGTATAATAAATAAGAACAAGACTGATTCATTAGTTGTTTAGAAGACGAATTTGTACATGGTAAAATAAATTAACAGCATGCCAAAAGAAATCACACTTTTCACGTCTGAGGTATTAAAGACATTCTTCTTGTATACTTGTTTTTTGAAAGATGGGACATGACAAGAGAACTTATGTTGTCGGAAAAACAAATGAATATCACATAGATTTAGGCAGGCCTGTTGCTATGGTAACAACGGTTGAGTTGCCAAACTTACTGTTCCAAAGGTAAAAAGGCATGCAGTACTTAATAGCTCTTTGGCAGACATTTATCATTCTAAAACAAACTGTTAGCATTGTACATTTCGTCTTTGATTTTTCTGTCGACTTTTATTTTTTTTACTTATCTTTTTGCGTCAATTTGTCAATGAATGTTTTTTATTACAACAACAATGACCATCTAATTGAATTTAAACACTCCCGATTGCTTTTCTTCCATCAGCTGGCAGCGTGGTAGTCCATATTGGCAACATAGCACTGTAGTTCCAAGAACAACAATTAACTGTCATGTCCTATCTTTAAAAAAACAACACAAAACTGTATAGTTCCCTTTACTGTATAATACTTGTCGATAAAATATAAAAACTTTAGAAACTTGAAAATTTTAGAAGTTTTTACAAAGGCTTCCGCCTGGACGCTGCTTGGATTGCATGACTGTCCTGTTTTTGCATGATTTCTGACTTTGTCAGCAGGCAGTGAACTCTACTCAGTACTCCAAAACAGGACTGTACAGAAACCCAAAGTACATTATCTTTTTTCGAAAACAATTTTCTTAAAGTTTTAAATTTTTACATTTTATTTTACTAAAGACATTTTTGTCATGATATTTTGAATTTGTTCTTTCGACATACTGTAACAATAATGTCCTAGTGACTTACGTACTCTGAAAGTACAAATTGACATTAATTTATGTTTTTAGAATTTGTCAAGTCTATTATATAACCTCGAAGAAAAATCATTTTTGTAGACTGTTGCATCTCTATTGGCTGAACTTCTTGAAGTTTAAGTAGTTGCCATATTTGTCATTGGGTCCTATGCACGTGGGTTCAAAATCACAGGCAAGAACATTGAATTTGTAATGGTGGTAAATATATTTAATGTAACTTCTTCAAAAGAAAATACAACTGAAAGTATTATGTATAGATTTGTCACTTGAAAGAATTATTGGCCCTAAATGGAAGGACTGGAGCTATAATTTTTTCAGGCATTTTTCGTTCAATTTTTGCTTCATGTCTGTAGGCCCATGAGTTTGCTGTGATTTCTGATGTATGAACCGTGAAATCAGAAATCTAATTCTATAATCTACAAGAGCATTAAAACTTACGGAAATGTGTCAAAAAAAGTTACATATCCAATGCTGCAAATACGGACCTACACTAAATCTATAGAAATCGCTGCTGGACATGATTATTCATGAATAAGGCCCGTAACACACTTGCAGAGTTTTCGCTAGCGAGAAATGTGTTGCGAGAAAATTAAAAAATTGATAACATGGATTCGAATGGACGTCCACACATTGGAAGAGATTCTCGTTAGAGGCAAAAACCTCGCGTGAGTTTCTCGCTGGAATCGGTAGCTCAGCGAATTTTCTTGACACATTTATCAAAGATGTTTGACATTTATACTCTTTATGAGGATTTAATTTAGAAAAAGATATCACAGGTGGCGATGAATTGTATTGTTTTTATTTGAAAATGAGGAAAGATGGCTGATAATTGCAGTCAGAAACTTATCGAACTTGTACGATATCGCCTGTAGGCCTATTTATATGATACACGGGATGAAAACTATAAAAACACGAAACTTAAAGAAGAAATCTGGAGACAAATATCAGATTATCTGAAAATAAATAGGGCTATATTTTATTTTGATGAGATTTAATAGTATTAATTAAACATTTGAAATAATGTATGTATATGTCTTAACAGTTTACGTAATTTCAATCAGAATATAGCAAAGAATTCTCTATCATATCATGAATGGCAAAAAAAAAAAAAAAAAAAAAAAAACTGTGGTCCATTGAACCTGAAATAACGCCTAAACGTATCATCATTCAAATCGAAACCAGTGTCCAAAACTTTCTGAGCAATTTTTTCAATATTTCTGGCTTTAATTTTAGGCCTACTTTTTCTT